>QNUK01000011.1:3180000-3612500 GCA_013621035.1 Clarias magur | reverse complement strand
GAATGGAAAAGGTTGTCTTTCTGGAGGGCTGAACCTTCCCACAAAACCTTAACTTTCCCCATAAACCTTATCCACAACGTCAAGTTATAGAGATCCATTACACAATAATTTAGTTTTTTTGGGAATCTATCAACCACAGGAAGTCTTCGAAGATTCATTAGCTTGGAGACATTTATATTTTAGAATTACATTCAGATATTATTACATATCCTTTGTCAGAAAAACAGGCGAACTCTGATATAATTCAGATCTCTGCCCTCCAGATCTGTCTGACGCATACTGGTCCTCCGCTTCCAGTTGGAGATCTAGTCGCATGGAAGCCTTCGGGTCGCTGCCTGAGGATGGCCCAGTGTGATCTGCTTGGGATGCGTATGGTGGCTGGGGACAGTTCGGCTTGACCATGAAGATGGTCTTGGACCCGGCTAATGAAGGCAGCTTTACTTTGATGGCTTGTGACTGCATGTGATCAATAGTTTAAAACTGAAATTCCCAGTTTTGTCCCTGAACCTCGACAATGAAAGTGGACTTCATATTAACTTAAACACCTTTCCTGTTATGCTGAACTTCCCGTCTCTTAAAGCACAGTATGACCAAAAATCAATCACTGCTATTTGATATCACCCAAATGAGAATGGTTTCTCTCAAGATTTTCTACCAATTGTCATTTCAGAGAAATTTTCCTTGCCGCTGTTGCCTTCGGCTTGATCATCGGGCACAATCTGATCATTTTAATTTATGGACACATGGAGACCGTCTTCGGTCTCAGACAAACAGGAAAATGTGTTTATTGATGTTCTTGCAATCTTGCGAATGGCATTTATTAATTACACTTATACTACTTAGACTGCAGCTATTGGTAAGTTTGCCAGTTAAAACCCACCATATTGGTAATGTTGCAGGCAGGCAGGTGCAAACTAGAACTCTTGTGCTTGTTATCCTTCATTTTGATGATGTATTGAAGAAACATATATATATATATTATCTAGATTCAAAATTGAATATCTAGATATTATTTCATAAATACTCAAAAGTATTAGAGTAAAGCTACAGTATGTGTTATATCAGAAGAACTCATTCATGATTTAAGATGACTGCACACACACAAAAAGAGAGAGAGAGAGAGAGAGAGAGAGAGAGAGAGTTTGCACTTTGTTATGCTCTACAGGGTTCTTGCTATTTCCTCTGAATACTAACCATGGTAAACAGAAGGTTCTGAAAGCCTTCACTTTGTTGTGGCTGAGTTCACAATAATCTACGTTGAAACATCTGTTAAGCAAGGATTCAAACACAGTGGGGTGTGCGGTTCTAAAAAAAAAAAAAAAAAAAAACTCATAACAGTGTGGTATGATGCAATGCCACATCACATCAACCCACTTTGCTACAACACCATATCCAAGTGTTATTAATGCTGTGAATGCTTCACTTTTGAACAATTCTAGTACAGCAGCATTAAATGTTGTGCATCATTTATGAAACAAGTTTGTTTTTCTTGTCTGAAACTGAAGCCCTTCCATAAAGATTAAATAAACTAAATGTCACATCAATATGGTTATACTGTATTTTTGTTTTTAAATGTGGAATGATATGATAATTTTAAATGTTAATAGTTTTCTCCTAGTGTTGTAATGTACCTACTTTAAGAACCCCATATCATCCCCACAAATTTTGAGTTTTATTACCTTGAAGAAGATATAGAGTACAGTATAGTAAAAAATCATATTTTGAACGTTTGTGTTTCAGACAGAATCTGCTCAGATTCAGGAGAAATCTACCAATGTGTAGTTGAGTTCTGAGGGTTTTTTCCCCTCAGAATTCTGTTTTTCCCCCCTCAGAATTCTGACTTTAATCTTAGAATTCTCATTGGGATTTATTTAGCATTAAATGAATATTTCTGAGGAAAAAACTTGTTGTTTTTTTCCCCCTAAAAATTCCTACTTTTTTCTCAGAATTAAGTCAGATTTCTGAGAGAGAACATTCAGGACTTAATGTATGTATCGTTCTTTTAATACACTTCTGTATATTGCAACATGTCCAGCAAATAAGTCGAAAAAAAGAAAGACAAAAAGAAAGAAATAAAAAGCACACTCCAAGATTTCCTTGACTGCCATTAGCTTTGATTAAGATGCACAGTGTGGTAGTGAATTTGTCTTTGAAAATTATTCCTCATGCTTTCAGAAGCACACTTTGACAGTTTGAATCCTGAAATATGCCTGTTCCTAGATAATTATATTGTTTAATGATGCCCCAATCATGCTCAAAATTTTGTAGCAAACCACAACAAGAAAGGAAAGTCTTTAAAAACATTTTTTTAATTAATAACATTTATAAAAAGCCTCAAAAGAGGTTCTATGCTAAAAATAAAAAAAGTAAGGTAATTGGATAACTGTTGAAATGTGTAAGTATTTATTATCGTTATCCATTTAAAATGTAATTAATATTGACAGAGGAGATATTTCAAGATGTCACTGATACATTGTATTGTGTGTATGAATTGCTGAATTTAATAGAAAAAAATTAGAATAGATATTTGAGAAACTAAATCAGGCAGAGACATCCATGTATAAATTCAAAAAATACATGTACTGTAGACAAAATATACATTAATATGAATATTATACGCCTTTTTATTTCATGAACAATGTACGTGTTCAGTTAGGCTATTTAACATAGCAATTTTGACCAATTTAGTTGGTAAATCAAATTCTCTCGTAAGATGAGTGAAATACATAGAAGCCCAAAATATATTACAATAAACCAGGCGTTAACAATTAAACTGAAATAAAGCATTATAAATAAAGCAAGCATCTGTGTTGAACCAATTTAAGGTTTGGTTAAAAATACAAAGTGATTTAGGTGTTATTACAAAGCAAGTCCATATGATTTAAAAAAAAATTTTTTTTAACTTAGCATGTAGTATAATGCCAAGAAATATTTCTGGTGAGATGTGAGAAATGTAATTATTCCAAATGAACATTTAACCATTAGAGTCAACGTATATATATATTTTCATAGTGATAAGTGTTATGAATTTAGCCTGGCTGATATTTAAAGAGAGTTGTTTAAATGATATGGCAGTATACAGTATTTCAACTTTTTTTTTATTGTAAACTTAAGGATTTTTCAAGGTTAAATAAAATCCTCCCCATATTTGCATCAGTGATCTTTATAACACCTGGAATTAAAGAATTATCACGAGATTTACAATTTTAATATTCTATTTAGCCCTTTACATTTCAGCAGTTAGTTGACATAAAATGGTGAAATCTGATTGGCCCTTGGGTGTACATTATGTACAGATAGAACTTTATGGACTCCAAATTAAAGGAATGACCTAGGTAGAACCTTTTCTTTTCTTTTTTTTTTTAGAGTGACAATAGATTAAACTAAAAAGAAACATTTACATACTGTCAATAATGTCTCAAAGAAATATTGCATAGAGAGTTTAAACATAGAAAACCTCCCAGAATAACATTACTGCACATGGGAGCATCTAATTGTAGTCCAAACTTTTGTGGAAAATTGACATTTCTGTGCTGCTGGATCCAACAATGTGTATTTTCCTACCACTGTTGCTTTTTTATGCATGTAGAAAACAAAAAGAAATGCATTTCACCTCAGCTTTAAACAACTATTATATTATAGAGAGCGGCTCCTATAAAACCTGTGAATGAGCTGATCTTTAGAAACAACATTGTAATAGTGTATTAATATTGATCTTTCATTTATACTGTATTTATACTTCAGCTCTATATTCCAGAACTACTTAAAGAACCATGCTGATATAGAAAATCACGAACACCTAACAGCAGTAAAATGGAGGTTAAGCATTGCACATTATATTGATATTTTTTTCCTTTGTTTGAAAAGTTTTGTTTGTTTGCTCGATTGGAAAGACAGGAAGGGTTTACCCATGTCATCCTATTTATATCTCAACAGGAGCAGAATTGAAAAGTTTTGGGTGGGGTGTGTGATTTTTACCGCAGCAGTGAATGACACAGTAATAGGTGAAATGTCAGCAGAGTGGTGGATGTAAACACCTCAATGTTTCTGCTGATTTGAGAAGAAAATATTTCTAGCTAAGAACAATGCTATAGTCAGAACTGTGTCAAAACACCTTGGACAAACTGCACATTCTCATACTGTACATAACAGTCACTAGAGTTTACATACAGTATAGAGAATGGTGTGAAAACACACAGCTATGTTTTTTTCTAACTTTGCACATTGTGGCTTTAGATTGCTGATATTGAACTCTACTGTTGTATCTGTTGTGTGTATTCCGATATACTTTCCTCCTCACCACAGTTGAAATTAATGGTTATTTGAGTCACTGTAGCCTTTCTAGCCTTCATATCTCACAATCAAGCATTTTATAACTAAGACCTGTCACTCATTGGACTTTTTTTTTCCTGTTGTGCATGAAGATTCGAGCAGTTTCTGAAATACACGGTTTCTGAACGCACCAAAGACTACAATTCATTTCACTTGAATAACAAGACCTGATATTTAGGTACGTTTCAAGATGGGAACACTGTGTTTGTGTGACATATGGGAAACACATGTGTGTTTAACATGAAAAAAAGACTTCATTTACTGAAGTTCCAGTCAAATACGCATTTGTACTTAATTTTAAAATTTTTAAACAGTGTACATTGTTTGAAAGAAATCGTCCCCAAAGGTTTACATTTCTGTCTCCGTGCCACCCTCTGGTGTTTAGTTTAGTGAACAGCTTTGTGCTCGACTAAAGCAATGATGTAAAGAAACTTATATAAAGCAAAGAAACTTTAATGTCTTGTGTGCATGCTGATGTGTATATGAGAGGGATATGAAATGAAATGTAGTTTAACAACAAAAATTCTCAATAATAATCCATAATCCAATTATCATGATTATTAGTCGACCATTGGTATGTGTATTAATATATTAAGTGCATTATTTTTTTCCCCTTAATGAACAGTAGCTCACAGTTACAGTTTTATACCTCTTTTAAGGTTTGGATTTCAGGTGCCACTACTGTTAACCTCTAACAGTGGACATCATGAACAAAACTCCTCATCCTTCAAAATTTTCCAAGGCTGTTGTACAATAGCTAACCCTGCTCCACGTTTGGTCCAGTGATAGTTCACACCAGTAATGTGTCTTTATAAATGTAGGAAGGTGATGTTTCTGGGCAGAGTCTAGAGAAGAAATAACCAAATTCTAATAATCAGAAGCACTATTTCAAAAAAAGAGGCCAGTGTGTCTTTTTTTTTTTTGCAATGAACAAGTCATACAGTACAACAAAGTGAAGGAATGTGGAATGTATAATATAATATATATATATATATGGAAAATAATATATTCCCACTCATCAATCCACTTGCCACTTGCATGTCCACTTGTCCACAAGTGGCAAGTGGACATGCTTAAAGTTGGTGAAGAAATTTCACCTGCGTAAATTCTGAAAGGTGTATCTGTTGCAAACTGGTGCAGTGTTAAAAATAAAACATTATGCATGAATGAATACGAGATGATGGGTGAAATTTCATCAAGTTAACAACTTTAAGTATTTACAGTTACCACTGAACAGAACACTTGGGATTCTCAAAGGTATTTATAAAGATTTAGAAGAGGATTAATAGGAATTAATAGGACACAGACGTTTAACAGCTTTGGGGTTATAAATAATTTAGAGAATATAACTAAATATATATTTATATAACCAAATCCATTATTTATGACCACAAAATAAACCATTTATAACATTCCTATGGATTTGGTTGATATATTACAACATTGAATCTTTCTAATAGACTCAAATTAAAGCTACTAATTGTCTTTTAAAATAAACCTAACATGATAAAACGACGAATTGAAGCATGACAGCAAGATGAGATAACAACGGAATAATAATTTTTTTTAAAAAGACAGACAAAAGAGATATAGATGTTGCTTACAGTCTGCTCACATCCTGCAAATTATTATTTTTTTCTTTATATATTTTTCTCTTACATATCTAGTGCATAAGCATCAGCATGTAGAATCAATCCCATACGCAGACGTCACGTTAGTTACTGTTCATACTGATACATGGCTAGTCAAGAGTTTTGCTACAAAACACATTAGATGATAACATTTACATTTAATTTCTCATCTCATTTATTTACTGTAGGTTTATTTTTTCTTTTATCGAATGTAATAGGACACCTTTGAAACTCCCTATTACAAGTGTGTTTGCTCCTATTTGCTCTTACATTCAGATGGTTCCAAGAGCCATTCTGCAAACTATTTGGGGCTGTGAGCACAATAGGTTACAAATGTTGAATTGCATTCTACTTCACTAACTTTAAGATGAAGACGTTCTACTTGAATTCTTTGCTGAAAACTGCAATCTGTACAGTACACATCCACATAACCATACCCACAAACACACGCACATTCATACTTAGGAAAGTATCACACAAGACGCCAAAACTGTGGATTAGACACCATTCTGGTTCATGCTGCTCTGGGAATTTATTAAGTGCCGTTTTAAAGTTTTCCCTTTTTTTTTTTTTTTTGTTAGTTTATTTGTTTTAAATTTTCCACTCGCGCTGCTGTCTGGAGTTGTGGTATGGACAGTCAAGCGGGAAGAGTCACAGTTCGTCACTTGTTTCAGGCTAGAAAATCCATTTACATCACATAATTTACTGAGCTTTTTCTTTTTTTTTTTTTGAGACCACAAACATTCCAGCAACACACTCTAAGGGGAGTTGGGTGACAATCAGAAAGCATGACGTTTTGCATAGTATTAAATGAACAAGGACATTGAATTCTTTATTTACAGTTATTGTATAGATTTTTAAAAAAAATCATAAAACAAGATGAATGAACACTTATAATTTACCCATAAATTGCTAGAGTGCCAAAAGTATCAGTGGCATGTTATCTTCTTTGTTCCACAAAATGCATGCTGCTAAGTACAGTACATAGAAGCTGATGTATTGCAAGAAATATTATTCAGTATTATTAGAACGCTTAAAAATAATCGATGGAGTGGAATGTGGTTATTGAACTGATGTAAATAGATGTCTTTTTTTTTTTTTTTTTGCAGGGAGATGAAATGGTTTTAAGTCTAAAACGCAGTCCGGTTCTTTCTGCATACAAATTACTTACCATTTTCATTCTCATTCACCCTTAGAAATGAAATTGTATCATAGAAATGCTGACACTGTTGGCAGAAGGTTTTTTGAAATAAATGACAAAATAACAGGGAGGTTACAGGATCCTGATATGGATTTTTGACATTAAATATCGTTACGCATGCCTGAGCTAACGATTAAAGCTTATGCACCATCTCGTGATGAGGAAACAAACTGCGAAAAAAAAAAGATTAAAAAGAAACAGGTCAGGGGATCAGAGGAAAGTGAGATTAGCTTGCATATTAAGCATAAGATCATGCTTCCCCATAGCTCCAATTGAGGAGATAATCATAGAGGAGAATTTTAAGGGATCTCAGTTACATCAGTTTCCCCTGTAAATGTGCCTTCATTTCTTGTTGTCCTCTCTATAGCACAATAAATAGTTAACAACTACTGAATACTGTTGAGATGCTAGAGTATATTTTACTGACTGCAGGAAGACAAGCTTTGATTTGTAACACACAGAAGCACATCTAAATTTACACCACAGAAATTCATTCATATCTGGATAGTGCAGAAAAAAATGATCATCATATATGTATTATCTTCTCTTCTTAGAAAAAGTCAAAAGCCACATTCCGTTTGGTTGTTTTTTTTTCCTTTTGTTTTTGTCGTTTTTTTGTTGTTTGTTTGTTTGTTTTTGTTTTTTTGGTTCCCCTTAGTTTCATTTCATATTTCTGTTGTTCAAAATGTCAACAGCTTTTCAGCCGGGTTCTGTCTCTCAAAGAAAAGAAATCAATAAATGAAAAAAGAAGAATCAACACAATATATCACAAGATTTTCAACACAACTCTGATTTCCATAGAGCCAAATAATAACTTAATTTACATCTTTGAGAACATAAAATCCAAAACAATCTGCAGCCTGTGATGGTCACATAAAAGGAAAGAAAAAAAATCGTTTTGTTTTGTGTTAAATAAGCAGTTTTTCTAAACTATATCCTTAAATCCAACCTGAAATAGATGCTCATATTCAAGATCTGAAAAGGTTTCATTTCCAAGCAGTGACTGTAAAAAAAAACAACAAAAAAAAAAAAACAAGAAGAAATTGAAACAAGCGTATAGAAATTAAACCTTCATCTTAAAGTCCAAGTTGAGGGCGAGTTTAAGAATGAGGGAACTGTTCAGAGTTCATCCCGACAATGTATAATACTAAGATGCCATGTTAATTATATGATCCCACTATATTTTGGTTTGTTTTATAATCGTCTAAAAATATCTACATTATATGACAAAATAGCAGGCAAGTCCAGCACATGTTTCGTAATAAAACACCTAGAGTGTAACTGACAGCTTGAGCTTTTCCAACTAATGTCTGCCATATGGTTTAAACCCTAATGTTTAAAAAAAATAATAATAATAATAAAAAAAAAAAAAAGGACGCATCTATGTTTTTTTTTGTAAACAAATTACATTCTCTTTAGGACATAAATAAGTTAAAGTAGTTAGAGTCATTGAAGCAGAAACAAGGCAACATGCCAACAAAGATAAACTCTGTATATATATTTATATATTTATGTATATTATATATAGTATTTTTACGAAATGCTATGTTCCATAGGTTCTTCTTTTTCCAACAGGTGCAAAATCTACTTGTGCAAGTCGAGCCCTGCAACCTCGATACACAATTTATTCATTAACCAAATAAATCTATACAGTAAGGTACATGCCACACACGATACTCAGAGATCATTGAATCAGAGTCTTAAAAGTCGCAGCCCACGGCACTTCCCACCAAATCAAATCCAAGAATTTAATTCAAAACGTTTTTGTTTTTTTTCTTTTTCCCCAAAATAAAAACTCAGGGTAATGTACATTCATGCAGGAGAAGTAGTTAGAGTAGAGCTAAATTCGATTTAAATAATTCTCACTGTGGTCCACTGTGGCATTTCAGGAAAAAAGGGAGTGTTTTTTCAAGTCGATCCAGAAAACGTTCCAATTAAAATCTCAATCTCCTAAAAGCATCAGCGGAGAAGAAGGAGGAAAAATATAACACGCTTCGGACCACACGTTCAGTCAGCCGCACGCGTGTGTGCGCGTTGGCTCTTTGTCGTGTATCGTCCTGTTTGAGGATTTTATTCGATTTTTCCCGGGCGATCAGGGCTAGAGTGAAGTCTCCAGACTATGAAGGGGGCTTCCGGGACTGGACGAGGCAGCGGATTTACTTGTGTCGGTGGTGAGGTTTATGCCGCTGTCGATGGCATTGTTATTCTTGTTGGGGGATGATGGCTGGCTTGAATTCTTCCTGGCCGCCTCGTCATCTATGTCAGTGTCGTCTATGAGGGGGATGTGGGGTGTCGAGTCCTCTATTCTAAACTCAGGATGGGTCATGAAGTTGTGGATGGAGGTTCGAGATTCTGGTTTTTCCAGGCCTTCATAGAGCGAGCTACGGAACGCGTTCACCACACGGATCTGTGGAAGGACAGAGTTTGAAATAAATGAGTTTCTTTTCATGGTAGGCAATCATATTTAGGGAAGATAAGAATGAGAGAAGGCCACAGGAACCGCCATAATCCGCAGCTTCAAAACTTAGAAAGGCATTCCCAAATTCACTACTCTATTGTGTACTGAGATGTTGTTGCACCACGTTTGAAAAATGAATTCAAACGATCGCTCAAAGGGTGAAAAGAACTGCAAGTAAAAAAAAAGAATTCAAAAAAGCCAGAGAAAATAAAATAAGCAGTGTCCCTTTTTTTGCACAGCACAGAATACGGTATACAGTGAGATCCAGTTTGTTGTATACCTAGAGACAATTTCTGTTAAGGAAAACAAAACACATGCAGCTTTTTAATAGTAAAACAAGGTAAGAGGACAAGATAAGATTTCAGACCCAGGATGAGTTGAGAAGAAACAGATCAAATGAGCTGACACAAGCACAGGATACGGAGAGATGGCAGAGATGAGAACATGAGGCAACAAATTCTATGCTTCGTGAAGCATAGGGTCACAACACAATGGTAATATACCAAGCACCAGTACGACGACACAATGAGAACATGCAGCTCGGGACAACACTAGGTGAAGACGCTTTAAATGAACACAGGCGCGCACACACACACGGACACACACACTATACACCAAGTAGGAAAAGACAGGAACAGACTGAAAGTCTGTTCGCTCGACAACGCCATGCGTTTTGTGTAAACACTCAAGTATAGGCCACAAAATTCTTGGTCATACAGTATTTGCTAAGACTGTCTCAGTTCTGGACGTGACTGCAGCTATGCATAATCGTACAAATATCTCGGTATACTCAATAGACGTGATCACTTTAAATAATCAGATCTTGATGGTATATATTAGGGATGTATCAGTATCATCCGGCTAAATTGAATATCTGCAACACATAATGGACTCTGTTAACTGTTTTAACGAAAAAAGAAAGTAAACGGCTCACAGTGTGACAATCAAGTATCGTTTTCCCTCTACAATTCTACTGTAATTAGTGTCGCAGGTGTTCGTTTTACAGAAATTTAGTGAAATGATGAAAATAAATCTTAAATGTGCAGCAACCTTTTTTACTGTATGTCAGGTTAATAATGAGCCCCTTTGTAACGACGCACACTCTGGTTTTACTTAAAATGTTAAAGGTTAAAGGTGTAACTGCCTCAGAGGTTAGAACTTTAAGTGGTGATGCATGCATGTTTCTACACAGGTCTCTGATGTCCCCTGAGGTTTATCTGCTAAGTTTATCTCTCATATAATGCATTCTTGTCATACGTCAAACTCTCTCTGTCTCACTCCTTTTCCATGTACTCAATTAGTGAGTAAAATATAATTGAGCGATCCACATGGGTAGCAATTCACAATGTAAAATAAAACGCATTGTGGAGCGGTTTCTATACGTTCAAAAATGTACTTACAGTATACTGTGATTTTTCATGTGTACTCACGTGTCTAACCTCCTGCTCAAAACTGCCTACTTGTGACACTTTAATTTTTAATATATATATATGACTTCTGTTCTGACCTTATTGCGAGATAACAAATACTTGATTAGTGATTTCAGTATTCCAATACTCAAATGCCTCAAATTTCTGAGCACATCCCCAATATATACCTAATTTGCAAGTCTTTGATAAACAAAATCAATAAACATAAAAATATCTTTAAATATTTAAATATTGCTTATATTATTCACTAATCTGATTGCGTATTGCTTGCATTGCCTTCTCTGTGATGAAGCTCTTACATGCCTTTGGCCTTTTTGTCTATATTTACAGTGCAAATCCTGTTTGTACGTGTACAATTCTACTTTTAAGTAAGAATTGCATGAAATTGTGACATGCCTCTGATTCTGGCTCTTGCCTACCTGTGCAATAAAAGTCTTACACTACACAGGCCATACTGCTGTATTTCTGTACCACCATAAAGTGGGAAAATCTGTCAGAAATCTGATGTAAGACATTGTTATAATTTTAGCTACAGCCATAAATCATTACTTTATTGATGCTATATTTAGGTCTGCTATGAAAAAGAATGAAATATAGATAAAATCATGGTTCATTCATTAAACTGATGTTTATTCTTTCCTGCCTGAATGGAAGAGCTTTACCACAAAGGACATGCAAATCTTCTGTTACAGATATCACACTGAGAACAATAGGCTGCATATTTGACTGTTATTCTACAATGCAGCGGAGGACCATTAGGACGTAGTGGAGTTCTCCTGTGTGTTCACTTCCTAGTTAAGTACTAATAGCAAAGTCATCACCTCTTTCTCGGGATCTAACATGCTTGGAGCGTTGCCTGTATTCGCCTTGTCTGATAATAACGCTGCCTGGCAGCCATTATGTACAGTATGCTCTTAAGCCACTCTGTAAGAGATCTCGCTTGAATACACTGTACTGGCTCCTTTATGAAACATCGGGGAATAGTCTAGCCTCTTGTCTTGCGTCGATATACCATAATATTAGCCATGCATTTACTTTTGTTGCATTTGTGTGCTGAGAGGAGAATCAAACATTAGTTTTGCCGATGTGGCCTTGATGCACTTTTTTTTGGTCGACGCTAGATTTCAGCACAGTACCTGCTGCATCGAGTTTAGAGACTGAGTTGAAAGTAAGGCAGAGTCTATACATATGAGGCACATTCAGCAAACTCTGTGTTTTTAACTATGTGTCGCATACTCTCTGCCAGTTCAAAGTCAAAGCCTGTGTTGACTTCTAACATTACTGTTTGCAACACAGCTGAGTTCATCTGCCTTGTCCTAGAGCCCCGACACTAGACTTCCTGCTGCACTTTCCTTCTTGCATCACAATTGCCACTATGCACTATGTCTCTGAGAATTGATAAATCAATTCTAAATTGATTAGGTCACTCATGTATATGACATATATAACATGTTCAATATTTTACAAGAATGCTTGAGTGCTTCGTAATGTCTTAAGAAAAGGGGGGGAAAGAAGGACAAGCATGTAATAGAGGGTCCTTTTTAAAGGGTAAGGTCTCAGGTTGTTGACTTTTGCAATTAGCCCTTGGCTAGGAAGCATGGAAATTCCAATTGTTCAGGAAACATCTATCGATCAAACAAGCACTGAACTGGACTAAAACGTCCTACGAAATTATAGTATAATGTAGTGCTTAGTGCTAAAGAATAAATTGACCTTCAACTGGCTCTTCTTTCTTTCTTTTTGATAATAAGGACAACTAAGGCTAATAAAGCCCAATAAAAGGGCAATAATAAAGGGGCAATAAGGCCAACACACAGAAGAAAAAAAAAATGAGAAAACGAATCACAGCAATGGAAAATTGGCCTAAAATCCAGCAAGACTTGACAGCGTGAAGCCACGAGACAGAATGGGCCTCATCAGACTCAGATTTACACATAGACTAGACAAGACAAGACTATGATGAAGACCCAACACTTTCTTCACACGTCTTCAAAGCTGTGTAGAAAGAAATCATAATAATAATCAGAATGAAATATTTGCAACTTAATCACAAAGTACTGTTGCAAACAGATCTAGCTGAGGGTATTGTTGGCTTATACTTGAATGTTTACGCAGCCTGGTGAGTTTTTTTTGTTTTTGTTTTGTTTTGTTTTTTGCAGGAGGTTATTAGTTCACATAAATTTAGCGACGGACAGAGGGTGGGGGACTCACAACCTGAAATTCACGCCGTAGGCTGCACCCTCACTCCAAGGCGATTAGCACTCTGAGGGAGACAAACACATATTGGACATTGAGACAAGAACTCCTCTGAGAAAGTGGTGGGTAAAGTGATTCATACATATATAGATATAAGAAAGCAAAAGAACATCAGAAAAAAGCAGAAAGAAGCAGAAAGAATGGTCAAAGATGCCCACTGATGACATGAGTAAATGTACTCCTTATAGTAGAAATGCCTCATTACTGAAGATCTGTCTTAAAATCCATATTTAATATTAGACATTTAACCCTCCCCTGCACAACTTGTCGCCATACCTGGAGAAAAGATATATAGATCATTGTAATGTACAGTATACTGACGAAAAATCGAGCCATCCATCCATTCATCAATCCATTCATCATCTATAGTGCTTATTCTGTGTAGGTCCACCCAGAAAACAGACAGGGTCCACACCCATATAGTATGGCAATTTGGAAAAGCCAATCAGCTTACAACATGCCTTTAGGAATGGGGGAGGAAATTGGAGTACCTGGAGGATACGCCCCAAACACACGGAGAACATTCAATCTCCCAAAGGGAAATAATAATAAATAAATAAAGTTGAATAATCAATTTCTTATTTATAAAGTAAGAATTCTGCAGTCTTGCAAGGAGAAAAAAAGCCCCCACACAAATAGTAAGTGACATAAAACTTACTTACAAAAATCTACGGCAAACAACCATACCAAAAAAAAACAGCAAGAAAAAAAACCCAACTACACCAGACATTCATCCCGTCTATGACCCTAACTTGTCTGGAAAAATTCCAATATCCAATCAGCTTCCTCTTAAGAAACCACTGTAAATAAAATCTTGAAAGGATCTACGCAACCCCGAAAACCCAATGCCTACAACACCTAGTGGTGACACCTAGAATAGACCACTCTCATGTAGGTGTCTCAGAATGAGGAGCAAAAAAAAAAAGTTATATGTTTATATTGTATGGCAACAGCATAGGGTAGAAGGTTAAATGGCGAGGAAGGAATTCTTAAATTGTCAAGTAATTTCCACTTATTTTTTTATTTTACTCTTATACTTATAACTTGCCTAAACAGTGTGGTTAAAAAAGAAGCAGTAAACCACACAAATATTACACTCACATCAATAAAATAATGAATAACTGATTAACCAGGTACCAGAAAATCTATGTGGGAATAAAAAGGGCGGAATAAGAAATACTTTTTGATGACACTATTGTAACTCCTTTGCAAACGCGATTTGAATATCTGAAATATTATTATATTTTAAGATGCTGGATTGTTGATTTTCCTGAGCTGTGATCATCGAAATTAAAACAAACAAAAAAAAAAAAACGTTTGAAATATTTACCTTGACATGTAATGAATGTACAGTAGAATATAAGAAAGTGTCACTTAAATTTAAATTAGATGCCATCAAATAAACTTGAATTCCATTATGAAAAAATATTTTTTGAGTATATTTGATATTGCTTTTATATAACAGTTCTAAAAATGCCATTTATTATTCATAATAGACGATGATTTGTTCATCTATTTTACCAGGTTGTGCTCTTCTGCCAACTCATATCATTCCACAACTGGCCACAACTTTAAACTCTTCCTGGTACTATCTAGCCCAAAGAAGTAAATAAGAGGAATAAACCATGGAGGTGATGGACAGTCCTGTTAATGTCATTAGTTTCTTTTTATATTTCAATTTATTCCGCTTTAGACTATTAGCTATGTTAACATCCAGGGTTCCGGGGTTAAATCCCAAATAGCGTTAAATACAAAGCTAGAGCACTATCTATATAGTACTGTAAACTATTAAAATACTAGTATTTGTTCCAGACACTAAGTAGTTCTGTTGGTCAAGGGGTTAGAGAGGGATTTGGGATTCAGCCTCGTGTTAGGCGCTAGATAGTTCTGTAGCTCACGTTAGCCGTGAACAAAACAACAGAGACTGATCAGTAGCAATTAGTTAAAAGCAGTTAATAAGGAAACAAAGTGTTGTTTAGGATGACATAACATTATCAGACGTGTTTTCTTGACACTTCTTAAAGTGACTGATTTTGAATGTGGGTTTTGGCAGGTAGCTGCTCTCGTCTCTTTCCAGTTTCGTACGGCCTATTTTCACCCATCCTGCCAAGTGACAATTAGTGTAATTAATGATTGTTTAAGCACCCGTGACACATATAGTTAAACGTCCCAGTGCTGTTATACTCGATATCATAATTAATCGAATGGCTCTCGTCCAATCAGATTACTCAATTGGAACGAACAGCCGTGTAAGTGACAATAATATTTAACGCAAAACATTCCAGATATCAAGTGTTGGCTGTGTTATGATGACAATTACACAATTTAGATCAGCACGAAATAGTGCTTACTGTTGGCACTTGTGCTTCAACAATTTCGAATAGGGAAGCACATACAGTAGTGTTTCTAAATGGGATGTTCAGATATATTTCAATAGAATGCTAAATTACAAGGAATGCAGTGAAATGTGCAATTAGTGGACGTTTGGACAATAGTAATATTGAATTTTGGCCTTTGGGAATTTGTTAACTCTTCTGCATAGTTTAGATTATTTTTTTTTTTTTTGGTCAAATTTATAATTTCCCAGAGGGCATCAGAGACAAGCACGCACAGAAAGTAGTCACTCACGGCCAGCAGGAACAGCAGCAGTGCTGGTAGGAGAGGAAAGGGCATTGGACAAGGACATGTGACTAGGACTAGAAACATTGGTTACATCCTGATTCTGGCTGGTGGTGGAGGACTGGCGCCTCAGTGCCCCCTGAAAGGAAGTCCCGCTCTTGAACGTGTTCACAACCTCGATCTGCAACAAGCGTACAGACAGTACACACATCAAATAATCTACAGTGCATCGTCGGTTTAAAGCTTTAGGGTCGAAGGCACAACGTTTCACACAACGTCGGCTTTTTCACAGCATTTAGTTTTATACAGCATTATAGATTTTAAAAGGCTAAGCATTTTAAAGCCTTTAAATGGAGCAGAAGCGTTTTTCTTTAAACTGCGGCTTAAGTGAACAGCGTACAGATGCAAGTAGAAAGTGACCAAAGGTGTTCAGTACCTGCCGTCTGTAGAAAGCGCTGCTAACATGAAGAATTAGTAAAAGCAAACCCAAATGCATAGACCGTATCATGCAGACATTCACAAATACAGTATATCATCATTTTTCAGTATTTTCATATACAATAAAAAATACAACATATTTTAAATGTAAAAATGGTTGCTAGCAGCTTCTGACAAGTTTCGCAATAATGGAAACACGAAACCAAATTTACCGTGATAATAAATGAAATAAAATGGGGCAATCGAAGTCTTTTGGTGACCAAAAAACGTGGCAATCATGTTGAAAAGGCAGAAGACACACTATATATACGTACTGTAGCACCCACATATTCTTTAAGCTGATTTCTTTCTTTTTTTTTTTTCAATACAAAAACACTTAACTGCAAAATGCAAAATGTTTCCAAAATTAAACTTGCACCTAAAATTAAATGTCTCCATGTCTCCAGCTATCATCAAATCAAAGGTTTGCTGTGTCTGTGCGTCGCACCTGAGTCTGGATTCTGCTGAGGCCGCGGAACCAGAGGATCTGTCCTCGTCGTAACTCCCTCTCAGCATGATCAATTTCCTCCTGATCCTCATTCAATTCCTCCTCCGGTACGTCGTCCTTCTGAGTGAGCTGACCAGCTCCTTTCAGGAACCTGAGCTTACTGTTCGGGATGGTTGATATCACCTGTATCACACCAAGGGGACACCAAGGGGTTGGTATCATAATGATCATATTGCATGTCATATTGATAAGCAGACTGATACTCTATTTTAGTGATCTGCAAAAAAATGCTAATCTATTTGTAACATCTTCAATATTGCCAAGATATTCTTTTTTTTTTTTTTTCATTTGCATGCCAGTCTACTGAACTAGACTGAAGGTATGTTTCTTTCAACTGAAATATCGAGATACCTGTCCCCAGACCAGCTCCCCGAGTCCGAAAAACACACACCACATCCACTTTTCCATATCGAGAGGTGAGCAACTGAAGGGTTTTCCTCCAAACTGCACAATAACGATCTGAAAAACAAGACCGGCATTCCTGAAGTTGTTTCACAGAATCCTTCTCTCTCTCTCTCTCTCTCTCTCTCTCTCTTTTTAAACATTTCTCCATTTCTGGTTTCCCTTGCTCTCATTCTGATATCAAAACCCTCATATTAGTGTTCACCCCATCAGTCTCTTACTCATGTATCTTATTACACATTTCCTGTAAGGTTCAGGACATATTGCAAAAACTTTAATGCTTCTAAGCTTCGTCCAGCCCAACTCCACCTACTGTATTATTCCCTCAACCTCTGAGAGTACACAACGTGCAATAAGGTACCTGGAACTACTGTTTATTCCAAAAACGAAATTTGGCCCAGGTTCCTCCATTTACATCTTTGTTCCGGTTGCAAAGCTCCCTGAGTCTAGTTTACTACATCATGATGGAATAATTAATGGATAATATTGTTTATCATTAATATTATCAAGCTGGATATTTCCATGATTGATTCCAGATATTTGACTCAAGATACTCAAGGTTTTTCCTCTTCCTCAGGCTCACCACATCAATCATAGGTTTTATGTCGGATGCCATTCCTGCAGAAATCCACCAATTTAGTCCAGGCTTGTGCCTGGCACTGAGGATGCTCTCATTTGGGCACAGGAACATTAGTGAGATCGAACACTAATGTCTGGCGAGAAGGACGAAGGTGGAATCAGTGTATCCAGTGTATTTGTCAGACTTGGATTTAATAACCCTCACGTTGTGCAATGGAGCACTGTCCTGCTGGAATATGTGATAGGTTCAAGTGAAGAAGAACTGCAATGCTACAACATAAATGCTAGGTAATTGAGTGCTACTGTACAATTTTGTGGCGACAGTTTAACCCATCACAGCCTTACTACGATGGTAAGGTGTCCATACTCTTTTGATCAAATCTGATAAAATAAAAATCAATCTTGTTATGCAATAACTGAACTTTCAAGAGAACTACTTCATATTAATAAAATGAAGATAAACTATATTTGTGTTAGTTAATACCTGAATTGCAAAGGTGCCCAGAACAATAGAGCAGAAGATGGGGTTTCTGAAAATGCCATCAAACACATTCCTTTCGCCGTGAATCTTGCGGGCGTTGATCTCATTGAAGAGCTGCATCATGACAAAGGTGTTGAAGATGATGGTGTAATGTTCAGATGGAGGCGAGTGCAGAGGTGCGTTCCTGCCACTGTCGATGTCAAAGACCTGCTCGCCTACACAAATGTGGTTATGCAATCAGTAATCTTTTTTTTTTTCTTCCATGCGGTAAAAGTTCTATAATTCCAGAATTACTAGATAATGCTTGATCACAACTAACCTCCTTTACAGGCATAACCTTAAAGAATAATAAGATCAGAAGCAAAAACGTTTATGATCGCTATGAAAAGACGTACCAACGAACAGCAGACTGAAAATTATGATAAGCTGGTAAATGCCGTGGCCCAGGATGTTCTTCGTCATGGTGCTGGAGATAAGTGGCTTGTTGCGGCCGTATGGTTTCCTCATGAGCAGCGATTCGGTCGGTGGTTCTGTGGCCAGAGCCAGGGATGCAAAAGTGTCCATGATGAGGTTCACCCACAACATCTGTACAGCTTTCAATGGAGAATCCTGATAGGAAAAAGAAAGCAAAATATGGGAAACAGAGATACAATACAATGTGGCCCATGTGTTTGGAATACTGTAATAAACAATCTGCGATATTGTGTACCGGACTGAAATGTGTATGTATATACTGTATAAAATTATTTTTCTCTGCTTATTACCATCCTGATATATTGCACTGATTATGAGATTCATTAATATTCTGATACTATTCATAATCAGTATTTCTGCCCCTACACTAAGGGGTAAACATTAATAAAAATGGTCTGAGAGGTTAGAAATAACCTTCGTCTTGATTTTATTAGGCCAGCGTTCCTCAAGGAAATTCACCAAAGTTATTATAGAAAGCTGGAAATGGGCCACTGGCCTCGGCCCAGTAACACTATGGTTAATGTTACTGCAGTCATGTTTAGAACTTGCCCTTCAACTGAAGAATTACATACAAGATCTTACATTATAAAGTTACTTCAGAAATGTAAAGAATCTTTACGACATACATACTGTACTGTATATTGATGAAAACTGTTGATTTTAGTGATGCAGCGTGGTTTAACAGGTATATACAGATATATTTTAACAAATTTAATACATTTGTTTTTCAAATGCTTTATACGTTTGTGATCAAATTGTGTTAGTGCATTATCAATGTTCTCCTATAAAATGAAGTGAAATCAGACTGTATGAACACATATGTTTTATATAATTTATATTTGTCTATAGTGTAGTGACATATCGGTATAACCTGTGTAATACAAGCTCCAGTAAATGCCACAATCACAGCCACCACATTAACAGTAAGCTGGAACTGCAGGAACTTGGAGATGCTATCATAGACATTGCGTCCCCACATCACTGCTTTCACGATACTGGAGAAGTTGTCGTCCGTCAGTATGATGTCGGAGGCCTCCTTGGCCACATCTGTGCCTGCAATTCCCTGCAAAAGAAAAAAGGAAAAAACTTTCATATCACATTAGAGCCATTCTGAAGGTTTTAAATCAAATCCAAAATACGTGGAGGACAATTTCATTGTTTAGATTGTTTTTAATTATTGTGCAAAACTGTTGTCGCCCCCATTGTTACATATTAAATAAAATGATATTTAATCATTTGTTCAAATCAATGGGAACAAATATTTTACTGTAATAGGCTGCATAATGATAAAATAAAGATCCAATTTAAAATTGTGTAACAACATCAGCAGCAACCTCGTCTCCCCTCTCGTCTGTTCCAACCAGTCATTCAGCATCAGCAGTGTACTGTACTACTAGCATCACTGGCCTGATCATCTGTCACCATTTGCACCTGTTTCTCACTGACTTAAGTTAGATGTCATTTTTACACTTTTACACTTCCTAGATCACTGTGTGGCTTAACAAACAACAACATTCCTTTAAAAATGGTCAGGCAAATAAAAAAAAAAAAACGTCACATTTTTCATATTGCTGCATACTGTACTGTAAGTGTGAAAGTGGCTTCACTACAGGATATGATGTCCATGAAAACAGACTTCTGCAGACATCAAAGTGAAAAAACGCTATAGAACCTTGGCTTGTTGAGTAGGAAGACAGATCTATAATCCATAACCGTGGTCAAACCTTGGGGGCAAATTTTTGGATGCTATTTAACCAGAAATGCATAATATGTTCGCTTCCTGGGGGATACAACAATTTCAGCCTATCATTATCTGAGATGATCCACTGCTCAAAGTGCGCACTAGGAGGCACTGCTGCACTTTTTTTTTTTTTCATCTGGAGGACACAAAATGGCGTGATGCTGTGTGTCAGTGTGACGTTAGCTGGGAAATGAGGACAGCCTGAATTTGGGTGGCACAGGAGAGCAAAGACTCGAAGGATGGAATTACAACTTAGCAGCCTGATTTTCCTCTTCTGGCATAAAAAAAACTGAGCAGTTGGTTTGGCTGCGGTTTGAGTGTGTTTATGGCTGAGGTGGAATATACCATGGCAAAGCCAACATCCGCTTTTTTCAGAGCAGGTCCATCGTTGGTACCATCGCCTGTGACAGCCACGACCTGCCTCTGATCCACCAGCGTGCTATCAATTATACCTGAGAGACAACATCATTACAGGATGATGAAAATAATGGTAAAAAAATTATAACAACAATAACAATAATAATAATAAAATTACTCTATCTATTTATTTGTATTGCTACCTTAGCTGTGACAGTGTATAAAAAGCATGTACATATACTAACTTTATAACCTTAAATGAAGCAAAAATGGTGCTTTGCATTTATTCAAAATGCAATTGCAGTGAAATTCTAGGTGAAACTTACTGTACATTACATTACAAATCATAAATATTAGCATTAAACCATAATCATGTTAGTGAAAGAACTGACACTACTGTATATATTAGCTAAAAACACCTGTAATGACTGCTGTTTATTACATCCACAATTAAAAATGAGTCTACATAAAATAAATTATGACTGTTATAGCGTGGTAATAATCGGTTGTACATGACATGTACTGGCCAGACTTCATTATAAATTTCGCCAGTTAATTATAAACATATTAATCCCTAGTCTTGTTTAGCTAACACATGTCTATAATTTGTAAACACCAATTACTCAAGTATTATCTATACTGTTACAATAGTGTACAAACCCTTGGGTTAAAGTTTTTTGACAGTAAAGGCAAAATAATATGTTATTTGACATTAAAAATGGTTAAAAATGTAAAAAATTTAGGTAGATGTATGCTGAATTTTAATTTAATTCAAATGTATTTTAATTAAAACATTACAAATAATAAAACTATTATTTATTTAAAATAGTCAAATGCGCTTTTCACATTACAAAAAGACAAAATAAGTAGTGAAATAGAACATTTTGGCATTTTATGTTTTAATAATAATAATAATAATAATAATATTTTATTTAAATGTTTTTTATTAGGCTAACATAAAAAAAATACTTCACTATAATTAACAGATGATGCAAATTTTCTCACCTTTAACAAGTGTGTGCTTGTCTGTTGGAGAGGAGCGGGCTAACACTCGCAGCTTGGGCCAAACCTTATCAATGCGCTCTTGTTCAACCTACAAAGGACATGCACACAAGTCATCAGGGCAGTGAATTACTGCAAGTGTAAATGAAACACAATCCTAAGTACCTAAAGTCATCTTCGTAGTGTTACTGGCTTTTACTAGTAATTAGAATACTGAACTGTATCAGTAAAATGAAATTATTGTAGTGTTAATTTGAGTCTTTAAACCAGTTACAGGTAAGGTCAGAAACATTACCCCTAAAAATTATTAATTGACACTATGCATTTATTGAATATATAGTGCAAGGAAGAATAATATGCAAAAATAAATAAATAAATTATATATATATATATAAACCTAAATTTACACATGCTTGATCTGAGTTTATTTCTGGCACTGCGTCTATTTTTTTTTTTCCTTAGGGTGCCACAGTTGGTTAAGAGCTGAAATGAGGCCCTTCTGTTGGGACTGCAGAGAGCCATATCTTAATCCACCAAACCATAATACAAGACAAGTCACTGGTCAGTGCAGTTGATGTGCATTCACTGAAAAATGTATAAACACCATCCGTGGCCAAACAAAAATGTGTGCCAAAATGTTTGTTCATTCATTTTCTATACTGACTTATCCTGTGTCTTGGGGAGCCTTATCTCATGAGACTTAGGCCATGAGGCAGAGTACAGACTAGACAGGATGCCAATCCATCACAAGGCACGCCCACATTATGGACAATTTTGGGAATCGCAATGAGCCTAATTTGTATGTTTTTGAATTGTGGGAGGAAACCGCTGTAGCCATAAGAGTACCAGAGTTTGTTCAGGTTCAGACGACTACATGTGGCCCAACATGGACAGCAGTCTCAGGACATGCTTCCTGATACGTCATATGACTGTAACCAGAAGGGAGCAAGTGACAGAGCTGCAGGACCACTGCCTTTGGAGCATTGGGACATCACTGGGACATGACTGGAACATCACTGGAAATAAATCCATATTAGTACTCAAGGACCAGGCTGAATTACTGAGGAATTGTTCCTCTGAGGTACACTTCAGCCATAGTCGAGAATACATATTTGTGGTTTGGATTTTATCTAGACCACCACAGGACTTTTTCCTTTTCAGATATTATGCATGTTGGACAAAATTAAAGAAAGCTAGATGGATAGTTCAACACATAGTAAAATTATGTTCTCAACTAGACAGTTTGTACCATGAGATAAAATCCTTGTATTATAAGGTGGGGAAAAGAAGACACATGACAGATTTCCCACCTCAATCTATTAATAACAGATTTTCAAAGATGCTTTGGAAATAATATGTAATTAAATTGCATTGATGAGTTTTCTGTCTTCCCCTACACTGACCTAACAGAATAACAGAGACTTCCTCCAGGTTTGCTTGAACATGAATAGGTGAAAACGTTAAAGATTAGAGAAAGAGTTACTACAGGAACCGGAATAGTGACTGTTCATGCCTGCATCCAAGTCATCCACGTGAAACCATTTCTGCATGAACATCTGTCTGCAAAACATCTGTTTAGGCTTTTATTTCTTTGCAGGGTGGGTATGGCAGATCTGGCCATCCTTAACCTGATCAAGGTCAGATTGTTATGTCATCAAAGTCCCATGAAAAAGGCTTTATACCAATTTGTCACACCGTGGCCTCTTCAGTGTGCTGGCTACATTCCCACGACTAATGAAGTACTTTCCATGGCCCCTCTGTGCATGTTCTGCAACCTATTTAGATAAAATCTATAGTAATAGATGTAGGTGTCCTACAAAGCATGTGAGGACAAGTCCTTGGGATGAACCCTTAACCGAACTTGGAAAATGTGGATGTACACTATCTGGATATTACTGTGATATTACCCTGCTCATGACCCAAGACAAAAGATGAAGTGTAAGCGTTCCTGGGAATGGTGGGTTTGGTGCCCAAATGTTCACACCTTACCAGGCTCCTGAAGAAGTTCAGTAACAAGGGAATACTCACTAACAGATCCAGTTCAGTGGTGACAGTAATTCCAGTGGGCATTAAAGTGGCTTTCAATGACTCACAGACCAATGTTTTCATAAGGAAAGCCCTAATGCAGTGCATCAGCTGGACACTATCCATGCAAGTCAGTGCACAGCACCGTCTTAAAGAAGAGTCTGGACATCCAGTTACTATGGAAGGGAGTACGCTGGGTAGTAGGTGAGGGTGTGCATAACCCTTCTCAGATTGAAGCTTGAATTACTGTATATTTAGAAAGATATAATCCTTATATTTTCCTCCTCAATGTCTTACAGTATTAGACTTAATCAGTATCTTCAAATTTAAAATAATTTTGGCAACAAAGCATATAGTACAGTACACAATTTAGCTGGAAGCAGACAAGATGTCCCCATATCACGAAAGTGGTGTCTCGTGGCGCTGCATTGGATCAACACTGGACATACTGCATGGATTGTACAATGTTGTAGTGTATTTAGCAAGGTTAAATTATTACATGAATGTGTGACGTGTGTATTCCATGAATGTGTGGGTGGACGGCTTTTAGTCCTGAATGTTCAATACCTCTCCCTTTTCATTGCGAATCCTCCTGTTGAATTCTTTCCCTTCGATGCACAGGAAGTCCTCTCCAGGGTGGATGATGCCACACTTAATAGCAATGGCTCTGGCAGTGTTAATGTTGTCACCAGTGACCATTCGCACTGTGATGCCAGCGCGCTGACATTTACGAATAGCTTCTGGCACCTGTGGGCATAAAGTAGCGTACTGTTAAAGATTTAAGAGACTAGTGTTGGTACAATACTCTATATAAACCAGTTTTAGATGAACTAAACAGAGTGATGAATTAAAAGCAATCCAATTCCTTCTTTGTGGGGCCGTCTGATTTTAAGTGAGCTCCCTTTGTTGCCAGGGAAAGTTTATTTATGTTTGGTCTGACCACGCTTTGGGGCAGATGGAGGAGGAAGAACTTCATCAATAATGAACGGTGGAAGAGGAAGGTGACTGGTAACGTTAGACCTTTAACTCAAATGGATTTGTTTACCGATTCTCAGGTATCTGTAGGTTTATTAGTTAATCGGGCCAACCTGACAAACTGCAACTAGGACCTATTATATATTATATATATACAGTTTTATATATATATATATATATATATACATACAGTATATATGACCCAATTGTTTATTATTTGATTACATAAATGAATGCCAAATCAATTTGACCTTACAGTGACTATGTGTGTTATACAACATAATAAATGAAATAATAAAAACACATAACTAAAATAAATAATAAATGACTAATATATTTTATATATATATTTAAAATATATTTTAGATTTAAAAAAATGCCATTGAATAATCTTGTTTTTTGCTAAATGGCAAACTTCTTCAAACATCACAAGATGGACTTAAAATAATAATAATAATAATAATAATAATTAAAATAATAATAATAATAATAATAATAATAATAATATATATAATAAAAGTTTTACAAATAACTGATCAAATTGGTGATCTCTCTTCCCAATCTCTTTATCCACACTCCAAATTAAGTGCACACACACATTAACGCATACACAAATCCACACACCCTGCCATTAGTAAGGTCCTCAATGCAGGAAGAGTATCCAATGCTACATTTCCACCAGAATTCTTCAGTACTACAACTCTACTACTATAACATCGATAATTCATCTGGATCAGATTCTTGACACAAAATACCATGAACATGAGGGTTTAGCTTCTCTAATCCCATTTTGACCCTTTCATTTAATTGAAGATGTAAGAATCACTTCTAAAATATCGATATATAGTGCATATGCTTTGCCCATGTATATAGTCCCAACAAAATATTTTTGACCTTTTATACACTTCTCATGAACATGAATATCATGGTAATAATACACTGGTAACAATTTCTTGAAATTGAAAATTTTCTGGGACAGAACGATGGTACAGTATATAAATGAAGTGGAATCCCAAGAATTTGGAGCCCGACTATATTATTTTTGGTTTTCTAATATGTACACATGCTTATGATTTTGACCACTGCTTGTAGCTTTTCTGTGCAAGGATAAAAAACCTGGCAAGGTTTGACAGCACTGTATTGACCAACACAGTAAAATGGGAACGTGCAAGAAGTGTAGCCACTTCGGCATGTTCTAAAACATGGGAGTCAAACCTTCCCCAGAAAGAGCTGGTGAGTGGCAGGTAACATCTCAACATGTAACATTAATTGTTATTATTATTATTATTATTTTTTAAAGCCTATCCTGATTGTTCTACAGATCAGAGCTGTTGTACAGATCTATTACATTGGAATTAATCAATAAAACATAATAAAGTGGTAAATAATGATGAATGTCATTTCTGATACATCTTGTGACTTGATAATGGCAGTCATTGTTGAGCTCATGTTATCCTTCAAGCTATATTTGAAACTGGATTTAAAGGTTTTTGGTTCATGTCAAACTTGACAGACAACCAGATCAATCCAGATATAATGGTTTCAGGGTATGGTTTGGGTGTGTTCAAAATTTTAGGCCAAATTAGTAACCGAGCAGAGAATATCTGCATTTAAAGACCGACATAGTGTATTATTTCTGCTTTAACATGTTATATTTCTTACAGTGTGGTGTAATCTATATCACTAAAATGAAAATAATTACACTTATATGAACCAGAAATCAATTTCATCCTCCAACCTTAACCTACCCAACACAATTCCAAAGCTCTTTGAGTAATTTAATTATAAAATACAAGAAATAACTGAATAAAAGCAGCATAATCAGCCAATGAACACCACAATCCCCACCTCTGGTCGAACAGGATCCTCAATTCCAACCACACAAATCGCAGTCAGGTCAGTTAGGATGATGTTTTCATCCTCCCAGCTTGGCTCGGGATCACCAGAAAAGTCTCTATACCCCACACAGATGGTCCTTAGACCATCGCAAGCCATGGGTTCAATCACTTTCTTCACCATCTCGTCTCTATCTCGAGGCCGGAAAACCCGGGGCTCACCCGCCTCGTTAAGAATACGACTGCACCTAGATCATGGAAAATATTTGAAATCAATTAGAATGGCAATTTTTAACAGTTTTGTCCAATAGTAAATGAAAACAGAGTAAATTAAACCGTTCTCTGACCTTCAATTCACACAATCAGCATAGAGAGATTTGTACAGAAATACACACTAGTCTTCATAGAAATGAAACAGTAACGGCCTTTAAAATGTTTTTTAAAATAAAAATATATCACAGTCAAAACTGCAAATCAAAACAATTTATATATAAAAACAGCAAATTAATTTTACCCAACATAGGGTCTCTTAAAAATCTAAAATCTAAAAAAAAAACCCAACAACATGAAAACCAGAAGGCACTAACTTTTTAAGGATTATCTCAGATGCTCCTTTGCTGTACATTCTGAAGTTTCCATCTGGAAGTTTAATGACGGTACTCATGGACTTCCTGACGGAGTTGAACGTGTAGACTTTATATAGCTTCTCTTCAGGGATTTGGTTCCGAATGGTCTGGTAATCCCGCTTTAGCTCCTGCACAAGTCCTAACAGGCCACACTCGGTTTTGTTGCCCACCTGCTTGGGCAGACCTCCTTCCTTATCTGGGGGCTGGAATAAAGATGAGCAAAAGATGAAATGTATACGATGTAACAATCACTTGAAATTATGTTGTTTAGAAGAAATCAGTTTGTACAATCATTTCAACCATAAAAATGCAAACACTTGACGAATTACACCCACGTATGGTAAAGGTAGGACAGATATAATTATACAAGCCTTCAAAGACATTCAGCTACTTTGAACATAGATGTAAAAGGCATTAGGCATAAATAATAGTGATATCTGTAAGATAAGATATACCTTTATCTGTCCCACGTTGGGGAAATTTCCTAGCAAATGTATGGAATATTTCTGAATGTACTGAACATTGAAGCCAATTTTTCTGGCGGTTTGCAGAGAAATGTTCAAGCTTAAGATAAATTGCATCCAAAACAAATGAAGGGGCGTTGATAAATGACTGCTAAAAGAGAATTAAGGACAATTCACAAGGTCACAGAATTGCAAATGCTTCATTGTGATTCTGTTTCACCGGCACTCGTCTACGAAGAACAAACCGATAATTACATAGAACGGCCCAAGGGACAAGGAGGAGCATTTACAAACCCATTTATATTAGAACTGGTTAGACTGAATAGCCTGTTGTTTGATCACAAGAGCCCTATCGGGTCCCACAGGAAGGTGTGGACACTTAGAAGAGATCAGATCTGGCACACGGAGCCTGGCTGAACGTCTGTCCTCTCCCCGGGCATCACACACTCCTGTGAGCCTTGGCATATGGCGGAGTGAAAATTGGCAGCTCTACTTCCTCTTTTCCAGCGCAGCTCTCCCCAATAAGGTCATTTTCATAGCACTTCTTTGATTATCTCCCCATCACCAGCATGTGAAGGGACAGAAACAAGCCATTTCGCCAACTCCCGACTTGCTTGAATGAGAATCGCTGAGCGCAAGGAACCTGAGAGTGAGCTGGCGAAAATCTTGGGCCACATGGTGCTGCTGCAGCCGGAATGGGCAACTTTGCCCAACATATAAGACAGAGTTCCAGGTGACACAGTGAGAGATTTCACCTTGACACAAAGCTTAGTGTGAAAAGAAGCATTATTGGAATCCATGCACTTTTGCACTTGGCACAGCATTCTAGCTATTTCTAGCAAATTATTTTTGTCCGTGAACTCAGTGCACTATATGAATTTATGTGCCAAACGTCAAATCCATTTCAATCTGTTGTATTCAAGCCAGTTTTGTGCTTGAACGAAGACAAAGCCTTGGCCAGGATCTTTCAATATAGTGCAGCAAAAAAATATTAAAAAAATAAAAATAAAAAAAAGTAGAGCACTACTAATTACTTGGATGTGGGTTGTACACTACATATTGCTATAACATTCATAATTATGTATATAAAAATAAAGTTTATACTGATTGGTCTTGGTTACACGTAAGGACATACCAGTGGTACCCATCTAATACCACATTCAATGTAACGAAGTATATCCAGTTGTTAGACATTTATACCCAAAGCAATGTCTTTCTTATTAAGATCAATGATTCTTTTTTTTTTTTTTTTTACAAGAATTGTACTTTAAAATTCTCAGAGATGAAGAAATACAAGGATAAAAAAAGGACAAGCAGTCAAAAAATTTAATAACTAACTGCTCTTGGTAAAATAGCTCTCCCAAATGAGGTCTTTCATTGTTGTTGCCAAGTCATGCCTTATTTAAGTTGTGATATTTCAAATAATATCATTCTTTTATTCATTACAATGTATGTTTGGTCTCCATGACCTACAGTATGACTTTATGGCCAGGGTTAATGCTATATGGAAAGTTCATACACACTTATGCCCCTACACGAGCACTACAGGCAATTTGGAAAAGCCAATAAGTCTTCAAGAAAGTCTTTGGACTATGAGAATACATGTAGGAAACCCCATGAAGCATGGGGAGAACATGCAAACAAATACCAGAGGTGAGATTCAATGGCACTCCCAATGACTTTCCGTACAGTTCCACAGCTCGATCGCCATACTGTAAGTTATTGCCAAATCACATATGCTTAAAAACTTTTATAAGCACAAGCCTGATATGGGCTCAATAGCACAACAATGAGATGTTTATCCAACTGGATGCACAACCCGACCTAAAGAACTGCTCTTTTTAAAAACACAACGTGTCCTTACAGATACACCTAGGTTACAATCTAAAATTTATGGGGTGTGTCCTGAGTGACATCAGGGTTTCAACTGATCGCTTTAGTCAGAGGTCACTGGCTGGGGCAACTTGAGATTAACAGATCAGGAAGTTTAGTGCATCCAACTCACACTACAGGTCAAAGTATCAGTGTGCATCAGAGCAACAGCTCCAACCCTTATAGTATCTCCAATTCCAAAAGGCTGTTTAACCTTCAAGCGAATTCCCCGTAGTAATGTGAAACTATTTACATGTTAAGTAGAAACCGTAGCTTTTTGGTTAACATTATGCATTAATGACTTGAAGGTTTCAAGCTGAAATAATACACTTATAAGAGAGTCTCTGCCAGAGAGCCTGTTCAATGTAGATGCCTGCACTATAACACAATAGAAAAGCACCTCCTGTCTCATGGACTTCTATGTAATATTTCTCTGCTTAATTTTCTTTCAAAAAGGCTCCCAAATGCAACCAAATCCGTATAAGTGATAGAGGGGAAAAAAAGAGATTAATTGGGGAGTGAAAAACAACAGTATTCGACATAGTTTTGTTAGATATACATAAACATTGTGTTCAAATTGCATATTGTCTTAGTTCACAGGACATATTTTGGCCATTAAGTGATGCATAACCATCATTTAGTATTCCTGGAATGAGGGCAGTGGCAGAGCATAGACTTTTTTTTTCTTCTCGACTTCAACATTCTCCAAAAATCCACTGAACGCATTTAGTTGACTTTTGACAGCTGCTTTTTTGCACAGGTAGTAGTTTTGCTTCAGTAATCATGTCATAGAAAGATACAATGCGAGTGGCTTCTTTTGCAAGAAAGTAGTGGTTTTAACAAGAAAGTTTAAAGTATTTAAAATAAGGTTAAACAGCAAAATGATTTGTGATAGATACAGTAACCTTGTGTGTCAGGGAACTATAATTTGCCGAAATACGTACTGTAAAAGTCTGAAAAACCTTTCTTGCTGGTAACCTGCTTGCATGTAATTTACAATAAACAACAAAGATATTCTCTGGAATATTTCTGAAAAAAACAAAGAAAAAAAAAAGAAGCAATTTCAAGGGCAACTGAAACACAAGGGAGGTCTATAAGACAGAGATTTTACTTCCCATTGTCTATGCCAGGATGTCCAATCCTATCTGCAAAGAGCCAGTGTGGTTAGAGATTTTCATTCCAACCAAGCAGGAGACACACCTGCTAGTCAGTTGAAAGCCAAGAGAAACAGATTAAACAGGTGGAATAAGGTCTAGCTCCTGCTCGGTTGAATTGCAAGCCTGCAGCCACACAGGTCCTCACGGATAAGACTGGAAACCCTGGATCTGTGATAATATTGTATAGTCAATTGCTAAGTTCTTGGTTGCTATGGCTTTTTTTTTCTCTTTAATAAAGCTGGCTATCCATTTTTCGAAATGTATTAATGATTTTAAATATTGTTCATGGTATATCAAGATATATTACTTTCAATCTTACTTTCAATCTTAGTACATCATCCACAAAAAGCTTTCTGGAGAATCAGATATTTCAAGGACGGATGATTATCTTCTATTGAGATCATACTTCTATAAATTCGAAGTATAAGCAGTGAGCCGCGGAGCTGAATGTAAATTCACCAGCAGTTGGTAGAATTTAAGGTTAGACATGAACACGGTAGTTTTATTTCTTAGGAGTACAACGTCAGTGTATTATATGGTTTAGTCATTCTGCCCAATTTTGGTTAATGATGTCTTGAAGTCAGCAATAATTATAACATGCAAGTAATTGAACGGGTCGTCGGTGCTTGGGCAGTAGATGGTTAGAGCACTGTTTCCGATGGAAATATTATAATGAATCAGCCTTCATGGTCTGTGTCAGTGGGTTTGTGTATGAATTAGATTACTTCATTTATTAGGCCAGACACACCTCTTTGTTTAGCATTATAATGGGGGGCTGCGTCATGACGTATAATAAAAGAAACACTTGCTGCTGGGTAAAGAGCAGGCCATGTACTGATTACATAATGCCACACTAAAACATATAAAAAGCGGAATCTCTCCATGGAGGGAGCCAAAAATCTTTTGCTGACTGCAGGCAGAATTAAGCATGCAGTTGAAATGATATAAATCTCAAACTATTCCTTTCGTGTGGTTTCTCAAAGCTTTCTTTTCTCTCTTCTTCTCACCAGAGATGTGTTATGTAAGTCGCGCTACCCTGCTGCGAGGGCGACTCTATACTCCTCTACTTCTATACTGTCTCACTCTAAGGAGTATAGACATAGGGAACAATATATATCATGAATGCTTCGGATGGCTAAAATGTTAATAGCTAAAATGTATTCTGTATTCCAGCAGAAATGATGTATCAAAGATAAAGGGAGCGAGATTGACACACAGATGGCGACACGAATGCGAAAGGAACACAGAACTGATCATTTCAGATATGCAAAAGCAGTGTCACATCTCTTTTAATGAGTCAGTCTCACAAACGTTATTACATGAACAAAACGCAAATGATAATCTGAAACATGAAACCATTGAAAGGATCAAAAAAGCCTCTGTTGTAACAAACCCCAGTCTCCCATGACAAAATATGCAAGTCTAAATTGCAAAGCAGATGGCTGGAAAGTGATGATTCCAATTAGCACTGTTTGGTGTGAGGGCTGCCATGTGCAGGCCATCTCCCATGTTAACAAGACTTTCTGTTTGTCTGGAGCAAAAGTTGCAACCATTTCTACATTTTAATGCTTAAAGCTTTTTTATTCATTTAAAACACATTCATATTGATTTCCGTACGGCATTCTGAGAAGGATTAATTCATGTGCAGCCTCATTTGCAGCACATCAAGGGACAGTGGTTCAAATTATCCATTTCATTTCAGCATCAGTGTTTGTGCCTGCAGGAGTACAACCAGTTTGGCCCTATACAGACAACTATCAGATTTGTGCATGCAGACATCAGTAAAAAAATCAGATCAGTGTCACATTAGAGTAAAAAAATCGCATTTGACTCTCTTCAGGCTGGTAATGTAAATGTAGCCCATGTTTGATCACTTACAACAGGGAGGATATGTGGCTCGTTAAAAAGCTGTGTGTTTCCAGCTATTGTACTATTTCTCAAAACCATTCCCGCATATTTAGGTAGAGTTTAATCTTGCCTTTAAGCCCAGCAGCATACTAGTATTAAAAATCCTGCTGTGGTCCAGCTGGGTGATTTAACACCTGCACAATGTGCTTGTTCCTGTCAGGCCGCAATGTACGAGACATAAAATTGAAATATTATCATCTCATTTATAAGAACAGTCAATATACTGTGTACCTGGATTCTTTATTTAGTTAAGCATGTGATGGTATTGCATTTTCCTATCACAGCAATTGTCTACCTTTTAGTCAGAGTTCTGACTTGATCTCAATATTATATGAAGTAGTCTCTCACTCATTTAGTGTTTACACCGCTTTATCCTGTGTACAGGGTCTCGGGAAGCCTCGGGAATCTCAGAGACCTAGGGCACAAGGCGGAGTGCACTCTGGATAAGGTACCAATCCATCAAACTCACACGCTGATTCGCACACTACGAGAATTTGGGAATGCCAGTTAGCAGAATCTGCATGTCTTTGGACTGTGGGAGGAAACCGGAGTACCCGGAGGAAACAACCCACAAAGAACGGGAAGAACATGCAAACTCCATGGACACAGATCAGAATCAAACCTGGACCGTTGAGGTACGAGGCCACAGTACTACCCACTCCGCCACAATGCCTACAAATTGTATGTTCTTTTACATTGCTTCACTGTTTTTCATGTTCAGCTATTTCACTAAAGTTTTGACAAGTTTGTTTTGAATTCAGTAGTGGTGTGGCATATATACAATGCTAGTGACTGTTGCAAACACATCGAGATACAGAATTAAATCATGGCTCTCAAGCCATTTCGAAGAACTTTAATTCATACGTTTGGGGCTTTAAAACTCATTCACTCATCATCTATACCACTTTATCCTGTATTTAGGGTCACGAGGAGACTGGAGCCTATCCCAGGAGACTTAGGGCACAAGGCGGGGTACACCCTGGACAGGGCAGGGCACACACACACTACAGGCATTTTGTGAATGCCAGTTAACCTAATCTGCATGTCTTTGGACTGTGGGAGGAAACCGGAGTATTTACCTCTAAGCACATGGAGAAAATGCAAACTCCATGCACACAGAGACAGAAATCGAACCTCGCCGGGTATCGAACTCGGGCCATGGAGGTGCAAGGCAACAGTGCTAACCACTACACCGCCGTACCGCCTGGCTTTAAAACTATGTTGGCTAAATAATATATTGTTCATTTAAATCTAATATAGGCCTAACAGCGACAAGATCATGAGCACCCAAGGCTCACCCATTCCTGCAGGGACAAAGGCCATTCTGTCTGGTTTGATTCCACAGAAAAGTTGACCAAAACAAAAAGGAACCAGAACACCCAGTGTAAACAGGGACAAACTGATCATTTTGATTTACACATATTTTCTCACACAGTTTATACTCATTTGCATAATGTTCTTCTGATTCTGTAAAGCTGTTTTGTGACATAGACCATTGTTAAAAGCGCTATATGAATAAAAGTGAATTTAATTGAATTATCTTACCAGAATCTTCGTAGTATAAGCACTGTTGAGAGATATGGCATTGACCAAAACATCAAGAGTTTTTGGTGGGACTAAACTTGGGTCTGGGACGGTTTTATAATGAACATCGCCAACATAGAGCTGCACCGCCGTCATCCTGTTAGTGGTCAAGGTTCCTGTTTTATCCGAGCAGATAGCAGTAGCATTGCCCATGGTCTCGCAGGCATCCAGATGGCGTACCAAGTTATTATCCTTCATCATTTTCTACAAACATGCACATATATTTAAATTTACGGAACCAAAGCATAAATATTGTTAACCATACATATATACCGAGCACTGGGGGTTAAAGAATGAAAAAGCATTTTTTTTTTTAAATGATGTCATACCTTGACAGAATAGGCCAAGGAGATAGTAACAGCCAGTGGCAGACCTTCAGGGACAGCAACAACCAGCACTGTGACGCCAATGATAAAGAATTTCACAAAATACTGAATGTAAATCGGAGTGCATTCAGTGAGCCAGGGCCTCTTCTGGAGCACAAAGTTGTCAATGGCAAAGTAGAGCACCAGGATGATGACTGTGATGGCAGACATCACCAAACCTGAGGAATCAACATATCGTGTGTCGTGAGAGTCATCAACCAATATAAAGTAAAGTAAAGGCTTTATTTTGTCACATACACATTACAGCACAGTGAAATTCCTTCTTCGCATATCCCAGCGTAACTGAGGTCAGAGTGCAGGGTCAGCTATGGTACAGCACCCCTGGAGCAGTTAGGGTTAAGGGCCTTGCTCAAGGGCCCAACAATGGCAACCTGGCTGAGCTGGGAATCAAACTGCCGATCTTCCGTTCAGTAACTCAGTGCCTTAGCCCTCTGAGCCACCACTTAATACTAAAACTTAAGTTAATAGAATATTTAAAAATATCAATACACCATTATAATATATAAGGGCTTCCTCAGAACGAAATACAATCCCTTTTACATTCTACCATCAAGTTAAGCAGGGGGAACAAAGAAACAAATAAAAAAAAAAGAAACCAATTTCATCCTATCTGTAAAAGGTAATAGGCACCTGCTTTGCCAATCTGCACAGCCAGTTTTGTCAGCTTTCCCTGTAGCACAGACTTCTCTTTTTTTGACACGTTGGATTTTTTTTTCTCCTTGTCATCGGCTTCGCCGCCCTCGGCACTTTTCAGTGGCTGCATCTCCATCGCTGCCGCTCCATCCTGCTTCTTAACTGTAATAATCAGAAGGGGTGACACATCACTGCGAAGGTCAGACTGATCTCAGAACCGCTGAGTCACAGCTTTCCCGATTATTATTACCAGTCCGTGTTGCTGACTGCAGCCAGTTACAGACGTTATGAACCAGACTTAAATAAGTAATGTAGACTATGTTTCCGACATTTGCCCATTTTCCCTGTTGTTAGATGAAAACAATTAAAAACTAATTGTTTGCAGGACATTTTTTATTAATTAGCTGAACAAATAAGGATCAAATTAAGTTCAACAAAAATAAAGATTTTAATTAAAATAAAAATGATTTGATCAAACTTTCAACTTAATTAAATTTAAATGCAAATGAAAATACTGTAACAGCTCAAGGCAGGAAAAAAGTGTTTGCTTTATTTTCCCCTGTAGTTATTAAGCCAGGGCATGTTTGGATACCTTCCACTATAGCTACAATGAAAATGCATGTAATGAAACTCAATCTTACCTAAAATCATACCTAAAAATTTCAGATCCATACATGCATATACAAAATGCCTTAAAATTTATTCAGGTAGGAAAAATAAAGCAAAACATTATATTAAATGTAATTACAAATTTTTCGTATACATTAGTCTCCTCACTTCAAAGGAAAAAACACTAACTAATGCTAATTATGAAAGTTAATCACTGGGTTCTTTTGTTTTCTCAACAAACCAGTCATTCAAAAACATGTCAACACCTATGGTAATGTAGATAATGCTCATATAGGCTACATGCTAGGTAATACCAGAAGCAACATTTAATAAAACATGATACTGACAGCTCCAATTCAGATTAGACAACTTGAAAGATTCAGAAAGGGGCTTCTGAAAGCAAGAGTCATCGGGAAGCAAAATTCACAAGGTGACTTCAGTTGAGTACAGAAATGCATAGGTTAAAAAATAAGAAGGAAAAAAATTATTTAAAAAAAATGTTAGTCAGTTCTCATAAGATGAACAGGTTATCTTCAGGTTAGTTCTATCCTACTAATACACTATCTTAAAGTGAACGTAACCTTAAAATTATCCAAATATGTGTGGATCCCTGACAATCATACCCATATTTGTTTGTCGAAAATCCCATTTAGGATTTTGTTGTTAAAATAACATATGAGGATCACAGAAGCATTAGGTAGGTCAGGCTATGACATTGGGCCAGGCCACTTCAACCCTGGCAAAGAACGTCTTTATAGACCTCACTTCGAGAAATCCTAAAGCTACAGCATACAACGATATTCTAGACAATTTGGTGCTTGCAGCTTTTACAACATCCTTCAGAAGGCTCACATCATCATGGCCATCATGTTGATCAGGTGTCCACAAACCTTTGGTCATATAGTTAAAATACACTGATCAGTCATAACATGACGACAACCCACCTAATATTGAGGAGGTCCCCCCATTGCCACAAAAACACTAATGACCTGCGTTCTGACACCTTAATTTTGGAACCAACATTAACCTTATCATCATTTTGCCTAAAGTAGTTCTTCCGTTGAATCGGACCAACCTTGATTCTCAATGTGCATTGAGCCTTGGCCACCCATGCACCCAAGGAAGGAAAACCAGTGAACTGGCCATAGGGTCATTGGTGGCCAAGCTTACTGATGCACATGGGGGACGATGATCCAATAGAAGCTCTTGTGATAAATAAATTAATAAAGAATTTCTACATTTGGTCCCCATAAACCATGTTCCACTGGCTAAAATTATACACACATAATGATCAAATTGATGAAAAGGTTAATGCTTGTTGTGATAGAAAGGTGTCAGAACACACAGTGCATCACTGTTATGGTGGCAAAAGGGGGCACCTACTCAATATTAGGTGGGTGGTCATGATCTGTTGACTGACTGGTGTATAGTCAGTCAATAGATCACTTTTTAAGTTTTTACCTGTGTTGAGTATAAATATAATCATACAGTAAAATTTTCCATTGACTGTGGAACCATTTCCATTGACTGTGTCCATTTGCCATTATAAAGAATCACTCTATTCAGCAATGAAAGAAAGTAGCTTAAAAATACAAAAAACATTTCTTTAACTTTAAACGTATGCATGAGCTGGCTACGCTAACCTGATTTTCAATATGATCCGTACAAAATGTCCCTACAACCGATTCGCACTTGTCATCTGGCCTCGTAATATAGCAATATCGCCCTGAAGGCTCTATGCTTGCCAAGGATTTTGCTTCACAAAGCAATAACTCAGCTAAAAATGAAATGCACACAACATTTCCCTACTTAAAATGTAGTCAATCAGCCAAGACATGTGTGGTGTCTGAGGATAGAGTTTTGTAGATTAACTGCATGTCTAAGTAATTTCCACATCAACTCATCACAAGGCAACGCCTCAGTACTACCATACAATATCTGTATATAATAATTACAAGTATATAAAAAAAAATGATTGGAACTACTGTCTATATTATGATCTACTGTAGATAATGACAAAGAAAGCCTGTTTTCTTTTTAAAATCAAGGGAATGCTAATTTAGGCATGCTGGGCGTGGTGCTAAATTATAGTTCCTGTATGTGAATCCATTACTTGGTAGTAACACTGCCTTTGTATCTCCAGCTTTGAACTAAAATATCAGACACCAATGATATTTTGGCTTATAGAGTACATAAGAGTTAACATGTGGATTATTATTATTATTATTATTATTATTATTATTAAGGAGTATACAGTATATTCCATCCTTTTTTCTTACTATATACCGTACAAACACTGTATAAACTTCTCTTTTTTAGAACCTAGTTATATAACCTCCTGGCCTGAACGTTTAGACAGGCCGCTGCATCTTGATTTAGCTTTCATTTAGAAAGACAGTATGTCCACAACAGCTTCTTTACCCATACAGACAGAGCGAGACAAAATAATTAATTATTGAGATAATCAAGTGATCCTGACACACTGAGAAAGCAGCAGACAGAATGAGTAGCGACAACACTGAAAACACACGTCTGATTAATGGGTGGCACCAACACCAGCAGTGGGTCGGAATAAAAAGAGGAAATAAACCAGCTGTGAGAACTCAAAGTGAAAGTAGGTTACCTTTGGTCTGGTTGTTCTCCATATTTCCATCCTGCATTTTACCTATGATGGAGACATACGAGACACGGAACAAAAATAACAGAGAGCAGACAATAAAACATCGTTCACAGGGACGCAACAGTGAAATCAAAATAAAAAAGGAAGACAGAAGATGAACAGTTCGTCAACATCTCAGTGACAGTAACATACATAACACACAGTTGTATTATAATGATGTTTTGAAGTACAGAGTGTGGAGATTAGATTTTTGCTATTTTTGCTCTGCCATCTGACATTTAAAATTAAACAAACAAACAAAAAAATTGTTAATGTTCCAAAAAGAAAAAGCATTTCTATACTACTCTGCTTTAGGGCTAATTTGGTACATAAAATGTTAATTTATTTTAGCACTTTTCCACCGACACGGAGCCACAGTCTTATCTAAAAAAAAAAAAGCCAATTAAGTCAAGACAAAGCTCAGCTGACAACAACTAAAAAATATATAATATAATAAATAAATGAACAAATAAATAAATTATAAATAATTCGACAACTTGTACCCATAAACCATGTTCCACTGGCTAAAATTACACACATGATGAAAACGGTTTTATAGAATAGTCAAATACGTTTTTATGAATTGATGCAAAAATAACATACGCTTATTACTGACACCTTGTTAATATTAACAATTATTCCTTTGGGTAGCTATATGTTAAAAAAATAGCTAGGTAGTACAAGTTCAAGATTAAAGATGATTAAGTACATCAGACAGACTTTTATGTGGTGTAAGTGTCTAAAGTGCTGCCCTCTTGCAAGGAAATGAGTTTAAATCAAGATTAAAATCATATTGTACTCAAAGGCTGCTTAATTAACAAACCACAGAGGGTGGGAAGGCCATTCCTTTCATCCTCTAAATTAGAGTGAAGCTAGATAAACTATTTCATCCATCCATCTATGACCCCCGGTGGTTCAACTAGGGACCCTAGAGGCGAATGGTGACCATTGTATTTATTCTTATTATTACGACCGTGGTAGGATCTCCGGTCAACAGTCACACACGTATTCACACACTAATGACAATTTGGGAACACCTATTCGCCTAAGCTGCATGTCTTTGACCTGTGGGAGAAAAACCGGAGTACCCGGAGGGAACCTACCAAGCACATGGAGAACATGCAAACTCCATGCAAACAGACCTGAGGCGGGAATCAAACCCGGACCCTGGACATGCAAGGCGACAGCCAACCACAAAGCCACCGTGCGCCAGCTAAACTATTAGTTCACGTATTCAGAATAGGGTAGAGTACTAGAGTACTAGAAAGCGGCGAGAGCAGCTACCTGCCGAAACCCATGTTCAAAATCTGTCACAAAGTATTTTTAGAAAAAAACAAATCTGCTACCCGTGCGTCATCTTAAACAACACTTTGTCCCCTTATTAGCTAAGTCGTTCTGAATGGCCTCTGAACTGATCAAATACAAAACTGCCATGTAAAACCTTCTCAGTCTGCAGTAGAGTTCTTTAAATCTCCATGAATGGTTCAATGAAACCAGTCAGCTCTGTGTCGGTGAAACAAGATAAAAATATATAGATAATAGTTACATATGTATTCATATAAAAATGTGGCAATGATATCATGTATCATGTAGATATCAAGTTCTAGTTTTAAGGGTTTAAGGTGTAGTACCTTCTTTGTCATTTTGCCACAGAATATCTGAATTTTGTCTTATAGGCAGAGCTTTTGAAGCATTTGAAGTGGTTCCAAGTCGCTCTGACTTCTGATTTCTCACTATATAGGGATATGCAGTGTTTTATTTATATATGCAGAGTTCCAAAAATTAACTGCACAGAAAAATCTATTCAGATATTCCATAGACATATAAACACGCAAACATTACACCCATGAGGGACAGAGCAACAGTACACGACCACACAGGACATGCAGGAGAGACAGACAAGAGCATGGGCATGCAACACCACGGATGGAGGGAGACTAAAGACTAAAAATGTCCAGGAACTGAGGAGGAAAGTAAGAGAGTGTACAAACCAAACAGCTTAAACTTAAGCACTACCAGCTCTATGTCTAGTCAATTTCGCTTTGCTTGTTGTATTCTAATCTCGCATGAATGTGTTAGTCATATCTAGTTCTTCTTCAGCCATGTTATGAACGCCCTAATGCTAGCACTCTTATAATTCATTAAATACAAGTATTCATATCGTAGGGTTCCCGTAAGAGTACTACTACCCATAATGATCAGTTCTGAGTAATCTCATACAAAATGTGTGGTGTCAAAAGTAACATCTTGCTTTATCCAGTAACATTTACAGTTGTTCCATACATGCTCATGAAATTCTGCATCATAAAAAATAAATAATAAAGTGCGTTCCTTTTGTCTTTTTAATAATAATACGATTTAATGGATTTTTAAAAAAATAACATTCTGATAGAATTACAATGTTTTTTGCCATGTTACGGTGCTTTTTGATTGTTAAATGTTTTCTCTCTCAAAGAAAATAAATAAATAAATAAATAGAATTTAATGACCTGTTGGCTCCTGACTTAATCGTTTGAAGCTTAACCAATTCAACACAAATGAAAGTGTAATATCTAATACCTACTGTAAATCAGATCTAAACACGCGGCAAGGATACGTCATGACACTTGATATTCTCACAATACAGTATTAACCATACTCACAATACGTTCAGAAAGGTTATTGCGGCATAATCATTATAGCAATAAAATTTTCTCATACTGTAAGAAGTGATTACAATTCAATAATGAATAATGTATCAGACACTGCATGGACAATTCTAGTGTATGTTTAATATTACAACAGTAGATTAACGACAATGGAATATGATTATTCTGCCTCAGATACTTGTTATAGTTTACTAGAAGGACTGTCATTTTTTCAGCCTGGACGAACAGAGCCAGAGTTTGAGACAAACTTCATTCACTAATCCTGAACATTATCATGACATTTCCACGATCCTTTCCTTTTTTGGGGGCAAATTACTGTACATAAAATTACATATCAGCATAACTACATTCGGCAAGGACAAGTGATCTGCGCACTTATTTGTAAACTCTTCTGTGTATGAACATTGATGGAAAATATGGGTAGTGATGGGTATAACTGTGGTGAAGGCATGATTTCTGTCAAAGAAGAATTCTGGCTTCTAAATAATTGATAAAGGTGAATGCAAATGTAGCAAAAGACATGTTTCGGTTTGGATTTCATGTTGTTGTCAAGCTCTGGCCATGTTGAACCACACTTGGTGACTCAGCAAAGCTGGATTATTATTATTTTTTTGTTGTAGATTAATAAAATAAAAAACACCTGCCTCACAAGTCTGTAGCAGAATTGACTTATGTATTTTAATATGATTCATATTCAGCTTGAGTTCTGACTCTACTGTAACACTTGCTTTCAGGTATCTATCACTACCCAAAAAAGAAGAAGGTTTATAAAGAAGGAACAAAACGAGGAGTTCACAAACTCAGGGTTGGCATGCAGCAGGACAGCTGTCTGCAAAAGACGTTATAGAAAAAAAAGAGAAAAAGGAAGAGACAAATAGAGGGATGAAGCCATAAAGGAGCAACAGAGGTCTTCTCAACCTACCATTGACTAGGGTGGCATTACCAGGGGCATTTGCACCTGCAGCACCATCGGTGGCTATTGTTGCGATGGGGTGGGAGGAGGGATGGGTGCAGTCTAGCGAGTACCAAATGGGCGGAAAAAAAAAAAAAACATAAATAAATAACAGTGAACAAAAATAACATGGTTAAGAATGTCGTAACCACGATTTAGTACAGTTTAAATATGCAGCTTTCAAATGAATAGAGTCTAAAGCAGAGGGCTTCAATCTTATCCAAAAAAATAGGGCAGGTATACAGGCTTTCATTCCATCCAAGCAGGAGCGACACTTCATTCATTCGTTTTATTCACATCCTAGTCTCCAATCAGCTAGCAAATGTAAGCTTCATATTTGGCTGCAGTGAAAGCCTGCAGGATCACCGGATCTTTGCGGATAAGACCGAAGACTTCAAGTCAAAGGGAATGGCGTCATCAATGAGCAACACGATCAAAACACAACATAAGACACATCACATGTAACATGGGCAGACATGAAACAAAACTGAAGCACAGAACAACATCACGATACGTGGCACAAAAAAGTGAGGATTGACCAGATTTCAGAGACCAGACCTGTGTCAGCTAGATAAACTCTACAATTAGTTGTCCATTCTACTGGAGAAGATCAGGTACTTACTATACACGCATGAAGATACACATGAAGTGATTAATGTCACCACCACATATTTACTAGACATCATTTTACACAATTACAATTCCTTGATTATTTAAAGGTTATAGAACTCTAATCAAGAGGCTGTTAAGATAATTACGGTCAGCTCCAGAATTATTGGCACCCTTGGTAAAGATGGGTAAAAGTATTTATGATGGGGAAACAATATTGGTGGTTATGTAACTTGAAATTGCAAAGTGCATTAAAAAAAATTGGTTACAAATCACAATTCCATAATTATTGGCACCCATGAGAATTTCTTTTTAACAAAAAAAATGCTCCTGTTCTACTGTATTTCACTATAAACATCACAAAATGTTATGCCAATATAAAGCTTGCAACAATCTAAACTTTAACTACACTGCCTGAATGCTTACTATATTGTAAGATAAGATTTGAATACATTAGATTCCTCACACTTGTTCTTGCTCTCATTCTCAGGACTCGGAAAGCCTGGAGCACCCAAGCGGACTTGGGTCAATAGGCGGGGTACACCCTGGCAGTGTTGGGTGTAACGTGTTACAAAGTAACATTAGAGTACTCGGATTACTTTTTTGATGTAATGTCTAATCTAACTCATTAGGTTCGCCATTCAAGTACTAACCCTACTTTTTCAAAAATTTAACCTGTTATTCAGACCATTTATGTAATCTGTGAGGCAGATAGCAGTCATTCCCAAACCATTAGTGTGTGTGTGTGTGCGCGCGTGTGTGTGCGCATGTGTGTGAGAAAGTCGTCCTACAAGCCCCGCCCCCTCCATTATTCCTGCTGTTATACCCCTATCTCACCTATGCGGTTTGACTATGCAAGGACCAACACGCAGAAAGATGGAAACCTAATCACAGCGCCAAAACCACGTAGGTGAAATAGGGGTATTAATAGTTAACAGATTATGGGCCAAACTTCACTGAGTGATGATGGTAGAATAATTATAAAGGTCTTGACTAAAACAACATGCATGAGGAAGCAATTTTCTGCAATGGAAAAGTACTCTAACTAGTTATGTTTATCAGAAAGTAAAGCAATAATGTAACTGACTTTTTACTTTTAAGCGACAGTGATTTTGTAATGAAATTAGTTACTTTAAAAAGTAACGTTCCCCAACACTGCACCCTGGACAGGTTGTCAGTCTGTGACAGGATGTTAGAATTCTGGGGTCTCCAAATCTACATACAGTATAGCTGCTACCTCCATGGAAATACTGTAGTCTAATTGGAAGGCATGCCCAAAGAAGGAATTTTCTTACAACTAAACCAAAGGGTTCACCTCATGCTACTGACTGGAGCAGGGCTCTACAATTCTATAATATGATGTAACAAAGCATGTTTTTATGGCACTAAAAAAATAAAGTGTTTTGGCCATGCTTAAGATATGATGAGGATTCTGTGATGTATTGGCCCCCCCCCCCCCCCCCAATGGAACGGCCAAAAAAAAAAAAAAAAACACATGATGTCATGGAGTCTAGTATAACTTGTCGTTGCATCGTCTAGAAGTACACTGATACCAAAAAAGTCTACAGAAAATGGTTTAGTGACCATATAATCAAGTATGGTCATCTCAGATCCCAGACCTAAGCCTCATTGAAAACCTGTGGGATACGTGGGGTAAGTCATCTTACATTCTTTGTTCAGGATTTTTATCAAAAAATTATACGAGAAGATGCATTGATGTTATGCTGCCAAAACATCAAATATGGGGTGGAAAGATTTGTGTGAAATCAGACTTTTGAACAAGAAGCATCAACAACAGGTTAACCCACCAATGGAAACCACATACTGTACAGGGAAAATCCCTGTGGCTACAATAAAATATTGCGGTGGCTTATTCATGCTTTAAGTCTGTTTGCAACCAAACGTCGAAGGTTCCTTACTTTTTGACAAGGGATTTTACCTTAAATATGCATCTTAAATTTTAAATATTTACCTTAAATATGCATTCAGATACATATGAACATAGAAAGGTAGACAAAATCATTGTTTTGCAATAAACACCTAAGACTAGAATGAAAATCTGAGGGGTAAATAAAAAAGAACAATCCACTTGAACAAACCGAAGAATATTAAAATGTTCTGCATGGAGGAGCATCGAGGAGCATCAATCTATAAGTTTCTTCAATCTTGTAAGACATTACAGGAAATGGCTCAGTGTTTCCATTTTCTCCAGCTGAGGATTCAAGGGGTGCATTACATTAAAAAAAAAAAAAAAAACCTATACTGCTTTAAAAAAATGCAATAAAATGAAACTGTACAGCATTCCCAAATGTATCAATGCATGTCACTTATGTCACATGATTCATTATAAAGGGTGCCAATAATTTTGCAGTTGACAATACATATTTATATGAGCCACGCAACTACAGCAGTAAGGGTGCAGCATCAAAACGCTCTTCAAGATTTGCCTAGAAATTTCTGGATAGGGATAAACCCCTAAGTTGATTTATGATCTAGACAGGGTTTATTAAGATTTGGTCAACCCAGTGCTCAGCAGGTCTATGCAGGCATATGGATGGGATGCATCTATGGACTTAAAAAGATGTAGTTGGCAAGCTTTTCTTTTTAAGTTGAGAATTGCTGTGATTGAAGCTGAGCTGAGGAAGGGGAAAGGGAATTCAAAAGGATTCAGGGGTAACTTCTTTATTCCTTGGGGTAAAGTGGGGTCCAGGGGAAACAGAGCAATACTCTACCTGCTAGCTGTCGGCCATCTTCCATTGCCTGACCTGCGTTATGGTTTACAGAATGACAAGAAAATAAGGCCTTACAGTGGTATACAGAATTAGCAAATCACATTGGTCTACCGATCTTCATATGGTAGGATTTTTCCATTATGCATTACCCCATGAGATTTAATTCATAAACAATGAAAATGACCTCGTAGTGGCACAACATTACCAAATTACGTTGGTCTGCTGGAAAATCATACAATTTCAGGTCATAAAAATAGTTTTTACATCCACATTGGTCTGCAATTGTAAATCTGGAAATCACTGTATTGTAACTAGTGCTAATAACTAGTGGTATAGCATTATTTCTACACAATATTATTCTTACCTAGTCAGAAATCATTGGGTTGACAACTTGTCTCATCTTGTAAGTAGGTAAAAAGACGATTTGTCTCGCAAATATTAGTTTTCACTTGTCACAACTAAACATAAAGATATTTACCTCAATACCTAGAGCGTCTGAAATCCAAACAAAGGCCACAAAGCATAGTTAAACACATTTCTTAATGCATTTTTTTTTTCCTGGACCAACTTTTGTTTGCATCCAAAATTTTGAACAGTTTTTCCCATGTGTGTTCTCAAACCTGTGTGTAGTCCCAGGATTCAAAGCCCGGTCCAACAAGATGGGTTTCCCTTTGAATAAACTTGGGTGAGGTGAAACAATGAGTAAAAGCAATCTGCTCCCAGGACCAACCACATAATGGGTATAATTTCAGGATGATTTCCATTTTATGGTTCATGTGATGCATGTTATTTTTTAGTTTTACTTCGGCGAGAGGGTATGTGCGAAAGTCATGAACAGTATACTCTATATACAGAAACCATGAACGTTGAAGTTCCTTACAGAAAAATCTATGATAGAAAAATTTATATATCATTGTTATGATAAAATTGTTTCTTTTCATTCTTAAATAAAATCAAACTTATAACAACCTTTTTTGGTAACTTTTAGTCCGGGTTATGAGCACATAGCAATACATATTTATTAAAAAAACTGTAGCTAGTTAGTCCTAACTTCTGTTACAACAATCCAGTCACACACACAAAAATGCTTTAAAATGTTTTAGTAGCTAGACAGAACCTGTCTGAAAATTAGTTACTAGTTACTGGTTAGCTAAGTACTATTTTTGTTTCTTTGTTTTAACTTTATCCATATAATACATTCTTAAAGCATTATCTATTTTAGGAATAGGAATATCCCTAAAACTAGAACTTATTCCAAAAAGCTTAATGATTCACTTTGTAATCAAGTATTATTCTTAGTATCTGTTGCATTTGAAGTATTACTTTAAAATAAACCATAACTAAATTACATGGTTAGACTTCCCTTTATCCGCTGTGGAATAAACTCATACAAGAGCATTAGCAATACATATTTTTACTGTAAAAAAAAAAAAAATTATGTTGCAAAGCCACTATAGTATTCCACAGGTATGAAAACTCACGTTTTGTGATGACGTGCTAAAACCGACCTTGTTGTAACGGTAATGAAAATAAGTTCACTTTGCATTCATCACAATCAGGTGCGCAAAAACTCAAGGCAAACCATCTGCTTTTGAAACATACAAGGAACATACTGTACCTTTCTTCTCTTTCTTCTCTTCCTCTTCTCCACCAGCTCCAAGTAGGGTAAAGATAATTCCACTCTGAGAGTTCACACCAACAGCTGTGACCACCATCCGGCCTGAGCCCTCCATCACATGAGTACCTATTAAACCAGACAAAAAGAATTATAGTTTGAGCAATAATGCAAATAATACCTTTTTACACATGCAATGACAAGCAATAACAAGCTGCCATTAGTATGGCCTTGGTGGGGAAGTGCTGAATTTAATTGCATTTTGCTAACTCTAAAAGAGTGTATGAGATAAGATATTCCTTCATTCGTCACACAGTAGGACAATTTATTTTTCATATTCGTATTCATAGTTTTTGCCTAATACTTTTGCCTGAATCAGAGTAAAACTGATATGTTTAGTGTGTTTGCCTCATGGTTTAGCTTGCTTTCAGAATGCATATTCAAATATAAATATAAAAAATATATTTATATATGCATATAAAATACCCCTTCTCTAATTGGTCGGAAATCGGGATATGGACGTCAAGTAAAGCTAAATGCAAAATCATCTGAGCGTGGAGATTGTGGAGCTGACAGGGAATAAAATACTAGGAAATTATATAAATAACGAATAAATAAAACATATTGTGTATGCTTCCAGTGTTTGTTTTAACTTTGTATTTATCGGTTCAAATATTACAACACATGGCATTTCTGCAGTGCACAGCTCTGTGCTTTGGCTCGGTTTATGCCTCCTGGCACAGTTTAACAGCTGATATATACAGAAAAATGCTGCCCACAACCCAAAATACATGGCTTGTTTCTGCAGTTGAATTGCTTCAGGGTCAAATCGCTTTCTAATAGCATTCTCGTCCAAGTGGACAGAGATCCCCTCGCCCTCAGACCACCGATATCTGAGGTTGAGGTCAGGGCTTTGTCCAGGCCACTAGACTTCTTGCATTCCAGCCTTGGAACAAGTCATAAATCTTTGCACTGTGCACAAGAGCACTGTCATGCTGGAATAGGTTTGGACTTGAAAGCTCTGGTGAAGGAAAGTCTTAATGCTAGGGACATTTTAATAAACTGTGTGCTTCCACCTTTATGACAACAGCTTGGGGAAGAACTATATACAATATACAGTATGTGTAAATATCCTGCTTTCACACATGTTTAGCCCTACTGTATAAAGTTTCAGGATTAATTGTTTAAAACATTGGCTAAACATTTGTCATGGTTTGCAGTATTACTGATATAACATATTTTAAAATATTCCATGCATATCTGTACTGTTCCCTCCACAGCTCCAAGCATACTGTACTTTGGAACTCAGTGTCTTAGCTAAAGCATGCACATCGTTAGTGTTGATTTCGAATACATATGATAGTAATGTCACGCATTTCAAATGCTACAAAATTCTGTCCTACTGATTGTTCAAACCGGTCAAAATATTATATCATGTAATCCATCTTACACTATTTTGTCATCACTGCAGTAACTTCAGGCCGATGACATTACATATAGGCTAATTAAACTCCCATCAACTAGAGAGCCACAAAGTCACTGCTTAATCAAGTGCAAAGAATATATGTGCAAAACATGTCATGCAGATGAGTATTGTGCAGAGCAAGGCCAATATTACATAATATGCGTAAGGACGTTTCACTTGTTCTTCTTACCAGAAAGGAGCATGGGATCTTTGTCTGCAGATTTCCGCACATGATCTGATTCTCCCGTAAGAGAGCTCTCGTCAATTTTCAGATCGTTGCCTTGTATCAAGATTCCATCCGTTGGAAGTAGGTCACCTTGGTAAAGATACAATAAAATGTGTGTGAATACTAATGACCATGACCAACAAACATGATCACACTTCATTAGACACAATGTGGACCAACATCATCCCACATTGATGATTAAGCAGTGATTAATGGTAAAAGTACAGGATAGCTAAGTTTAGCCTAATTATAAGTTGGAAAATATAGTCTGTCTGGGCATTAAATAAACAAACAAACAAATAAATAAATAAATTCGCACATACTAATATTTCATTGGAACACCTTTACCTTTAATTACTGAGCACATTCTCCATGACATTCTTTTAACAACCATATGCAATGTCAAAACATTCACTTGCATTTATTTTTGGAGTCTTAATCTGAAGTCATCAGACCATATTATCTTTATGTCAATTTAAAAAAAAAAGCCTCACTAACAGTTGGTTTTCTTTTGAACACAGCTGTCACAAATTGCACAACAGCTCTCACAACTTTAATGAGCATCGGATATATTATTCGACATAGTCATAGTTACTTCCTCAGTTACGGTTTTTAAAAAAGCCACCTGAAACATATTTCTTGTTGCAGTTATGATCCAATCAAAGGCTCTTAGGTATTTGCAATTCTAAATTCAAATAGCATCTTTTTGGCAGTGTACTGTATGTATGTTATATTAATAATGGAATACTGTCAAAAAATAGGTATGAACAAGATTGGGTAAACCAACCTCATCCCACATCAACAAGCAACAACTTTAATGGTATAAAATATAGCCAATACGACCAGTAGCGCTTAGACCACCACCGACGCCTAAAGCCGCCCAGCTTGGCAAAAAAACAAACGCCACTGATGCCTACAGGAATTCTGCACATAACCCTGTTTAAAGGTCATCATCAGATGTCTCATCTGAATAGATGATAGCATATGGATGTTTCTATATTCTATTTGTCATAATGCAATTCCTGAGCTGGGGACATTTTAAGCAGTAAAGGGTGTCGCTGTTTTCTGTCTAGTGAACTGACTGGTTTTCATTTGCTTATGGAGATGTTGGGCGTTTACCAAAAGTGTTGTATGTGTAAAAGATGTCTCATAGAAGAAAAGTTTCACTGCAGTTGACATTTTAGAAAATATTGGGTGACTGGGTGGCAGTGTGAGGGTTAATAGCTAGTTAAGTATATATTTATATTGTTATATTAAGGTTTGTTAATGTGTTTAGAAAATGGGTTAAGGGTTCTGGATTAGTGGACCAACTTTGTTCTAGATTAATAAACAGTAATTGCAGATGTATAATATGTAGGCTAGATAAATTCTGTTTCAACAGTAGTATGAAGACTAGGGTTAATTCAACACAGAAATGGGTATAAACTCAGTGGACAAACCATGTCTCAAATTACTAGTAAGTGTTTAATGTAAATTACAGTTAATTAACTTTGGCTTAATTAATTGTTTTATGCTTTCTAGTATCTGAGGCTAGGCTCAATGTGCATATATACATACATACCATACTTGATTTGTGCAATATCTCCAACCACAAGGTCGGCCACAGGAAGTTGGATGACTTGACTTCCTCGCACCACCTGAAACTTTTGCTCTTGCTCAATACGGCTCTGCAAGCCACGGAACTGCTTCTCTTTACTCCAGTCATTGAAGGCGGTGACAAGCACCACACACACCACCGAGAGCAAAATGGCAGCTCCTTCAATCCACCCAGCCTCGGCTTCTCCTTCGTCTTCTGCTCCAGCGTTTGCAGTGCCACATGCTACAGAAATGTGATGGGAAGCGTTACATTTAGAGATATTCATCATTAATGTACAATCTTACCAACAGATGTTCATGATACCACATTTATTTATACACATTTACGTCATTTACGACTAAAAAAAGTCAGGAATATCACACATATATTCACACAACATACACATTACTATAAATGTACCCAATTAGCGGGCTGACAAACAGTTTGTGTAGACTGAAGGTGAGGACTCTTTGTAACATACTGTATGAGCACATGACGATATGTGCAGAACACAAATTAAGCATTCTCTATTGTATGAATCTCTGAAAACATGGCATTTTATTCAATATGTAATAAAAAGAATTATGTTTATAATATCATACAGACTCACAGTCAATTGGTCAAAGTCCAGACCTATAGTAGTGTAATTTTTACAGTATAGTACAGTACAATGCTTTTCATATAAAAATATAACTTAACTTGAAAATATTTTGCAGGCCATTTAGAGAATAAACCAGTTGTTGGGTCAAAATAACCCAACTAGGTGTTTACAGAAACAACCCAGCATTTTTTAGAGTGTATTTTTTGAGTTATTGTGTATGTTCTATTCTGAAAATCTTTCTTTCCAGTATTTAAAGTTTGATGTCTTTAAATGTAACATTTAAATAATAACAATAAACTAATTCATTCTTTGTACAAATAAAATTGTTAGTTAGTGAACTTGATCATCTGTCTAACAACTTGATCATCATTTAACAATATTTTAACCTCATTATTGTACAGTAAATGTCAATAGCTCTGGATCTAAGTTTTCATGTTTGTTGTATAAAGTACTTGGATGTGGAAATTACCATCAATAATATTTATTCGATACAACATATGGCTTTTTATAACTGAAGGTCTAATAATATTTAAAAACTGGTGGTCATTTCATGAATGACACAAAACGCGACTGATTTATTTTGGTCGGTGTCGTTTTGCAAGTTTCCAATAGATATGCATAATGTAGCCTCACAATCTTGGCTAACAGGCATGAAACCTGATGTGGTCTTTTATTGTTGCAGCCCTTCTTCCTCTGTGGTGCAACATTTGGGCATTCTGTGATGTATTTCTACTCAGCAGGGTGTGTTTATTTGCATTATAGCTTTACCCAGTCTGGCTGTTCCCTCTGAGATTCTTATTAACAAGGTGTTTCCCCCTAAAGAACTGCTGTTTACTGATGTTTTTTGCACTATTTTGTGTAAATTGTTGTTTGTGAAAATACCACTAGATTAGCATTTAAATGTATGAAATATTCAAACTAGCCCAACAGCAACAATGTCACAGTCACTGAGATCAAATTTTCTCCACTCCAAAATTCAGTTTAAACATTACTTGAAATTCTTGACCTGCATCTGAATGATTTTATGCATAGCTCTGCTAGAACATGATTGCCTGATTAGATAATTGATTGCAGTGGCTGGTGGGTGTATACGAGCACACTCATTCACTCTCCCTCACACACACACACACACACACACACACACACACACACACACACACACACACACACACACACACACACACACACACGCACACATGCACACACTCCTTTAGTTTGTCAGTGTTTGTTGCTTGCTATAGCACTTTAACACTAACTGAACATGGCTTCAGCACCATGGACAGCACCAAGCACACCCTGACAGTTTCTTCCCTAGAGAGTTGTAGAGCCCAGGGAGAATTTACAATTTCAATTCGTAATTCTAAAATTAAGACATTTTCAGGGCTGTCTCTTAATGGCATGCTACTACAAATTAAAAATAAATAAATTTTTAAAAAAAGGGAAAAAAAGCCATGATCAGTGGTTAGTGATTAGTCTCTCTGCCATGTAGCTACAGCATCTAAAAATATACCTAGAAACTGCTCATGCTGTTGTTCCTTTTAGTATGTACAACTATATATATACTTGAACCATTTTTTATTCTCATTATATAATAAGCACTTTAAATAGTGCTATGGAGACATCTCTGCAGAGATCCTTCCTACTGTATGTTTCCTCTAACTAATGGATGCACATGTTTATGGTCTGTACAAATTAACACATTTACAAACACCAGTCACATGGGCTTCGCTTAAGAGCCCTGCCGCAGCAAATTGGCAGTTCTGGGATTTCAACCTGTAACCTTTTGATCAATAGACCAATGAGCATCTGTTTCCTCCATGTCAAAGTTTCTCCAGACCAGCCTTTGAAGCCCACAGAACTGCACACTTTTAGGTTGTCTACAGCCTTGCTGCAGAAATCAAAATCAAACATGCCTAAGGCTAGATAATGAGCTGCATGACGTATGCTTGAAATCAGGTAGGCACAAGCCTTAGCGCTGCTTCTGGTCAAAGCTGTGGAGGCTAATGAGCATAATGCTAGCAAACTGCAATTATAATGCTACTCACTGAGACTGCTTTAATATACCATATTATAACAAACAAATAAACCTATGATCTTTCTTCAAAATAAAAACAATAATGCACTTCATCAAAGCCATGATATATGGAAAAAATATTGCTCATAATTTACATAATGAACATAATTTACAGTGTATTGTAATATTATAGCGAAAATATCAAGTGATGTGATATTTTTAACATATTGCACAGCATTTTATTCATTAAACCATTAGGTGCTTTCTCTTGGTTAGGCTCAAGGTGCATATTAAAAACTTTTGCCAATAAATCCATATTGTTTTACCTTTTTTTTTTTTAAAGCTACCCAATTAGTGGTTTGTTATATCAAGCACATTGTCATTATACATTCATGGCTAATGTATCCTCACAAACTGTGTGTCAGACTTTAGTACGGTCTGTTTAAAAAATAAATGCATACTGCAGAAATATTACACATGCTAAAGGTAATAACTGCAGAACAATGTGATCAATGTGCAAAATAACCCATACTTTCTGTTATGGCAATTTCAGCAGTAGTGGGATCATTGTGATGGGTCATTTTAGTTAGCTCAGCAGCATTATTGCACTCATTATCTTGCAGTTATGACTAGGAATCACTATTTAATCTAAACTGTTAGTGATCTCAAGAGTACAAATTATATTAAACAGTTTTAGTAATTTATTAATGTATTAGACATTTCCCCCCCTCCATGTTTCTCTATAATTTGAAGACATGAGGGCTACCGTGTGTTGGCTCCAAAACAAATGAAGCTAGATGAATACATTTTTAAACTGCTGCTTATGCATCAGTGAGTCAGAATATTAGATCTGCCATCTTCCCCTTACATAAGCCTATACATGCCCATGATTGTCTAATGTAACTGTGATTAAGAACAAAATATATATAATTTTTGTTAAACAGTTATGATAAAATTTTTCTTATATGCTGTAGGTATATTTTATGTGTAAGACAGACAGGGTTAACTAACCCCAGGGTCAACCAACTAAAGTTTCCTGCATTGTTATAATAATTATTTATAAAATAGAATCTGGGATTCTTAACTACAGGTTTCTGTTTGATCAAACACACTATCATTTAGCTACTGTATACAGTATAATCAAAATAAATCTCAGTATTATCAATATGTATAGCCAGTAGAAGTTTGTAACATCATACTAAAATATAGTTTTATATGGAATTTGAGCTAGTATAATTAATTTGTGAATATGAATCAGAATTTCCAGAAATGAATTGCTATCAGCTCATTAGTCTTTATTTAGTTGTAAACACATGCACCTGTTACGGAATTAAAGTTTAGGCAAAGGGCCTAAATGCTAAACATGTCTGAAGTGACAATATTTTGTTTGTATAAAAAAATGTATTTGTTCAGAACACAGAACAGTTAAAATGTGACACTATGGCTTTACATATACAGGGTAACGTGTTCAAATCTTGCTTGGGGTCTGTGTGTGTATGTGTGTGGGGGTTGCATGTTCTCTCCATACTCAGTGGGTTTTTTCCGGGTACTCTGGTTCCCTCCCACGGTCCAAGAATGGCCTCAGTGCTCGTCAGCGTCAATGAGGGAGGTGTGGCCTCTGTGTCTGTTAATCATACTGAATGAGGTATGGTTTCTGGACTAGTCAATTCCCTTGAAGGAGGTGTGGCCTCTGTGCCCGTCAGTCCAGGGTATCAGTCTCAGTAAAGGTTGCATGGCTTGTGTGCATGTCAGTTACAGTGAAGGTTGCGTATCCTATCTGCATCTCAGTGGCAGTTAAAGAGATATGGCCTTTGTGATTTTCAATACTAGTGAATAAGTTTAAGCTTGCGTTCTTGTCAATCCCAGTGAAGGGGGCGTGGTTATTGTGCATGTCAGTTCGCATAGACCCTTATCTCATCAGTCCGAGTACAAAAGGCATAGACCCTATGTCAGTCAGTGAACAAGTGAAAGGGGTGTGGCCTCTGTGCTGATCAGCTAAAGTGAAGAATCTATGGGCCCTGTGCCCCAGTGAAAAAGGGGTAAAGCCGTCAGTCCCACAGAAGTGGACATGGCTTCTGATCCTGTCAGGCCCACTAAATTTTTTTTTTTTTTTTATCAATATTAAAAGGTTGAAAATGGTGCAAAAATGACTTACAAAAGATTTTGCCATGCAAACATTATAAGTGGTTTAAAAAACTGATAAAAACATAAAAAGTACAACAAGGGCACTTTAATAAAGAAGAAATATTGTGTTATATTGTGTTAAAGTGTCAGAATTACTTACAGGGTCATTTCTTACTCTGCTGTACTTGTGGCCAAAAACATTATGTGGAGCTGTGAGGCAGTAATTCCCACTGACAGTTTCATGATTATTAAAAAGGAAAGCAGGATAGGTACAGTTTAAAACTCTGTAAGGGCTGAGAAATTCATCATTCCTCTGTATAGCTGTTCAAAATCCTGTACCTCAGTATAAATGAATAGCACAATAAACTGAGCCATTCAGGTTTTTTGTTATCCACTGCTCAGAGCGATAATTCTCACATCATTATTACATACAAGGATGAACAATCTTTAATTTTTTTTTTTTTTTTAAGTGTGCTTTTTTAAAACAATTAATGCAGAAAATCTAAGGTCTGTAAAAGAGTACATTTGAACAATAAAGTACAGTGGAACCTCGGATTGCGAGTAACGCGGTTTGCGAGCGTTCCGCAAGACGCGCAAAGATTTTTAATCAATTTTAACTTACAAAATGAGCAAGTGTTGGTTTACAAATACAGAGTATCATGTAACACGCATGTGCTTCTTCTTTTGATGCCAATGGTTTTTCTCTCTCTTGCACTGCAGAATTGTAGGTAATCGCCTGCTCGGTTTTAGTGCGTGTCTCTCACTGATATAATCAACATCCGTGCAGGCGTGTGCTGTTTACTATAACACTGTGACCACGTGTGTGCTTGTAAAGCATCTTTTATTTTGTGTTTGTATGCGTGTGTGTATAGCGCGCATGTACTGTTTATTATAACACACGTGTGTGTATTAAAGCAAAAGAAAGTTATTAGAAAGGTTAAAGATCTATTTCTCTCTCTCAATCAGCCGGCACTGACTCCGTTATGTGTGTGCGTGCCATTGGACACCGTGCCCCTTCACACACTCCTCCTCCTCTCGCCTTCACACACACACTCTAACAGAGACACTGCTCTGTGGCGATTCTTTTCAAAGGTAAAGCGCAGGTTAATTTGTTTTATTTTTAATTTACAGCAGTGATTCCGTTAGTGTGCGCTCACTTGAGATGTTTCTTGTTAATTTTCCCGATGAGGCAGTGTTTCCGTTATTGTGTGTCTCACACAATTTTATTTTAACTTTTTTTCAATGGTACAGTGCAGGTTAATTTATTGTATTTTTACTTTATATTTTGTATTAATTATTTTTATATACTAATTTTTGGGGGTTGTGGAGTTTTCATTATTTCTTATGGGGAAATTCACCTTGGTTTATGAGTGTTTTGACATACGAACACGCTTCGAAATTATGCTCGCGATCCAAGGTTCCACTGTACCACATTGAACCTGAATTATGTGCAATCTTACATACCTAATGAATTGTTGAAGAATTAAAAGTTTAAATTTCTAAGTAAAATACTGAGACTTTATTAATACTGTCAGATGTATTGAGAACATGCTCCATTAATGTTAAAAGTTTCAAACAATGAGTTGAAAGCAGAATAATAACCAGTGACTGAAATAAGCGGCAAGACCTTTATGAGATGACTATAAAGGAAGCACATCTGCCACCTATAAACCTATGAAACCAAAAAGTGATTATGTATGCTTCACTGAAAATAGGAACAGTCTTTTGCATCTTAATGGATTTTTTTTTATCTTTCATTTTGGCCAGGTACTGTGTACTTTCCATTTACACAGGTTCCATGATATTACTCATCAGCAAAAAGTAAACTTCTCAGGAAAGTTTATTCCCAGCAGGCTTTGCTGTTACTCAGGATGGCCTACCCATTTTGCGGTAATTGAATTACAGTCCATAAGATAGATATCGCTGACTTAGCATTCTCTCACACACACTAGCTTTAATGGCTAAGGCGTATTTTATGGATTTCAGGCCTAACTTCTGATCTCCAACTAAAGGTTATTTCTTGATTGCGTATTTCCTTGCTGCAGCAGCTCATCTGAGAGAGATCAGGGTGCGAAGTCATGCTACTTAATGAAATGGGAGTCTCTCTGATCTTCCTTGGTCATCACTACACCACCCAGCTCCTTTAGATGTTCCTCCTGCCTTCCTACTCTACTGGTGACTGCCTTTCACTCGGCCTTCTTATGCTACTGAGGATGATGTTCTTCCAAACTGCTTTTTGAATGCGCAGATTGTCTGTCTCCTCTGGAGAAGCCTTGCTGAAGAAGTCGCTCTACCACTGGCTGCAAACACTAGGTTTGTGGTGGACTTGATATGACTCCCCCATCTGTCTCTGCCTTGGACTTCACTCTCCATATTGGCTTTGTGGCGGCCGGCGGCCATTTTTATGCTCCTCCTTGGATGTCACTTCGCCCCTTAACTACAGTATGCATTCAGTATAGAGTTGCACATCCTCTCTACTGAATGGAGGACATTGCATCTCCTGCCATGTTAAGCGCATCACTTCCAAGAGATGGGCCCATATTAACAAGACATTTCACATGATTCTACAGGACCTTCCCTCTGACTGGGAGCCATACTGCAAAAGGGTGTGGGTGGGTGGACTCTGTCCACTTCTTTTCACCATAATTAACACTGTTCCTGTTTTTAGTGTCTCATTGTATTGCTTCCATTGTTATTGTCACTTGTTCTATTTTTCTGTATGCTATTTTGTGTGCCACAGTATTACTGATGTTTACATTTATTTATTTACTTATTTATTTATTCCTTTCTTTTTGTCTGTCCTTCCATCACATACTCTAAGATCAAGATATTATCAATGCACCAAAGTTGTTAAGGAAACAATCTTGTATTAGATATTTTTGGATAATAGTTAAATAGCTTATTTTACCCAAGCATGACAAATGATGTCGTTATCCACACCTCCAAACTTAAACGTCAGATGCCAAAATGACGCTGTTACTTACACTCGCTGCCTCCTCCAGGCGGCTGATAAAACGACAGCCCCAAGCTGATCATGGCTGCGATTTCAAGGATGATGAGGGTCACATCTTGTAGCGCTTCCCAAACTAACTGTAAGAAAGTTTTTGGCTTCTTTGGAGGTATAAGGTTTTGACCGTAGACTTCTCTCCTCTTTTCTAGATCAGTTGGATCCCCTGTCAAACCTGGAAATAAAGGACACATATTTAAACATGCGGGTGTAAAAAGAATCCACTGTATGTGGACTGACACTAATCAGCCATACCTTAAAATGCTAAACATTAAACCAAATATTATGCAGGTTCCTTTTGTACCACCAGAGCAGCTCTGATCCTTCAGGGCATGACTCCACACGACCTCTAGGGGGATGCGCTGTGAGGCCTTTGGTCCTCACAGGTATAGTCTTTAGTGTTCACGATCCTGTCATCAGTTTACTGGTCTATAACCCACCAAGCAGGTACGTATACTGTCATCTATACCTGGTATATAATTGATAATTAGCATTGAAATTTTAATTTATTCAATTCACCTGATGGTGGTGTTAATCTTGTGGCTGATCGGCGTATATACTGTACAGTACAGATACAAGCACTCTTCATTGGCTGAAGTCCATCAAGCCAACACACACTCAAACTGAAATCATTTAGCCTGGCATTGTACAACATAAAATCTTACATTTTACACTAACATTTCATTAAGCAGCTTCAAAAATGGCACAACATCCTGTGCCCACGTACAAATAAAATGAGCAATCCAGATCTCTTGCTAACACTGTGCCTTTGTCTCAAATTATCCAACTGACTCAGAACACAGCTCACACACTTACACTTATGTAAAGCCCTCGGTGCGTGTAAGTGCAATACATTTCTGATGGCAATTACATTCGCTTGCATGTGCTAAGGATGTGACAAAGCAGATAATGGTGCGGCATTTGACATGAAATTTAAATGACTGCCGTATTTATGGAGGTGGTGCAGAGTGGTGTAAATCTCAGCTAATTAGATATTCTGGAAGATGTTCTGGGATTAAATATCATCAAATGGAAGGCTAGTGTGCTATGTAGTGTGTAGATTCCCTTCTTCTGCATACCAAGTAGTGGCCTTCATTAGGGATTGGAGAGAGATTTGGAAATCAGCCTTGTGTTAAAAGCTAGGTAGCTTTGTAGCCCGTGAACAAGGCGCTGAGGTAAGTCATGTACCTACGTTAACTAGCAGTAATGGTCAGTTCAGAGGCGATGAGCAAAGACTTCAGCATTCACTGCAATGTAGTGTTTGAATGTAGGTTTGAATGTAGGTTTCGGCAGGCAGCCTCTCTCCCCCCTTTCCCTGTACTGTAGACCCCATCTGAATCTTTCAGTGGTATGCAGTACCGGATACTACCAGCCCATTTCGCCAATGATTAAAACAAGGGATATATCAATAGTGACACTAGTATTAGTCTGCTACCATGCCTATTTACAATGCCCATTTAATATTCCAATCTGATATCACAAAACACTGCCAAGTCCATGCTGCTGCACTAATGAAGAGATAACAGGAACTCTCAGAGATCTGGAGGCAAAGGAGACTGCAAACTGGGCTCAGAGACAACATCAAAATCAGGAACTGCAGCCTCTTGAACAATACAAGTAACTGGATAAAACATCTTAAACATAAAAATCAGCAGAAGCACTTCACTGAGAGCAGGAAACAATGTGCCAGCTAATGCTGGCTAAGTGAGAAAAAATGTTCAATGAAAGACGGCATACAATAGGTCTAAGCAGTACATTGTTCTTTCTGATCAGCCACTATAGGTCACTGGCAACAAAGAATCCTCATGTGGTTTTTAAAAAAAAAGTTATTTTCCATACTCACAGCTGTACCGGAGCACTTTTCTAAGATGAGACAATACTCCTGCTTAACCTTGAGTCTCAGGTGGTTGAGAAAAGAAGGCTCTTTTATTTTATTTATTTTTTTAAGGAGACAGCGATGCAAAGAAAAGCAGGCTATTGTAGAGTCCTCATAACCAAAATACAACACAGTCATTCATCAGCTAAATTGACTGATGTTCCATAACATGCCACAAAGTTGTCAATTGGGCCCACTTTTTTTTTTCATTATATAATGCATTATGAAAGGAATAATTCAGGTTGGATGAGCTGTTAGGCAAAAATTCATTATAACCACAGGAAGGATTATTCTAGTACAAACACATGGTGTGAAGTTAGTTATTCCCGAAAATAATTTGAATATGCAGTACGAAGGTGAGTCAAAAATTATCCACACTCTGGGTATATAAAATTTTCTGTTGGTCTCATCAGCGTGTGCTGTTCAAGGCTAATGTCTCCCCAGGCCCTGTGGTGCATGTGTGAATGTGTTACTTTGATTCATTTAACTGTGAAAAAAAATAGGTTAAACAATCAATAGTGCTCAGGAAATGCTTATTGAAGAGCTGAAGCCTAAACTTTGTATTAATCGCAGAGGACTCCTATTCAAGGGCATTATGATCTTGTACATATGACAATGCACATCTGTAAAAACGTTTTGACGCATCCTCCCGATAATCCTGATCTTTTTCTCCATCTGTTAGATTCCCTGAAAGCAACCTACAAGGACAAAAATTCACTTCTGATTAAGAAGTGAAGACAGCGGTATATTCGTGGGTCAGCCTAAAACGTGTTTTTAATAAGGAAATACAAAAGTACAAAAGCTTGTTGACAAATGGACAAAGAGCATTGAAAAGCAAGGAAATTAAGTTAAAAATATATATATATATTTTTCTTTTCTAAAAGTTAATTTAAACAAATACTACAGCCAGAGTGCCGATGATTATTGACTCGCCCTCACAATTTATTAATGAATGATACATTGTGTATATTTACAATTGTATAGTTACATTTATTTTTTTACGAAACTTATTATATTGTACAAACCTACAGTAGCCAATGCACCAGTTGTATTCACCATGTATCTAGTGTTTCTTTAAACTTTCTAAAAAATTATGACCCTTAAAAGACATGTTGCCTTCAAAATGGAAAATACAGACATATTGGGAGCATGGCACAGAAAAGTACTTCGGTAACCTCCTTCATCATGGTATTGCAATATTGTGTGTTAAATATCAATAAACTCCGTCAGCAACTAGGGGTCAATTTAAACATTTGTTTTAAAAAAGGAACTAATTTGGGTAAGTTCTACTAGTGCACACACTTATTTACACTGATTCAACCCCTCATCGAATGCACACCCAACACTTCATTTGAGCTCATGAAGTCATAAAATACCCTTAATATGGCAGTAATAAAATAAAATAAAATGATAAAACAAAAGAAAAGGGTTCTTGCAAGTGAAATGTAGTCTAAACTGCAGGCTACTGTGAATGACATTTAGCAGTAAACCCCCCCATCCCACCCCTTTGCTTGACATAAACAGGCTTATCAATATCATCACAACAGTAGAATCAAAAGGTTATGTGAGACTGCAAATGGCAGCCTGCAAACAAAGTAGCCCAAAGGGAGAAAGCTGCTGGAAAAACGGAGAGAAAACTGATGTTAATGTGGTTACAGTCTGCAATCTCAACAGCTCTGGTGCCTTCAAGTGCTGAACAAACACTGCTTTACTTACTCTGTGACTGAAAGCCTTCATAGACAGATTACATAAGCAGCAGACACTTTCTGAGAGAGTATAACGCCTCGCTATTAGTGTTTAACAGACATCTGTCCAGGCCTTACCTTCTGTCAGACATGACCAGGACATTCATTTTCATATGTGATTTCTTTAATACATAAAAATATGTAATTTCTCCTTAAAAATAAACTGCAAATTTCAAAAACACACAACCCAGTGCTGAGAACTGTGGAAAGCTAGCCTGTCTTCATTTGGACAATATTTGTTTCTCTGATTAATATCGAAGGGTTGCACAATTAAAATAAATAAATAAAATAATAATAATAATAATAATAGTAATATATATATATATATATATATATATATATATATATATATATATATATATATATATATATATGTGTGTGTGTGTGTGTTTGTGTGTGTGTATATATACACATACATATATATTCATTATAATTAAATATCAATAATTTTGACACACATTGCAATTCCAATTTAAACAGCAATTTGTAAGAATTAAATGTAACATTTTATAGTCAAACAGAAAACAATGCCAAAAATGATCCCATTAAAAGGATGTGCCAATATTAGTTTTGTTTAACTCAAAATTATTAAAAAACTAAACAGTTAAATAATTGACAAATGCTACATAAATTCCCAACTATGCATATATTACCTGTTATAAAGTGTAGCCTTATGTGATTAAATTATTGCAAAGGTCCATAAATATGACTAATTAATTTCTTCTTTACAAAACTGTTTTACTGTATAAAAACAATATTACACTGACAATCATGCTGTTGTTCTGAAGATCTGTAATGCTATGATCGGTCATCTGCAACAGAATTATACCTAATAATTCATTTTATGTTTACAGAACTGCTGTATAAAAGCAATATTACACTATAATAATCATGCTGCTGTAAAGCTATGGTTACCTACGACAGAATTATACCCATGATAATGATCAGTATAACAGCACTTTTGCTCATATGATGTTGTTTACTTATATGGACATGTTCTGCAGTAAAATGCGCACTCCCTTAAATAGTTGTCTACAGGAAAAAAAAAAAACAGCAATGTAGCTTAAATAGAGCATCATATAATATCTCTATTTTAATAAATTATGTCATGATGCACTTGCTCCTTTCTATTTTCATGCAAAACCCAGGAGCCTACTGCTGTACATTAGGATTTTTTTTGTTTCCATCTGGAAACTGCTCTGTTATGTAATATGTTGCTTTCTTTATACGGATGCAAATATCCTTCTGTAACGTATTTATCCTTTTTTTGTTGTTGTTGTTATGTTTAGAAATATTGCATGGTTTTGTACATAATAACCAGAATCACCACATGGATTTAACTAATCAAATAGTTATGAGATTTCCATTGTATAATTAAAGGAGTGATTAATATGATTCAGCTGCCAACAAGTTATTTAAACCTAACTTATAAAGTGAGTGCCTTCTCAGGTCTTGCATCTCCTGTGGGGATGAAAAAGAAGCTACTTTCAGAAGGCTAAATGGTTGGCCTGTATCAAGCCAATAAACATCTAAGGAGATTGCCGAAACTATAAAAATTTGGTTAAGAACTTTACATTATTATGTATGTACAATTATTCAAATTGTAAGTGAAATCAAGTAGAACTTACAGCTATATTTAATAGTTAAAATAGAAGCATTTCCACACCCAGAATGTGAAGGAAACTCAAGGGATTGGGACTGGCAGCCTTGTAGCTTATCATTGGGGCTAAACAAAACAGTTGAACACTTCAACTTATTTACTCTGTTCCAGAGTGATGGGTGCATCAGGCTAAGAAAAAAAGCGAATGAAGAGATGCCCAATGTATTTTTTTCATCCCTGATAGCACGCACATGTTCCAAGACAACGATGCCAGGATTCATCGGGCTCAAATTGTAAAAGATTGATTCAGGGTACATGAGACATCATTTTCACATATGGATTGGCCACCACAGAGTCCAGACCTTAACCTCACTCAGAATCTTTGGGATGTGCAGGGGAAGACTTTAAGGAGAAGACCTGTCATCATTCCTTGAGAGGAATTGCGACTCTGCTTGGAAATAAATAAAGCGATATTGCATAAGCTTATCAAAATGTAAGTAACAATCCGAAATCCGAGTATGCAACTCTTTTTTTTTTGGCCATCCAGGGTACATTGCGTTTTTCAAGCATATTGTGTGTCAGTATTGGCTCAGCCGACTGAGGGTCTGGGTTGCTGATCAGAGGGTCGTGGGTTTGAGCCCTGCCATTGCTAGGTCACCACTGTTGGGTCCATGGGTTAGACCCTTAACCCTACGCTGCAGACAACTCAGCCACTCCATGTAGTGCCAGGTTACGACGGACAGAGCATCTGGTATAAAACATGTACTGTACTGGATTTTGTATGCGTAGATGCATATTAGAAAAATATAGAACATAAAGGAAAGATGTAAACCAGTAAACCGGCTGACTTTAGCAACCGTGATAGGAATAGCAGCCTATAGAACAATGTAAGAAATACAACCACGACATACCAAGACAGAGGAATTCCCACTAACGAAGCCACAACCCCGCATTACGGATGCTACATTTTCAGCCACAAGTGCATTAGAAAAAGATTTCTTCCCACACACCACACTTTTCAAATCAGGGCTTTTTTGTAACTCTTTTCATCCAAGTCAGACCTCTGCTAACACTGGCAAGCTACAATTAAGTAAATCATTGAAGTCATTCTAGCACGGTGTCACCAAGGCGAGTCCTGGCTGAAAGGGCCTCATTAAGCCAGTTTCAACATGAACATGCCCAGAGAAGGCAATGGAGGAGAAAAATACAAAACAGGTATTTTAAGTGACAATACCCAATTACTGAGCATTTTTCTAGCTGATGAATAAGCAAAGAGCCTTGAAATGTGCAAGCAAAGAGGGACAGCTTATTTAACCAATAAATGATTAGATTGAGAGGGTCTATATACACTATACTGCCCATCCAAATAATTGAATTCAGGTATTTAAATCACTTCCATGTTTACAGGTGTATTAAATCAAGCACCTAGGCATGAAGACCACTTCTACAGACATTTGTGAAAGTATGGGTCACTCTCAGAAGAAATTTCCAGCATGGTACCGTGATAGGATGCCACCTGTGCAATAAGGCCAGACATGAAATTTTCTCACTACTAAATATTTCACATTCAACTATTAGTGGTGTAACAATATTACGAAGTGGCAGACCACGTAAAATCACAGAGCGGGGTCAGAAGATGCTGAGACGCATAGTGCACAGAGGTCGATAAGTTTCTGCAGCGTCAGTAGCTACAGACCTCCAAACTTTAAGTGGCCTTTAGATTAGCTCAAGAACAGTGCATAGAGAGCTTCATGGAATGGGTTTCCAAGGCCGAGCAGCTGCATCCAAGCCTTACATCAACAAGTGAAATGCAAAGCACCAGATGCAGTGATGTAAAGGACACTGACACTGGACTCTAGAGCAGTGGAGACGTGTTCTCTGGTGTGAGGAATCACGCTTCTCTGGCAATCTAATGGACGAGTCTGGGTTTGGCGGTTGACAGGAGACCTTCCAACCTCCGGTACTTGTCCAACTGCATTGTGCCAGGTTTGTTGGAGGGTGGCTTATGAGGTGAGGTTGTTTTTCCGAAGTCGGGTCTGGCCCTTTAGTTCCTGTGAAACAAACCCTTAATGCTTTTTGGACAATGTTATGCCTCCAACTTTGTGGGAACAGTTTGGGGAAGGTCGCTTCCTGTTCCAGTATGACTGCACACCAGTAGCTGGAAGAACTTGACTGGCCTTGAGTCCTGACCTCAACTCATTAGAACACCTTTAGGATGAATTAGAGCGGAGACTGCGAGCGAGGCCTTCTCATCCAACATAAGTGTCTGACCTCACAAAGGTGCTTCTGGAAAAATATAGCGTATAGACATTAATATATAGTGGTACCTCGACATACAAACGGCCATGCGGAATTTCGACAGAACCGAGCCGAACCAAACAACGGCTAAGTTGCGCATACATTCAGGAGCTGTTCAAAACTTGCTTGTGTCAGGAGATGGTTATATATTTGCATTTTGTGCAAGATTTAGTGAAGACATAGCACCATGGGTCCCAAGAATGTTATCAACAACTGGAGCAAATAGAAAAGGGAGACACTTTCAGTTCATTTTTAAAGAAGCGGGTGTCAAGAATAATCATAGAATAAGGTTAAGTAAGGTTAAATGTCTATTTATTTTATATTTTACTTCATTCACATGTCTTTTCTTTTTTGTTGTTATTTTTTGTTATTTTGTTTTTATATGCAAAACATTGGTAATGTTGGTAATATTTTTTTTTGATGGCAGAACGGATTATCTGCATTTACTGTACATTATTTCATATAGGGAAATGCATTTTGTGGGAGACCTAACATGTACACGTCCTTCTTACACTCTCCAATGCAACAGGGAATACTACTGTAAATCAGTGATAAGGGCCATGACAGGAAGATGTCATATCATGCAAGTGTACCATATTGTGTAACCGCAAACTGCACAGATATGGAGCTATAATAGTTGTACTAAGGAGAGGCAGGACAGCTGTGCTGCATGCAGTGTGTACAGTATGTACCATTATCAGTTTAATACATCAATATTATTGAATGCTTTGGAATTACATTGTACTGTAGCACTGAAAAAGTATTAACTTCTTACACATTGTGCAACTAAATATATACCCAGGAAAACAATTTACAAGAAGAAGGTATGAATGTGCAGTGGGGAGGCAGAGTGGTGGAGTGGATAGTGTTACCACCAGGGGCCCTGGTCCTCTAATAACCTTTCTTTGTTCATTTTGCCTGTGTTGACATGGGTTTCCTACGAGTTCTCCAGTAACTACTGATGATGGGTGAATGAAAGATAAAAATTACAATATACAGTAGACCTGTGCAGTTATCTAATCGAAAAAGACTGCCATTTAAAGCAAATATTATACACATAGTTGAGAACTTACATACAGTTTGTCAATAATTGATAAAGAAATATAGCCAAACACCCCCTAAATAAGATCATTTAACCATTATTTGGTTTTATCCTAGATAAATACTTTTCAAAACAAAATATTACATTTCATAGTTAAACATCAAAGTTTAAATCACAATCGCCATATGTGTCAAAATAATCACAACGTGTTTTTTTGATCAAATCATGCAAACCCAAATTTTCCCCACATACTCTGGGATCGTCCAACAGTCTAAAGAAAGTGATGGTTCCATATTGTCCTTATTGTAGTAGTGAACTCTGTAGTTACCTGGAATAGACACCTGGCCTCTGACACAAAACAAGTAGCAGAGGATGCATGGATGCTGCTGTTGGTCTTTCTGCTGCTCCCATCAAGAAATCACCATGGCCGACCATCAGATCTGTACACAACTTGGCACAGGTTTTATGCCAGATGCCCTCTCTGATGCAACCCCGCCATTTTATAAGGCCTTGGGACTGCATCCAGTGGCTGGGGTTTGAGCATTGGGTGGGAAATAGTTATTAGAAACCTACCACTGAGCCCCCAATGCCTCACAGAGTATGCATGGATGGATGACTATAATTCAAATGTAGCATAAAAAGTAATTGTAAAGCCTTTAGGAGACCAAACTGCCAAAAGCATCAAAGGTTTCGTACACTTTGACAACGACAGTGTCATAAAATGACGCATCAAGATACTTGACCAGTTTGACTGCAAAACGTGATATGCACCCTTTCCAGACTTGTGTTCTTACACATTGTATAAAGTACAGTATGCGTTCTACTTTCTGCTGCTTTAAACTAGCACTAGCACTGGTTTTCCTACATTTGGGACTGATGATTTTCACAAAAGAAAATGAAGCAGAGAGATAATGCTACAACACTCAGAAGACAAGTGATTGCTTTTTCGACAAGAGAAATGAGATATACTGTACGCGCTGTGCGCATGTCTGCTAAGCCCTGGTCTCCAATTGGGATTTCCGAACTCTATATAACCTGATTGGACCACAGACAAGTATGCGGTTGGTTGATGCCTGAACAGAAGATTGCCGGGTATGCCTCTACTATGATAAGGCGCTTTTTAAAAATCAACGTTAAACTGAAACTGGCAAAAGAGTAAGCACATAATGCTGTTAACTTGTTGAGTTTTATATTGCTTTCAGTGTTTCTCATCAAACATTAAGTTGAAATTAAAAACAAACTTCAATAAACTTCATTATTAAAAAATAATAATTAAAGGGTACCGTGTGCACCAAAACTCAACATTTATGGGCTTTTTATCCAAGCTGTTGCCATGATTCACTCCCAAAACCCAATCATACTGTAGCATGAGTTTATTATGTGTTTTATCGTCAACCAACACTGAAACTAAACTACAGTATATTTTAATAGCCACAAAAGGCTGGTTTATACATTAGGGGGGGAAAAAACTGTTTCAGGTGGATTTGTAGTGTTTTGCAAAATTAAGCAAGATTCACAAAATACTTCTGACATAAAATTTTGCCATTTTTGATGCCATGCAACTCAAAGAAACATTGCACAAAATAATAACTGTTTGCAATACCTTTTGCGTGAAAAAATAATAGTAATAATAATACATTTTCTCAGAACTGCCTAAATGGCGATCTCTCATTTTGCTGTCAAATGGTTTATTTGTAATTTCACTATGCTTTGCCAATTGATCAAGACTCCAGACATTCATTTACTGCACAATTCTTTGACCACTTATGGATGTCAGGCAAAAATAATTCATTTTTCCAGAAACGTTCGAAAGAAAAATATTTTAAAAAAATGAAAGGTTAAACCTTTGACCATAAATGCTTTTAAGTCCTTTGTTTAATTTCCTCAGACCGTCTGAAATGTCATGTTGACTTCAAAGCACTGATGCTTTTTTTCCATCTTTCCATCTTTATTTCCATCACCGTGCTATGCCTAAAATTCTCCTGCTTTTTAATGCACTATTTTTTATTTTTTACAGTACATCAGATTGTTTTTATCCGCCATTTTGCATAGAGTTCCATGCAGTAAACAGTTATTATACAAGTCTTGTTACAACGTAGACACATTTTCATTTGCCATGGCGTTGAATCTGGGCTTTTAGAGTCAAAAGTGATTATACAATTATGGCGAAGAATGCAAAAGCCTAAAGCTCTTCATTCGAGTGTTGTGTATTTTTCAAAATGCTCAGTGATAAAAGGTCTAGTGTCCTGTGTCTTGTAATACCTCTGTCTTGTGTTACATTTTCTCACTATGCTTTGTAAATCCTCTTTGGACTTAGGAACTTATTAACTGGCAGCGATACACACGCAGCAGCGTCTGTGTAAACCCGATAGGCTGTCACTCCTGTTTTCCAAGTCCTTTGGTAAACAGGATTCAGTCGGCTGGACTGGATGTTTGGCTGTATTACCCTTCGTGTCCACTTGTGACCACATTAAGCCCTTTTAGAAATGAAAGCCCTTGAATTAATGCTTGTTTTTTTGTTGTTGTTTTTTTGTAGTGATTTTGGAGAGACATACTGGGCACAGCCACGGCAACATTATCCTCAGACAGGGAAAGCAAAGCGAAGTGCACAAACTGGCAGAACACAGTGTGCAATAACATTCCGAATAAGAGCAAGAAGAGTAATAAACAGCTCTGCTAATGGGGAGGGGGTTAATGCGCTTAACAGTATAATGATGCCGACGATCAAAAAACAATCAGTGATTTCCCTCTTCATCCGTGTTTGACCTTGGGATCTTCTGCACTGCGTCAGAACTGCCAGGCCGGAATGGAGTGCATTATCTGATGACGGCGAGAAGATCATTTCAATCAGGAAAAAAAAGTTTGTGCAGCAGAAGTTAAAATGTTGTCTGCTTCCATGGGAACACAATGTGAATTAGACAGAGAGAGAGAGAGAGAAACAGATGTGTTTATTGAGGTTAGGGAGGGATAATTAATAGTGCACTAAAACGTGTTCGCTTCAGTGGGATGAGAAAGAGAGAGAGAGAGAAGGAAAGTAAGTGGGAGTGTGGGTTTCAAACCGTTCCAACCGCGAAGAAAGAATGCCCAGGTTGCAAATAGCACAGACGACTAAAAATAACCTCATTAAAGATTCCCTTTTAATTGCGCCTCCGTGTGGAAGCTCTCCCCCGCTGTGGCTTCTCATTGATCCCTCCATGTGCTGCATCATTTCCAGCATGTGTGGATCCCTCCGCTTTCAGCCCTAGGTAACCTTTACAGCTCGTTGTTGGAGGGGGAAGCTTTACCACAGTGTTTTGGGACACAGCGCCAAGAGGAGTTTCCGGAAAACTGAACTAGAAATGTGTAACCTTAGGCAGCACCAGGCTTTAAAAAAAAAAAAAAAAAATGTTTTTACTTTCGAATTTGAACTCTCACCATCTAGCCTAGATTAAGTACTGTATTTGCTGCCACCTTAGGAGCTACTGGGCTAATCGTTTAGCAGCAGACATTGCACCTTCAGTGGATTTATTTCGATACAGCAAAAAATCCTCTTAAAATTGGTAAACGGAAAAAAAAGAAAAAGAAAAAAAAAAAACAAGTCTATTTTATTTCAGACATTACCAGGTACACAGCAGGTGAAAACATGATCCTTCTCCAGGCTGTCAAGCTTGTCTTTTCAAATTTTAATGACTAAACACCAGGGATGCTAAGATCCCTTTTTTTTTTTTTTTTTTTTTAGTACTTGTTAAGGTTGATTTGAATACTGACATTGAAATGAGTAACCTCCAGGGTCATGCACGATTTTTATTTTTTTTTTTAGCCCTGTTTATGCTGGATGCTGCTCTGCTCTGCTAGCAATGAAGTCGTCTTGCTGACTTTCATGTTTACGATGTTGCAGCACTTAAACAGTCTCTTTAATAGAAAGTGTGAGGGCGGTTGACCTGAGCACGCAGAGCAGCGGGCAGAGAGCGTGGTCATTAAAAATTCAAAATCATAATGATCGCTGCATCCATACTGAAATTCACGCTTCACGTTTTCTAGATAAAAAGATGACAAGAGCAAGATCTGAGCAGAAACACTAACTATATTTCATCCTAATCAAAGGTGATGTGTTCAAGTCAAACCGGGACTGTGCAGAATACTGTGTACAGAATATATATATGGAATGTCTGTGAAATAAAATAAATAAATAAATAAATACAACTCTGCCCTTAACACGACCCAGAGAACAGCCGGGCTTAAGAGACAAATGGAAAATGAAAGAAAGGAATGCACAGAGGGCAATTTGCACTTTTTTGTTGGTGAAAGCATGTGTGCATGTGTGAGTGTGTGTGTTTGAGAAAGAAATAGAGAGAGAGAGAGAGAGAGAGAGAGAGAGAGATCAATAACCAATTACTCCATAATCTTACCCTAAAAATTCTCATTTTGGATTTTGTGAATTAAAATTGGTGCTGAAATTCAACCGACACAGCAAAACATGTTATTGTATGTTAGCAAATAATACCGTTATGTATTATTAAGCAAAATCCTAAATTATTGTGACCCACGTTGTTTTACTGAGAAGGATTACATAACCAATGTTAATGGAACACGATGCTATTGGTTGAGGCGGGATGACAAGACTGCATATATTATCAGTCTGCTTTCTCTTTTTTTCCCCCCTTCTTTTCTTTGCCGAGGATAAAAATAGATTGCCATGGAAACCCTACACATTACACAGGTTCTCACAATGACCTCATACACACAGGTATTTCACACACATACACACCACACACACACACACACACACACACACACACACACACGGGGACACAAGGACACAGACACACGCTGGCAAAGCGACCTCCCTATGTTAACGCATTGAATGCGTATGACATTCAGATCCGACGTCAGAGGAGCCCTGTTGCTATGGGATCTTCTCAGCCGCATTTTCGCTACATCGGCAGTCTTGAGTGCGAGTGCAGGTATTTTCAGTTAAACTGCAGGAGTTAAAGGAATAGGCTTTCTTTTAAACGTAGAAGCTAATCCTATTATTAACGGACACTAAACAGATATACTAGCTGTACAGGGTACAATTGTCTAAATACTGCTTGGAATAAAAGAACTAAATCAGCGTGTTTTAATTGTATAAATCACAGTAATGTAGCAGGAAGGGTTTCCCCCCCCCCTTAAATTAGTTGTACATAGATTCAGCCATAAGTCAGGGTCTAAAGGTCCATGCAATTAAAGTGGTTGGTTTAAATATATTAACCACAGACACACTGCAACATTAGAACATAAAATATCAAAGCATTTGTGCGATCAAGCCATTTGACATGATTCACAATCACTGACATAATGTCAATCAATGAATAGACCTTGAAAATGGGTGATATTTCCATAGTACGGTACATTAGATATACAGTATTAAGACAACATACAGTATGCTACTGTATGTACGTACTGTATTATACAGTAGTTCTCTCTGTGCACAAAACAGGTGGTTTCACTAATTAGTTCTCGGCTGAAGAGTCGTGCTGATCAGGATCAGCCAAATATGCGGCAGGACTTTGAGGCTGGGTTCACTGTACAAGCCACGTCACTCAATTCAGATTTTTTTGCTCAGATCCAATTTGCATGTCATGACATCCATAATTACAAGTGACTATCTGACTCTGACTCTAATGTGGACGGGTCTGTCCTCTGAAACAGCACGCATGCACAGATCCATGTGTCTTCATCGTGCCATCTGGCGTAAAACACGTCACGAGCACATGCAACGACTCATTCCTTTCAAAGAATTAATGAGATTTCAGCAAAAACATGCTTGTGAGTTTGCGCTGCTCTGTCTCATTCGCAAGACTCGCATGATTGCATATCAGATACGTATCAGATCTAGCATAAAGAAAATATACAGTACGGCCGACTAGCTGCTTGCCATCCTCCATGCATGATTTTGCTGAAATCATATCCACTGTTTGAAACGGATGGGTGGTCGCGCCAACTCCTGACGTATTTTAGCCCAGATGGTGTGAGCAAGCATGTATAAAAGTATAAAAAGTCGGGCCTCAGAGTGGCGTAGTGGTAAGGTGCTCGCCATATCATCCGGAGATTGCGAGTTCGATTCCCGGGTGATGCTGTGACCTCTCGCAGCCGGAGGTCTAGAGAGAGCTGATTGGCCGAGCTCTCTCAGAGGGGAGGGATGAGAGGTACATAGTGCTCCCACATTAATCACTACTCTACAGCCAATCAGGGGCGTCTGTGAGCTCACAAAAGTGAAAGGAGCGGATAACGCTGTCCTCCGAGTGTGTTACGCCGCCCCCAACAGTTCACGAGCGAGCGGCTCGAAAAGATGCGGTCGGCTGGCATCACGTGGTTCGGAGAAAACACGTGATAGTCTTCGCCCTCCCGGCTGAGTGGTAGTAGTAGCCTTAATGTGGGAGCCCCCTAGTGACATGGAGGAATTGGACACGACTAAATTAGGGAGAAAATCGGGGGGGAAAAAAGTATAAAAGGTTACACCTAATTATGAATGTAAACCGTCGTGACATGCAAGCCCAGTCTCACCAAAAAATCGCAATTGAGCGACGTGGCTTAGACATAGTGTGAACTGAAGCCGTCGTGTCCACCTCTGCACAAAAATGTCTACAACTTGGGAATTCTCAGAAGAAATGTGAACGTCTGTGGCAAACTTCTGTACATGATCCTCACCAAGTGATCAAGCAGGCATGCTTGAGTAACACCACAGTGGATTATTGGAGAGCATTTACAAAAATAATAATAATAATAATAATTTTTAAAAAATTATATGCACAGTTTATATATTATCACGGTTGTCATTCATTTATATACTTTTGGCCACTACTGTATACAGTATAACACAATGTTGCACTGAGTACACAGTACAAGATGGCGCACAGTACAAGATGGTGCCGGTGAGGTCGGCTGCCGTCGCGAATGCTCAGACCTACTTTAACTTGTTTTTGCTTTTAAAGTTAATTTTCGATAACATTAAACCGGGTAATTCATCACAATTGAGTGCATTAGATATTTTTCTTTTCTAAGCATTTCACTGCATATCGTACTGTGTATGACTGTGTATGTGACAAATAAAATTTTAATTTGAAAATTTGAATTTGAATTTGAGTAAATACAGCTGGATAAAACAAGTGAAAATAGAAAATAAATAGAAGATTTAAAGGTAATTTTACTCAATTAAACCTTAAAATTCTTATATCCTAATGGGAGACCATGTTTCTTTTTTTCTTTAATTAATATTAAACTATTTTATTTATATTTACAATTTTCTTTCAAAAATTTGATTTACATTATTGGTCAATTTATGATCATAATAAATTGACCAATAATACATTATCGACAATGATGCTGTTATAAATGACTATTATAGTTTTAAACCGGCTATATAGAGTATCCATGCAGGTTTAAAGAGAGCTTTACAATAGCACACTGTGTGAGCTCAACGATTATATTAGCATAGCTGAAAACCACTGTGACCTCTTTATGCCAGTTGAGTGTCAGAAACAATAAAATTTACGATTTTATTAAAGACTATAACTGGTCACAATACAACAACAACAGTCTTCAAATTGACTAGTCAATTCTTGCTCTAAGAAAGGAAGGCATGCGACAAACTGCGAAGAAACTGAAGATTTCACATAACAGTGAGTATTACTCTCTTCAAAGACCAGCACAAACTGGCTCTAACCAGGATAAAAAGGTGATGTTAGAAGCAAAAGGACAACTACATCAGAGTCTCTAGTTTAAGAATCAGACATCTCACCGGTCCTCAACTGGCGACTTCATTAAATAGCACTCACAAAACACCGGTCTCAACTTTCCCAGTCAAGAGGAGACTCCGGGGTGATATTCTCCTCGGCAGACTTGCAAAGAAAAAGCTGCATCTGAGACTGCTCAATAAAAGGAAGAACTCAAAATGGCCCAAAGAACACAGGACACTGTGCAGAGCAAGACTGAACAAAACATGGACAGACAAATTACATTTCGAGGTGTTTGAAACACAAAGAAGAACATTTGTGAGATGCAGAAAAAAGAAAGAAATAAAAAGATGCGTCAGTAGTTCTTGACGCCATCTGTCAAACATGGTGAAGGAAAGGTGATGGCTCGGGGATGCTTCGGTGGTGATAAAGCTGGAGATTTCGATGTGATGAAAGGGAGTTTGAACAAGTCGATTTTGCAACACCATGCCATACCCTGCGAACAGCACTTGACTGGAGCCAACTTCCTCCTACAACAGTACACTGACCCAAAGCACATCGCCAAACTGTGCGAGAACTACTGTATGTTAAGATGAAGCAGTCAGCTATTGTAGTGTTCTATGTATCTATAATAGACTGGCCTGTGTAGTAACCAGATCTCAAACCTATTGAGCTGTTGTGGGAGCAGAAAAAAATCACTCACTCACTCACTCACTCACTGTCTATACCTCTATATCCAGTATTCAGTGTTGCGGGGGGCCTGGAGCCTATCCAAGGAAACTTGGGGCATGAGGTGGGGTAGACCCTGGACAGGGTGCCAATCCATCGCAGGGCACACACACATACACACAACAGGCAATTTGGGAACCTCAATTAGTCTAATCTGCCCGTCTTTGGACTGTGGGAGGAAACCGGAGTGCCCAGTGGAAACCCACCATCATGCAAACTCCATGCACGAAGAGACGGGGATCGAGCCTGGGCGGGAATCAAACCTGGACCCCGGAGGTGCAAGGGGACAGTGCTAACCACTAGACTACTGTGCCGCCTATTTCTAACCTCATGAGGTTCATTTTGGAGCTTATTTAATGAATTAAAGTATTTTCAAGAAAACTGTGAAAACTTTTGACTAATAGAAGATTTATAATTGCTCAACTATAGCAATTAATGCAGTTAATGGTGTTAGTGTTTTGGGTTCTCGTCCTTCATGAAGGAGGCCTGGGTTTGATTCCCAGCCAATACCCCCACACAAGCCACTGGATGGGAAAAAATGGGAGGGTTGTGTAAAACCTGTGCCGAGTTGTTGTGTGGATCACATGGTCCACTGTGGCGACGCCTCATTGAGAGAAGCCGAAAGACCAAATATTCTTTCATAATCAGTTGCAGGGAGCCTGGAGCCCATCCCAAGAGACTCCCAAGAGAGTGCATGAGGCAGGGTAAAGCCTGGACGGCATCATCATATTACATTATTTTCAAAATTTTAACATTATTCATGTATTTACAGATACAGTAAGTCATGAAAATATTCTTCTGCTGAGGGCAACCACTGTTCTTTTTTAAGAGTGTTGTATTAAATTTGTAAACAAGAAGTTCACTTGGGTATTATTCTGTAATGATTTATGATAAAAGCTTGTGTTTCACTTTGAATAAGGTTTGTTACATCACTGCTGCAACAGCCGTTTCTGCTGGTGTATTACAGTATGTTTATGAGATTTTTATTCAAACTAAGTTCACACTAAGAAGTTCAAACTAAGTAACACATGGTCAATTAGCATAGTTTGTCTCTAGCAGATTTCATACTCAAGTTCTGTAAATGTGCAGTTAAAAAAAAACAAAAAACATGAGCACATATACGTACATGTAAACACACACAGACACCAACAAATACACACACACACACACACACACAACATATTTTTCAAATAGGAAAAATGATGTACATGTTGCATTGTAAGTACATTTAAAGCATCTAGAAATTCTGAATTACTCAAACTATACGAGTTAATTCTGTCTGCTTAAAGAAAATGCGCCCTAGTATCTCACGGTATTTATTCATTTATTTTAAATACTGTATATTAATTTGCAATTTTTTCTCTGACATGGACAGTGAAAAGGACATTATCATATGCATTAGATTTCATATCATATGCAACAACAAAAAAAACTATGTAATATAAAATGTAATATTCTTTCTACACAATGATTAACACAAACAAAGAATTATAGTGACTGAAAATCATAATTAAGTGAAATTTCATTTCGGCTTCGCATCAGTGTGCATCATGCCCAAAATGTGCTGGCTGTTAAATCGAGCCTCGGCAGCCACTCTATCACGAGAGAGTGTCGCCCATCACTATGCACCAGTGTGTCCAAAACTAGTTTCCATAGCAACCACAAGGGATACGCCATATTGATGTTCCGCTGAGTCGATATCCCAGCATGCTCTGTGTGTGTAATGTACATCTCAGCCTGTGATATAGGGCAAGGTGAAACTAAAGCAGTACGTAACTGTAAACCTTCTGACCCATCACATTAATCACTGAGCAGCTGAACACATACTGTATCAAGCACAAATGTAAGCCCCAGACTAATGCTTTTTGTAATACTGAATTTAAATGCATTATCTAAGAAGCATGGGTAATACTGTAATTGCAGTGGTAATTTTGAGGCTAGAAAAACAGTCTATCTGGCAGGCCTGGGCTTTGATCTGACATCTTTCTGCTCATCACTGCAGAACTTTAACAGAAGTTAAAGTTAACTTAAGCTAGGCTAATACATTATTTAGGTGTTAGGTTAAATTATGTATTACAGTAGTTAAAACTTCTAAAAAGTTTGAGGGATTACACAGGAGAAATTAGGCTTGTGCAATATTTATCGTAAGCTTGTAAATCTTTGTTAATTAAAAAAAAAAAAAACCTTGATAAATCATTTAATCATCCAGATCCAACAGGAATGAGTATTTCCACCATTTCAGGATCACTCAGAAAGTGTCGGGGAAAGTGCGATGGCATAAGCAGCTGCTCTAGCCGTCATTTACAGTATGTATGGTACATGAATGCCGCACAGTACCAAGATACTTTCTTGCTACAAGATAATTTCTAATAAATATCCAGCATTGGTATGACTATTCTGTAAGGCATAGCGCATCGTTAAATTCTGCCAGGGAGTTAGAATTTGGCAGCAGCAATCACAAAAATCTCAGCTGGCTGGTGGATTTTTAGATGATTCCACAGTAATGCTCAGTCAACATAATTTGTGTACAAATATTTGTCTATTCATCTATTAGTGCAGAGGAACAATACTGAAAAATGCCTATTTGATTCATTTCTCTCTGCCAAATAAAGTTTTATACACATTTACATATATACGTTATATAGCATAGAACACACAGCATCTATGCTATACACAGCAATCAGACACAGCAACGTAAAACATTATGCCCAGTATTGCGTAGGTTCCCCTTTGTGCCTCCTGGGTGCTGCTGCATGTGGTTATGGGCCTCCGTGAATTAGACTTGCTTTTCCGGTGCATTCCTTGGGTGCTTGGTTGAATTGGGCGGCCAAGTTGGCACCCTGGGGCTCCTTGTCTACAGGCATGGATAAGCTTCTGGTGTAACCCACTTATGGTAAGTCCTGACCACTACAGACCAGGAACATTACACAAGAGCTGAAGTTGTGTAGATGCTCTAACCTACCACATCACCCACTGCGACAGTGGCTTTAGTTACAATATCTTGTTACAAAGGCACCTGGAAATGGATGGGACATATTAGGCAGCTAGTGAGCATATTGTCCCTGAAATTGATGTGTTGGAAGCACAAATTGAGCACTAGAGACAAATTGTGATGGCTAGATGATTTGATCAAAGCGACTCTAAAACTGCAGCACTTTTGGAATGTTCTCGGTTTGCAGTGGTCCGGACATACCAAAAATCGACCAGGGAAGGAAACCTGGTGACCGAGAGACAGAATCATGTGCGCCATGCCTGTGTAGTCAGTTCCAATAAAAGTGCTACTGTAGTACAAATTCCTGAAAAGGTTCATCCTGGTTGCCATGGAAATGTATTAACACACACGATGGCTGTTTTGGCAGCAAAAGCGGAGACCTACTCAATATTAGTTGGTCATGATATGGCTGATCAGTATATACTGTACAGTCGTGGCCAAAAGTTTTGAGAATTGCATAAATATTGGAAATTGTAAAAGTTGCTGCTTAAGTTTTTATAATAGCAATTTGCATATACTCCAGAATGTAATGAAGAGTGATCAGATGAATTGCATAGTCCTTCTTTGCCATGAAAATTAACTTAATCCCGAAAAAAACTTTCCACTGCATTTCATTGCTGTCATTAAAGGACCTGCTGAAATCATTTCAGTAATCGTCTTGTTAACTCAGGTGAGAATGTTGACGAGCACAAGGCTGGAGATCATTATGTCGGGCTGATTGGGTTAGAATGGCAGACTTGACATGTTAAAAGGAGGGTGATGCTTGAAATCCTTGTTCTTTCATTGTTAACCATGATGACCTGCAAAGAAACGCGTGCAGCCATCATTGCGTTGCATAAAAATGGCTTCACAGGCAAGGATATTGTGGCTACTAAGATGGGCACCTAAATCAACAATTTATAGGATCATCAAGAACTTCAAGGAAAGAGGTTCAATTCTTGTTAAGAAGGCTTCAGGGCGTCCAAGAAAGTCCAGCAAGCGCCAGGATCGTCTCCTAAAGAGGATTCAGCTGCGGGATCGGAGTGCCATCAGTGCAGAGCTTGCTCAGGAATGGCAGCAGGCAGGTGTGAGCGCATCTGCACGCACAGTGAGGCGAACACTTTTGGAAGATGGCTTGGTGTCAATAAGGGCAGCAAAGAAGCCACATCAGGGACAGATTGATCTTCTGCAAAAAGTATGGCAAATGGACTGCTGAGGACTGGGGCAAAGTCATATTCTCGGATGAAGCCTCTTTCCAATTGTTTGGGGCATCTGGAAAAAGGCTTGTCCGGAGAAGAAAAGGTGAGCACTACCATCAGTCCTGTGTCATGCCAACAGTAAAGCATCCTGAGACCATTCATGTGTGGGATTGCTTCCCATCCAAGGGAGTGGGCTCACTCACAATTTTGCCCAAAAACACAGCCATGAATAAAGAATGGTACCAAAACACCCTCCAACAGCAACTTCTTCCAACAATCCAACAACAGTTTGGTGAAGAACAATGCATTTTCCAGCACGATGGAGCACCGTGCCATAAGGGAAAAGTGATAACTAAGTGGCTCGGGGACCAAAACGTTGAAATTTTGGGTCCATGGCCTGGAAACTCCCCAGATCTTAATCACTTGGAGAACTTGTGGTCAATCCTCAAGAGGCGGGTGGACAAACAAAAACCCACTAATTCTGACAAACTCCAAGAAGTGCTTATGAATGAATGGGTTGCTATCAGTCAGGATTTGGCCCAGAAGTTGATTGAGAGCAGTCCAGTCGAATTGCAGAGGTCCTGAAAAAGAAGGGCCAACACTGCAAATACTCACTCTTTGCATAAATGTCATGTAATTGTCGATAAAAGCCTTTGAAACGTATGAAGTGCTTGTAATTATATTTCAGTACATCACAGAAACAACTGAAACAAAGATCTAAAAGCAGTTTAGCAGCAAACTTTGTGAAAACTAATATTTGTGTCATTCTCAAAACTTTTGGTCACGACTGTATATACATTCTGCACAGTCCAGTTCAAAATCTGATGGACTAGTGAAAGAGGCAAGTTTCTTTGAAGTGCTCAAAACACCTCTACAAATCATTCTAGACTTTTTCTAAATCTATTTGCTCAACTGACATTTTTATTATTAATACCCTTTAAGGTGAATCCTAGTATACTAGTACACACTAATGTTAAACTGCACAGACTGGGAATATGAGCTAATAAGAGTGAATGTCATTGGATATCGTGGCAGTGTAATACCGTATAGAGATGATTAAATCGCTAGATCGCACAAGTCTAAGATTAACATGGTGGGCAACCCCCCGGTGGATTCGGTGTTTAAGTAGCTAAGAGATAAAGATTAATCGTGCATATGGTAGAACATGTTTTACTGTTGGCTGGTAGCAGAGATGAGGCACTGTAGCAACACGGAGCTGCAATTAAAAATATCCAACTCGCAACGGATGAGAGTGCAGTCTATCTCCTCCCAGAAGAGCAGGCGAAACACACACAGGAATAATACGCACATACACACACCCCAGGTGGTGACCTGCCGGAACCCACTGCTCGCAGATTTCCACAACACACTCACCACTGTGGGGCATTCCGTACAGCAGCCGAACATATAGTCCGATTTGTACCTGGTCTAATTGGAGTCTGCTTGTTATTTTGTCACCTGAGGAGAGATGTGTGGTCCCAGAGGTCAAACATACACTACCTCCAGGAAACCCTATCTAGAACCAAACATTTTACCAAACAAATGGCAGCAAAATAACAACAACAACAACAACAACAACAAAAATCCATATAATTTTTTATAATGTTTGTAGCTGGATTGGCATGAAAGAAAGAATTAAAAAAACTGCATGCTCTTCTTTCTGGACTATAAGGCATTTTTCTGGTCTTGTAATAGTTTTCTGCAAATTTACCATTCGACATGCACGCTACTGTATAATTTTCTCATTTAAAATTAAACAGAATATTTATTCCAGTTGTTTACTGCCCCCTTATGCACATATATATCTGTACATCTATTTGTTAAACTCACATAAAGGAACAGTATTTTATAATGCCATCTACTTTGTTCACACACATATTAAAATATTAAAACCAAGCAATAAATGTACTGCAGTAAAAGGACACTTCAGGAAATGGGTAGGGGCCGGGGAAACTCATGTAGGTCAAGAATTCATAATTCTAATGTGAAAGTTTAAAAACTATACAGTACATGTAGGCTTCTTTTCAGAAAAAAATCTGTAGGCATAACACCGTATATATACTGTGTATATACAGAGGAATATATATGACCCAACAAGTTTTGGGTGACTCTACAAGACCTTTAAGGTACCGCATGCTGTGGTACCTGGCACTAAGATTTTAACAACAGATGACGTGCGAGTTATCAGGTAGGGATCTGATTTGCTTGTCTGGTAAATCCTGTAGATGCTCTATCAGATTGAGTTGTGGAGGTGAGTTCTTGACGAAGGTGGTTTATGTCAAAGTAACATCCACATGAATGGCAGGAGGCAAGATTTCCCAGCAGAACATTGCCCAGAGCGTTACACTGCTTCCACCGATTTTGCTTCTTCACATATTGTAGTGCATCCTGGTGCCAACTCCTCCCCAAATTAACAATGCACAAGCAGCAGTTCACATGATTACGCAGACCAGACCACCATCTTGCATTCCTCCATGGTCCAGTTTCATAGTACCTTTGTTGGCGCTTTTGGTGGTGGCCGTGTGAGCATGGGCACACATGACTCCGGACATAACCACTCAGATCCTCTAAAGTCACTGAGATCTTTACTGTAGTCCACTTTTTTCTGCTTTCAATTCACATGCCTTTAATATACTCCACCCCCCCTGACTACGTTGTAAATAGATAATCAATGCTATTCACTTCACCTGTCACTGTTTTAATGTTTGGCTGATCGGTGGGTGTCATTTGACATTCCATTTTATCTGTTGAAACCCAGATGTTAAAATTCAGCTTCAATTAAAAGTAACACATAACCTAATACAAACTATACACAAAATACAAAACTGACCTCAAAGATAAACTTTCCATTTATTTTTTACGTCTTATTTATAGTCTACTGTCTGACTGCTTAAGTATGTATGTAATCGTACATGTTTATGAAAAAGAAAAACCTTCATTATCAGAATCAACTACATCAGTCTCTCTTTTATCGCCTGAGGCATACATCACTTGCAGCAAACATCACTTCCCTTAATTGAGCCCTGTCTACAGGCCTACAGTTACTACAGTACATCCTTGTCTTGCTGCACAATGTGCAATTAATTTAAGGAGACAATAAATAAATACTTTTTATCTTGTTTTATTTCAAAAGCAAGCAAGTTAGCATCATTTTTACTGTATCAGCTCTCCATACAAGCAGCAAGCCATACAAGTGAAAATTGGATGATCAAACGTACCTGCCGTTCTGGCACACACACACACACACACACACACACACACACACACACACACACACATCCACACACACTGGAATATAGACAACTTATTTAGCAATTCTAGTGAAAGTAAACGGTCAGCATAAAGGACAGGTGTCCAAGACTTCATTACTCATATGAAACATCTGTTAAGATTCTGTCTTCGCAGCAGCATTCCTGCTGTTTGAACTTAATTAGACAGCTGGTGGGAAGTGTGTGCATGTGTCAGTGTGTACGAGTGTGTGACTGTTGACCTGCGTGTCATTTTGCAAAGACAGACATCGGCTTTGTGACTGCAGTACTCCAGCTCTTCTTTCAACTGTCTATGGTTATACAGCACACATGGTGTAAACGCATACACACACACACACACACATGTGATTTGCTTGACTGTCTGGGGTAATCCTAATACACTTGGGGAACTGTACCTGTGCCTGTATGAGTTTCTGCGTGAAAGGGATGGCGACAGTGAGATGTCTGTCTCAGGTTACTGATACATGGCCTGGATGCTTCCCTGCCACAATGGTGCTTATTAAAATCCAAAGGAGCCCCTGAAACTCATGAAAAACTTATGATGTGTGATGAGGATGAGTGCTTTTCAATTCTTTCTTTAAAACACCTATTCCTGCCTCTTTGCGCTACCCTTTTGTTCAGAAAAAAAAAGAATGCAAGCTATTAAACGCATGCGATTACCTCTATGCAACTTTCATGAGGCTCTTTAAATTAGACACGTGTTTTATTTACTTACGAAAAGGTCTTGATCATATAAGATAAGTTCAGGCAAGAATCTAAACAAAATGGCAGATTTTAGAGGCGACAAATGACATATTCCTTGTGTAGCCTAACATGTACAACATTAAACACACAGTGGCCATGCTGTTACTTAAATGCGAATGCCACTGAATCACTATCATGCTGCGTAGTCAAATATCACAGTTTCCCACAGAGTAGTGTGGAGTAGGATGAAGTTGACAGCTCTTTTTACACACAAAACAATTCCACAGAATAAAAATGAGTCGTATGTTAGTAACGGCGATTTGTTTCGGCTTTTAGGAAGAATATTCGCCTAATTATGATTTCATAACATAATGGTTTCTCCACATCAGATGTGTATTCATCAAATAACTAAACATGCTATAATTAAATTAGATATAAGTTAACCTAATAATAATAATAATAATAATAATAATAATAATATGCCAAATTCACATTAAATACAGTAAACCGTGAGCAGGATAATTTTTAAAATATTAAACATTGTTACAACAAATACACAAAAAGAAATGACAGTTTCCACATCACTTTTGTGGTTAAACAAAATCTAACAATTTACTCACTCACTGATTCATTGTCTATACCGCTTTATCCTGCATACAGGGTCGCAGGGTCTGGAGCCTATCCCAGGAGACTTGGGGCACGAGGCCGTTTACACCTTGGATGAGCTGCCAATCTAAAACAGCAATCACACTCACACAATACAGGGAACGCTAATTAGCCGAATATACATGTTTGATTGTGGGAGCACCCTGAGGAAATCCACCAAGCAAAAGGAGAACATGCAAACTCCAAGCACACAGACCCGAGGTAGGACACGAACCTATGAACCTGGAGGTGCGATGCAACAGTGCTAACGACTAAGCCACCATGCTACCTCTAATCAAGATAATCAAAAAAAATTTGAACATTTTGTTTGATTATCAGCTGCACACAGCTCCCTGAAGCCCTAGGTGTTTTTGAGTCCTGCGTTCTCATCTACTGCCTACGAACTTCCCAATAACTGAGGAGTTTTTTTTTTTTTTTTTTTTACCTCAGATTGAATCAGCGAGGTGAAGCAGTCTGAATGCAGGCAGTGCGTTTGTGTGCGCTATATTAGCTGCATGTTTTCAGTATTAGCATTGCTGTATTGCACATATTCTGTGGATTTTAACTTTTAACTTTCTACCACTCATTCTCCATCAGTATTAAAACATTTTTGGAACCGAATCACAATAGCTCTTTTATACTATATTAGTGCATCAGTCTTGAAGTTCTTGCTTGCTACTGCATGTAGGTGCTAAATGAAGAGTTTGCTAGTTTGCTACTGTAGCATATTAGCCTGTGAAAACAACCTTCTTATGACTGCTGTTTTATTTTTCCTTCCAACCCCTGTAGCCTCTTGAATCGAATTTTTCAAAGGAAGAAGTTTGAGCTTGATTAAAATTGATTAAAATGTTTATTACACCTAATGTAATATAAATTATATTTTATGACATATGTTATCCAACCTGTTGAACGTGTTATTTGTCTTGCAGGCGCATTCAATAAAGAGTTGTGTGGGGTAGAAATTATAATCTGAAAATGTAATATAAATGTATTGTTACACACCTAAGCAGTTTTATTGATGTTTTACCTGTTTAATCGATTATATAACATTTCTGACCATTTTTCAATATCTGCTTATGATAACGGTGTGAGCCAGCAACTTTAATTTGGGTACCATGGCAACACCTGCATGACTAGACAATTTAGAAAAAAAATACAAAAAACAAATGAAGAAGAAGTCAAATAAATTTTTTGTATCTTCCATTTGATCTATGCTGTTTACAGTATTACTCCTTCTGTAAACTGCTTATCACTGTCATGGGAAGCCTGGAGCCTATCTCAGGGGACTCGGGGCACAAGGCAGGGCATACCTTAGATACAGTAGGATGCTGTCACAGGGCACAAGCTCTCACTCAAACACAAATACATTTCGGGCAATTTCGAAAAAGCCACTTAGCCTAATCTGGATGTCTTTGGAATGTGGGAGAAAACCCACCAAGCACATGCAAAGTCCATGCACACAGACTGGAGGTGCAAGGCCACAGTGCTAGCTTTCAAGCCTACTTATATCCTAGATAAATTATATGCCCACAACACTAATAGAATTACGGAAGAAATAATAATACTCTACAATACAAATGAGAAACTGGACGCTTAAATAATCCAAACCCAATCCAGGCCTAATGACCTTCTAAAACAAAACAAACTGGCCAATGTCAATGATCACAGGGTAAACCTCAGACACTCAAAATCAGTATTACAGGGTCTATAGCTCCCAAATAAAATAGACAGTTTGATCTGATTACCTTTGGCATTAGTCTGACATACAGGCACTCTGAATGAATATGAACTGTACTGTACCAAAGACAGTGCTACAGAAAGTCTTCAGAGATGTCACAGGCCTGGTGCTGAACTTTGTTACCAGATCTACTACACACAATGCTGGGTTTGTGGCGAATTGTTTTAATCATACTAGCAAAATTATTAAAGTTCTAAGCGGGGGATGGGGAGAATTACTCCCCTGCAAACATTTTGCTGATAAATCCACATAGAGCTGTACAGCCTGACATGGTTGCAGATGCGTTTTGGAAAATCAAAAGCTGTGCTGTGAAATAACTCTGATAGTCACGGATCCTCCTGTGACAGAAACGTCGCTAAATCTTTCGCTCCTCACTCACTCTGGAAAACTGAAACTAACCAGCTCATCAGGCCCATCAGAAGGAATGTGAAGGGGTGTGGCGGCAAACATGAAATGGCTGGTACAATATAATCATTACTGATAGCCCTGGTCTTTCTCTTCTCAATAAAAGGAGACAAGAAGATCAATGTGGTGTTCAGGATAAAATCAGTAAAGTGCTGGGCTTGGAATGGCATGCAGTGAGTGCCACGGTGTGCACCCTTTTGGCGCTGTAACTTTGAGGAGTGCTCTTCACTGCTGAGGAGTTTGTGGAGGGTCAGTCACTAATAAACGACGCTGCCCCGGCATTTTTTTTCTTTTAGTGTTACTGCGACTTAGCCACCATAAAGGTATCAGCTGCTGCTTCAACTTCAAGACCCCAGTTTCGGACTGCCGCCACAGCCACAGGAATTGATACGTCTACTTCTTCGTGTCAGATTCCGGATATTCTGTCATGGCAGGTGAATGGCTACTTCACCTTAAATGCTGGCCTGTCATTGAACTGCAACCAGCGTTCTAGCATCAACAAGGACATGCTGCCGTTGAACTTGCGATTGCACCCTTTGTTTCATACTCACCTCATCAACTTGCCAGGACTTTGATCTCAGTGCCTTCAACTTCAGCCAGCCGCCACCGCCAATTGACAGTGATCAGCCGCACTGCACTGATTTCTCAGCCTGTAACTACCACAGTTCACCAGCTTGATATCATGCCTGCTGGACACTGCTCCTGCACACTCTTTCACAATTTGGCTTCACAATCTACAATTTTCACAATAAACAATTCGGCTACCTGTATGTACTATATATAGCCAAATTGTGGATTGTGAAGCCAAATTGTGAAGAGTACGCCCCAGCTTCATAAAATAAAAATAAATGCCTTATATTTTTTCATCCATTAGCTAAATCAGCTGATTCTAATTAGCACAACTCGTCAGCCAGAAAGGCTAGAACTGTAATACATGCCATATGTTGCATATATATAACATATAAATATATATAATAAGTGTATATATAATGCCTCTATATAATTATATGCATAATTACACAATTCCATATATTTTTAATACAGTAAGTAAGTACAGTATTAGCAATTGGGCTCATGACCTTCAATGATTAATGACCTTGGGGTCTTCTTAGTCAAATATAGGCTGATTGTATGTAGCCAATTTGTAATAGTGTCATAGAATGATGTGTTTTGTTTGTGTGTTTATGCATTGTCATATAGACCCGTTTTTACTGCAGTGGAACTGGATGGTATCATACGTATAAACGTATGTGCACACAGCACCATAATGCTGTTGGATGCAGCACTCTTGTGATATCATCCTGTTCCTTGCAGTAAAATTTGGTCTATGTGACAATGCAAATAAGCACACAAAAATCAACATGTTCTAGACAGCAAATGCATTTCGTCTGGTTCACAGTACCCATCAGGCATCATGGCGGCATGCAGAACCAGAATGACAGATGAGAAGGCTTAAAGTGAAGGAACGGTTAGCTTGATTCATGATTCATCAAAGTGCCCAAAGTGAGAAGAGAACTATTACACTTGAAAAAGAGCGGTACACCTGCCAAAGTCACCGTCATGAGAATTACATGCCTGCCTCACTAAACAAACATCCACCTTCAGCCACCGAGCTCCAACGTGCTGTGAACGCAGCCTGACTCAACAATGGATGCGTTGAGACAAGCACCTGGGCTAGAGCTCAAATTCAGGCTCAGATGGAGATTAGGATTCAGCGTTATGAGTACAGATGAGTCATGGCATTTTACAGCAAATCACAACAGGGATAAACTGAGCAAACTCGATCCTTCTGCAATGCCGGCCTCATTTTAATTTTTGTTTTTGTTTTGTTTTTTGGTTCAGTTAAGAGCAAAATCCACCCTGGAACACTTGCAGAAATATTTATAATTATCATATCATCTTTAGTGGAGTCCAGGATTTATTTCAGAAGGATTTTACTTTTTTTCTTTACATTCATTTTGCTCAGATTTCACTGATTTTAACAGATTATCCACAATGCTGTTGAACCACCTGCAGAGAGTCATGCCACTGAGGGTTTCTCTAGATAAATAGTGCGATACAGCAACACTTTAGTCGTCCAATCTGTTCACCTGTCTTATGACATCTATATGTTCTGCTTGGAAAAAACAGCTTTCAAAGAACATTTACATTAATACTGTACCATCCCTGTGACTAGTCTAGTCAAGGCATATTTTTTTTCCTACAATTTACACCTTGTCCCTCTCTACCTCAACATTGGATAGTCATTAATATTGCACTGAATGTCACTTGAAAATGATGAATGAGAAAAAAGCTCTTATGGTTTTTAGGAGCTATCAGCAAAACCTGATCATTATCCATTACATCTGAGATCGGTCAATTAAACACAGTTGGAACAGCATATAGTAACAGTGCTAGGTTAAATTCTCTCCCTTTGGCATCAGCGCACCAAAAAATTGTAGCTGCTCACAGGAATAATAAAAATACAATGAGTGTTCAAGTCACACCGGAACTTTTGATTGTGCAGAACAATAGAACACAGTTATGAGAGTAATAACTACCTTTATTTCTCTATATAATCGGCTGCTTATCCCAGCATTTTACTAGTGTTTGAATACCAAATTCAAATTTATTTGTCACATACACAGTCATACACAGTACGATATGCAGTGAAATGCAGTGAACCATCAAGGTTTTCTCAGTATGACGGAGACATGATTGGGCTGCCAGCCTCACATCTGAAACACTGGACTCTGGGATGCCTTTTAAGGAGGGAAAAGGCATGGAGCGAGGTCAGGACTACACAGGGGATGTGGTAATAACTCACAGCTGAGTTCATGTAATGCGCATGCGGTGTTGGTGATTGATGTGTACAGTTCCCACAGATGGATATGGCTGTTCTGAGAGTTGGTGATAAGTTATCCATCCATTTTCAAGGATCACAAATATCACTCATTTAATGTTCTGTAGTGGGCTCGGAGCCAGCTCGGCCAGGATTGTCATCCACAGAGGTACAGCCTTCTTTATAATGTTTGCACTATTCAAATATTTTACTGCGGCTAAAAGTATTATCACCGTACTGTGCCTAAACTCTGTAAATGTCAATCAGTTTTACACTTTCATTCATGAGAAATATCATCTCCCGGTTAGACCTGAATGCCCCTTCTACATGTTATGTTAATTAAACGTGTTAATGGATAGATTCCACCTTGAAAGTCTTTCAATTAAATATTATTTGATAATCCCTAGTTATTGTCTGATGAAAAAGCTAATATTGACCATTCAAGAATTATTGGCACCTCTCAAAAGAACAGGTAAAATTGAGTACAGGTAAAACATTACATGCTACAGTATGTGTCAAATCCAAACCGTGAGCTGGAGGAAAATATACAAATCTAGAGGATACAAATGCAATTTAAGGTTGTATAATTTCGTTTAGGTGTATGTGTGATTAGAAATCATGTGAAAATGACAGTGACAAAGTCTATGGGTGTTGAGAAGTGTAGACCATGGTGACCATATTTGTAAGCATTCTAATAAATGCTACTGTATAAAGCAAGAATGCATTAAAAAAACAGAATTAATGAAAAAGTCAGTATTTGGTGTGAAAATGCTTGGAGCACCCTTTAAGGTCAGGCACAATTTGTACAGTTTTATAATGAAATTTGAGACTACTGTAAGTTTTCCTGAGCATCCTGCAGAAAACCTCCTAAAGTTCTTCTGAGGACTTTGACTGTTGCGCCTGCTTCCTTTTTGGATGCAAAACCCAGCAACTTCCAATTTTTTTTTTTAATATACTGCTTTCTTTTCTGGCATACAAGTATTTTACTGTACAGTACCACTTAATTTTGTGGTTTCTCATTGGGATTAGGGATCACAAAGGGCTCCTGAACTACTCAGTGCTTGTGTGGTTCAGGAGCCCTCTGGTACCACAAGCTCCTGTTTACTTGAAACCTAAAAAGTAAGAACAGAGGGGTGCACGTTTCAACTCCATTTAATGACGGGTGCCAATACTTCCAACAGACTGTATGAACCTGCTGAATTCTGTTTGAAACTCCTGTGTCAACACCTGACACGACCGGCTCAAGCTCTACTCCAAGGTCACACATTCAGGAGAGTGTGTTCCCTGAAGGGGGAAAATGGTAACATATAATTTATAACCTACCCTCAGAGGGAACAATTTCTACTTTTAAGAATGGTAGCTGGAATAAGGGCAGCAATACTGGTGAGCCAAAAAGAGTGTCCTTATTAGAGGAGATTGTGCTCTTTCAGAGCAATTCCTAGCGGAGCCCGAGATTAAATAGGATGTGTCAGAGGGGAATGAGCACATGGGCAGGCAGACTAGATTAGCATGCTCATCAAGGATGGGTTATGAAGGGGCGGGGGTTGGAGGTGCAGCATTTCTAAGATGGGATGCTGCTTAACAATCCATGTGATATGGAGCTGGCGTCAATGGTGGGATGGAGAATGTCTAGGAGCATCAAGCACCTTAGCCTGGTTATCATTTTTCTGTGTCCTTCATGACAATATCCTGCCGGTTCTCATCCTGAACGAGTATTCATAGGATTCATGGATCACTCGAGTGTCATGTTTGGTACGTCCATATGATATGGAGCTGGCGTCAATGGTGGGATGGAGAATGTCTAGGAGCATCAAGCACCTTAGCCTGGTTATCATTTTTCTGTGTCCTTCATGACAATATCCTGCCGGTTCTCATCCTGAACGAGTATTCATAGGATTCATGGATCACTCGAGTGTCATGTTTGGTACGTTTGCCTATAATGTTTTTTTGTTTTTTTTTTCAGCTCACTTTGACCTTCAGTCCCACCGTCAGCCTTACTGTGGCATTGGATTACAGTACGTTGATGTTCTTTGTTCGCAGAAAACTCCGTGTGCCTCTCTTTTTCCTTATTGCCTCATTGAACATACATCTGCCTTTCGTGTTGCGAGGATGATGATGCTAAAAGAATGCAAGGTTAAAGCTCCTGCCCACACTCAGCCGTTTAGCAAGCCATCTGATTTGCATTTAGCTTTAGACTGCGATTCACAGGAGTCTCTGTATCCATTTTAAGCTTTCTTGGCTCAATTATTAATAAACCAATATGCCCGGGACGAGGAGGCTAAAGAAAGCAGTGGGATTCAGAGGACAAAAGGAGTGTTGCTGTCAGTTAGTTTTATGCACAGGGAAAGGATATGCTAGGCTGTTGTGCTGTAGTGAGGTGGGCCATCAGACAGAAATAGAATTGAGAGCAGAGAGAATCATGGGGGAGGACAGCAATGCTAAGGAAAAAGACATTTCTCTGTGGTTTTGCAGCTGGTGCCAGGACACAGCATGCTAGTACTATTAGCATACAATAGCCATCTTCCATAGATGATCCCCTGGGGGCCATCTCAAGCAAATTGTTTACCCGAGCCTGAAGCAATGACAGCGATGTCTTCTTTACTCTTTTGCCTGATTTCAAGGGTTGAGCAACTGACGCCTCCTCAGCGAGATAAAAATAGGATTCTTTTCAGAGTTTCTTACAAATCTGTAGCCCTGCTACTCAAGGTATGTGTTCTCAAGACTTCGTGGGATATCTCGTTCCTGAATGCATGCACTCACTAGAGCAATTAGGAAGAACTGAATGAAGATCTGTTCTTCTTGTGTTCGTGAAGAAGCCGCGTTCTTGCAGGAACATTCAAATGTTTTACTGTGGAGAGGAAAACAGTTCACCACTCAGAGGAGCCAACAAACTTACAGGTGTATACTGCAGTACAGGCACCCAGATCTTCCCCTAGCCTAGTTCTAAATGTACAGGAAAACTGACACATTCTTGTGCGTAGTGCAATCAATGTGTGTCAGTGCTAAAAATAATTCCAGTATAAAACAATCTGAGCCTATTTGATTGGCTTAAGGCCACAGACAAAATGGATTCTGCTCCATCGAAAGGTCTGCAACCTCTTTCCTTTTGTGCTTCCATTCACCTTATGTTTAAGTTTCTGCAAATGGCTGCTGCATTAAATATTCATATTAACTCTAGCTTTTAACCATGCAGATATTTAAGAGGTTTCTGAGCAGTCGGTCATACCTGTGTGGGAAAAGAAATCGTTGTCCTTATTCACTGTGGCCTGATCATTCCGCTAGCTTTTCTTCCCAGTTAGTTCATAAAAAGCTCACAGGTCTGACGTGCACATGTGTAACATGCATCTTGAATTTTACACGTGGAGGCAAGAGGTGAAAAATTATTTCGTGCCCCATAAAACTCTTCATAAGTGGTAAAATCGGGTACGTCACGAGATTTAGGACAATGACTCTAAATGAGGCCAGGGTTACAGGGTGTACATGAAGGTGACACCAGCCTGGGTGGGAAAATGCGGAAAATGCGCTTGTTAACAAGCCCAGATGTGACCATTTGTCTTCATTATCACCTTGCACTTGGGACGTCAGCCCAAGTCGCTCTAGCAGAAAAGAGTTCTTTCTTCAGATAACGCACAGGTGGTTACATGTTTGCAAAGATCAAGGAAGGACTTGGCTGCCGGGCACAGAAGCCGAATGCCCTCCAGGGTTTGAGCGCCAAAACCGCGTGAGCACAATTTACACTTGAATCATTTTCGGGTCCTTAGAGCTGCTATCAGGGGACGTCTGCATTATCAGGACTATCTGAGAGCGATGAAAAACTTGAAAAAAAAAAAAAGAAAAAAAAAAGAGTGGTTATAATTAGAACAGGGTTTGCGATCATACCACAGTTAATGCATCATTTAAATCAGCAGGAGAGCGTAAACTGGGGACCCCATATGCTGTTCTATTAAATGACAGATGAGCCGTGAAGAACAGAACATGCCAATCACATCGTCTTCCGCCGAGGCACAGAACGGGCCGTTTTCCACTTAACGAGAGGAATCTGTGACGCAAAAATAAATAATAAAAAAAAGGAGGGATTCCGACTCAAGAAAATACAGGTATCATAGGGTCAAATTTTGTTTGACCTCTATGCTGTTGCCTGGGAGACATTCGAGTTAATAACTCCGCAAGACAACCGACCAAGCAAGCACAATTGTGTGGGGGGGAAGACCTACTACTCTTGCAGCTCCTAAATACAAGCCATGAAAAAAAATAATCAATAAGTGTTTGAATGAGTCACCGATGTTGTGCGTGTGTGGAGGAAGAGTGAGGGGAAGGAGAGGACAGTTTTTTTTTTTTTTATAAAAAAATAAAAAAGAACGGAGGCACACACTCACCTTCTGTCTGTGAGGTTTTCAGCCTCTGGCACAGTCCCGTGATGTCTCCATAATCCTCCTGAATTTTGACGACTGCCTCTGTGCCTCGGAGCTCCATGAGCGAGCGCAGCTCCATAAGCGAGCATCCGAAGCCGCCTGCATCATTTCTTTGGTTCTTGGAGTAAAAATCGCTGTTCCTCATGTCCCCCATGGTGGTGGAGTATTGCTCAATAGCTTGATCTGAAGATGAGTTGAATCGTTTTTTTTTTGTTGTTGTTGTTGTTTCTTTTTAAGACACCTAGAGACAGGCACCGCGGCGCACAAGCCTCTTGGGATGAAGATTATCTGAACGCACTCGGACAAAAAAAGCAACAAAAAAATGAAGAGTATAAGAAAGAGATGGAGGAAATCAAATCGTAAAAACGTGAGGGTGGGGGGGGGGGGAATCCAATCCAGTGCGCGCGTCAGAGGAGAGGAAAAAGCGGGCTGAGTTCCTGAGAATCAGCGCGGCTGCAGAGCGGCGTCGCTCCACACAGCGTTTCCCATTTCAGCCCGTCTCCACTCCGCTCCTGTCTACATGGTGATCCTCTCCATTACTCCTTCAGAGACAGAGAGACAAGAAGGGAGAGCGAGAGAGGAGGACGAGAGGGAGGGAGAGCGAGAGAGAGAGAGAGAGAGAAGGGGGAGGGAGAGACAGAGAGGTGAACATGAGTGAATCTCAGAGGCGCATGCAGCACAAAAGAGAGAGCCGAGACAGAGCGAGAGAGAGAGAGAGAGAAACAGCACACCGACTCTCACACTCCAGAGAGGAGGAGGAGGAGAATGGAGCTGTCTGTCTATCCATCTCTCTGTCACGTCTCAGCTCGAGAAATGCTTGTCAGCTAAATACAAAACACCACCAATATTCAATCTTATAGCACGAGTCGAGGAGGACCTATTTTACTTTCTCGTGTCAAACATGACTGGAGTTCTCAAAACAACATGAAAAATCTGTTTCTGAAATAATATATTTATTGCTGAAATCATGTACGGATCATGTTGCCCTGAGGTGAAATCGCTGCTGTTTTTTCCCCTTCCATCCCTTATTTACACTCCCACTCCTATCCATCAGGAGAATACCTTCAGAGGCTTCATTTTCATTAATGCTGTTTATAATAAATGACATGGAAATCAACTGTATATGGGTGATGGTCAGGTTACAGTATTGATGAAACCACTGGTGTGACATATTAGGTGCAGGGGTTAGGCAGAACAGTGCAAGCAGTAGGCTTGTCCCATATTGATCTTTCCCTGATTGCAATGTACCATTTGGGGGAAAAAAAGAAAACACACACACACACAGTGATAAACCATGTCACTGCCTAGAACTGACAATTGACCTCACAACCGTACCGAACTTGTCACAAGATCATTTCCAGATCAAATGGGTTTTTGTTGGGGAAAAAAAAAACATCCTTAAATCCCTGTAGTCTGTATGCAGCATCGGTACAGTATATGTACACAGAGTTGAGACGAAATGGTACAGAATGCACGTTATGATGTAAGGGATTTTTTTGTTTTCTACAGGCAAGAAAACTTTTCTTTTTAAGCTCATAATTCACATAGGCAAGTTAGAAATCAGTCAAACCAGAAAACTAAAAGAGCTAGAACTTACAGTAGCAAACAAATGAATTAATACACAGAAGGGTATGAAAAACGTGCTCAACTTTCATAAGAGCCCATTTCCAGTTTCATACTGTAGCGAGGACATGTTCTTGATTTAAACATAAATCATCACTTTTTTATGATTATATAAATTGTCACTTTTTTTAATATTATATCTTTTATAACTTTTTTATTTACAATATTTATCCAGAACAAGGGACAACATAACAAGCTATACTGGTAATGAAACCTTGTGTTACACATTTGGTTCCTGACTGCCGTATCCCCGAGCCTTTTGTCTGACTGGTGCTGATATGTTGCACTCTGAGATGTCAATCCTGATCATTACTGGTTCAGTGATTTGCAGTTGATTATGGGGTTCCGTGCCTCTAAGAGATCTTTCAGTCATCGTATGGAGAAATTGTGCGTCTGGGTGGGAAAAGCGCAGAATACGTATACACGACCAAAACTCAGTAATTGTTGCTGATGTAATTTTTTTTATGTTATACGTATCATACAGGAAATGTGTGTGCTTAAGAAGCTACTTCGGAAGTTTATGCAACATGGGAGTGACCAATCTTGCTTCCCTAGAAATTTGTTTTTGGGAGATGATTTTATATGTGGCATTTGTCAGCGTTATACTGTTTACAACACATTATTTATATTTCGTCATGAGTATTGATACTACTTGTTGTTGGTCCTTGTGCTGCTACTGGCAAGGGGTCGCCACAGCGGACTATCCGGTTCGCACAACAACTTGGCACAGGTTTTACGCTGGATCCCCTTCCTGACGCAACCCTCCCATTTTATCCATTCTTGCGACTGGCACTGCATCCAGTGGCTGGGAGTTTCGGCAACGGCTGGAAATCGAACCCAGGCCTTACGCATGGCAGGCGAAAAACCTACCACTGACCACCAGTGCTGAATATTGATAGTACAATGAGTGTAATTGTCAAGAAGCATATGAGCTTTAAAAAAATTGCTTCATAAATTAAAGCATTTTGGCCAAAATTAAAGATATTAAAATAAAAATAAAAATCCGTAGTGTCCGTAACCATATATCAAATTCAAATGCAATATCTTAACACTTTTGCCTTTCTTCAGGTTTATGTCTTTTCACATGAAATCTAAATTAGCCACATTTGATCTTAAAGACAATTAAGATCTTTGAAAGATTGGAATTTTAAAAAGTAATTTTCTCTGACTGTCCGATAAATTTCTTTTCTTCGCCAAATTTGACGAATTTAAATAAAGAAATTACATTTTTCATTTTGCAGCTCCAGATAAGGAGATGTCTTCGAGGACTTAGTATTAGTGCAGTCACAGAATATTTGTTCATTTGATACAAGCAGACGAGCAATTTACGCCTAATATGGAAGTAGATTTCTATTTCTGTTTCGGAAGAAGGCTCTGGGGAAGGGAGTTCTAAAACCTTGGGGTGAATTAAACATTAAAAACAAAAACTGAAATCTCAAAACATGTCAATGTCGCACTCAGAATTAGATATTTAAGACAAATTACACAATGTGCCGACATTGTTGCCTGGAAGTAAAACGAATTATGGTTCATCCATTACTAAATTCCAATTTTAAACACTGCTTAGGATATCTGTTAGCAGTATTCACTCACTCACTTACTCATTCGTTCCCTGTACCACTTATCCTGTACAGGTACTCGAGGCACTGAACAGGGTGCCAGTCCATCACAGGGCACACACACACACACACACACACACACACACACACACACACACACACACACACACACACACAGGGAACTGCACTTACAGTAAGGCAGGAATTGAACCCTTTACCCTGGCGGGGTGAGTCTAATCACTACTGTATGTCAGCTTTACCAACATATTACCACAAAATTAAAGTAGCATAAAAATGTACTGTACATACATTATCTGGTTTGGTGGCTTTGTGGTTAGTACTTTCACTTGACACCTCCATGTTTGAGCGTTTAAATCTCACGTCTGTGTGAGTGTTCTGCATATGCTCTGTGGGTTTCCTCCTTCTACTCAGGGTACCTGCCACAGTCATAAAACGTGCACTGTAGGCTGATTTTGTGTGTGTGGGTGTGTGTGTGTGTGTGTGTTCTGTGATCGATTGGCACCAGGTGTCTTTGGCCTGAGATCCCTGGAATCGTCTTCAAGTCCCACGCATCCCTACGCAGTATAAGTATGATAGAAAATGCATGGATGAATAAAAAATGTCTCCTGTTTTTTTATTTTTTAAAGAGTCCAGCAATAAACAGTAATATGATGAAATGATTGTTTTTCAGACATACTGTAACTAAGTCCTCGAAGACTCAAGCATGACTTTGCACTTTTATCAACTTTACCAGCAATCTTTCTGTTACACTCCGTGAGCATCTATTGGCATGGTCCTGCTGCTCTGATAAATGTAATTTGTCAAAGGCAGTTCCGTGTGAACGAGAGGCCCGAGTGGGTGTATCTGACACACAAACAAACACGCATGCATGCAACCGCACGCGTTCTTTCTGTGAGCCCTTCAGGACTGATCAATATCCATGCCAATACAAATTTTATTTAAAAAATAAATAAAATGTAATGGGTAATGGCTTATCTTCTAAAAAGACGGTGTAATCAAGATAACCATGTCCAAAACTTGACCTATGATTAAAATGGACAAAATATAGTAGAACCTTGGATTGGATTGGATTGTAACTTGGTCTGCAAGATGAGCAAATTTTTTTTATTAATTTTAACCTACTAAATATACGAATAGTACATATGCGCTTTGTCTGCTGAGCGTCATGTGATCACAACTAAGCCAATGGCTTTTCTCTCTCACACTCAACAGGATTATGGGTAGAGGAGTGAGGAAGCGAGGGAGTCGTTCACAGTAGTAGTACACAGTAGTCCCCTCTGTCCTCTTGTCTTACACAGTAGCCCCCTCCCTCCTCTCTTATCTGAGCACACAATCACACACACATGGACAGTATATGCGCGCACAAACACACACTAGCAGAAACACTGCTCTGTCTGTTGTGCAGGTAGTTTGTTTTATTTTTACTTTATATCTTGTATTAATTCGTATGTTAATATTTTTGAGTGGTGGAATGAATAATCAGAGTTTCCATTATTTCTTATGGGGGAAATTTGCTTTGATATACAAGTGTTTTGATATACAAGCACACTTCTGGAACGAAGTTTGCTTGCAATACAAGGTTTAACTTTACTGTGTATACCTTATAATATACTGTGGATGTAGTATGAGGTGTGTGGAAATACAGCAGTTTTCTATCAAATTAATAGTAGCTTATGATGAGCGCTAATGTCGTGGGGAAAATTCCTGACACATAAGCAGAGGAAAATAATTGTTTGTCTGTAAAAAAATTTAATCAAATCAATCATTTTAAATATCTAATAAATAATGTATTTTAGTCAATTTCCCTATTCATCCACAATAGACACGTCTACAATAAGAGTGCGTTCATCTGAGCATACAATTGCTTTGATTTTGAAAAACACATGCAACTATAGATGTACAACTAGATGTCCATGATTCGCTTCACTACCCAGGCTGCACTTCGCTCCACACCAAACACACTATTAGTAACTGAAATGCAAAAAAAAGTATAAATAATAATTTAAAAAAATCTATGGCAGCATTGTGATTTATAGTTTTGATTATTGCAGCTCAAGGCATCAGACCGGTGGCTGTACTGCCATCACTCAACCCTGTAATTACAAACGAGGTGCTTTACTACTTTTAAAAATTTATAGCTCAGGTGCGAGAAGGCAGAATACGAAAGGAAAGATTTATAGACCACATATCAGTCCAGTCCATAACAATAATTGTTGTTTTTTTTTTCTTTCTTTTTCTTAATTTGCCCCCTATACACCACCACATAGAATTTAAAATCTGACTTTCATCTTTACTTAAGGGGTTTAACAAGGGTTTAGCCAAACAATTTGACATAACAAAAACAGGAATTACAACCCATTTTTGTGGCTCGTAAACAATGGAACAAACAGGTGTGGCATGTGGCATTACTCCTTGATTAATCAAGTAGATAAAAGGCCTGGAGGTGGTTTTGAGTGTTCAGCACATTTGCATTTGGTAGCTGTTCACTGGAGCTCTCAACGCCAGGCAGAAAGAGGCGTCCATGCAAGTGAAGGAGGCATTCATTAGGCAAACAACAACTAAATAAACTCATTAGAGACATAACAAAAACAGTAACACAAGAGAATGAAACATTCTTAAAATGAAGGAATTAACTGGCAAGCTTAGCAACAGCAAAAGGTCTGGAGGACAATAGAAGACAACCAAAGTGGATGACTGCAGAATTCTGTCTATGGTGAAAAACAACCCTTTCACAACATCTAATCAATGCAAGAACACATGTGAAGAGGTAGGCATGTCATTGTCATTGTCTTTTAAGTCTAGTTAAGAGACACCTTTATGAATATAAATGCAGACGCAAACATAAAAAAAAAAACACCTAAAAATTCCTCCGAGGTTTGGATTAAAATTCTTTGCCCTGATGAAACCGAGATTGCCTTATGGTACCAGAAAGATGGGAAGAGAAAAGTATGGAGAAAGAAAGAAATAACTCATGATCCAAAGCATGCCGTATCATCTGCAAAACACAGTAAAGCAGAAGCATACAGTATATGGCTGCTAATTACAGTATGACCTGACTGCTGATAAAAGGAGCAGGATGAATGCTGAAGAAGTGTATAGGGCTATACTCTCTGCTCAGATTCAGCCAAATGCTGTAAAACTGATAGGATGTCATTTATGCTACAGATGGATAATGACCCAAACCATTCAGTGAAAACTACCGTAGAGTTTCTTAAAGCAAAGAAGTGAGATATTCTTCACGGGACGGTCAGTCACCTGATTTCAACCCAATAGACTACAGTTTTTACTTGTTGAAGACAAGAAAGTCACAAAAGAACCAGAAACCATCAATATCAGAAACAGCTGCAGTAAAGGCCTGGCAGAGTACATTGAGCGAGCAAACCTCGGGCATTTGGTCATTTCCATTTGTTCAAGATTTCAGGGAAATGCTGTTCATCCAATCACTTTATTATAGGCAATCCTTATGTTTGTAATCAAGTTCGTTTGTTCCATTATTTATGAGCCACCACATTTGGAGTATAAGACTGTAACTCCTGAATGAGTAATGTCACATTTTTGCCGAATTCCTTTTTGACCTCTCATTTCAAATTCAATATGCTGGGTGGGTACAGGGGCCAAATTCCAAAAAAAAAAAAAAAAAAAAAAACTTTAATTGTTCCAATATTTATGAACCAGGCAGTTAAATTCTGATGGGAAGTTCGCTGCATGTTCCTAGTATGTCGCTAACAAGCAATGCAGATAGAAAATAGGTATAAGAAATAAGAACTACAGAGGAAATGTGTTTTCGCCGCACATGTCAGTCTCAGGCCGTGAGACAGAATGTTAATTCAGGTCAGAAGGAGTAAGCATCTTGCATTTAAAGACTGGTGAGCAAGCCGGTTGCTGCAGCAAGCTCGTAATTACCACATTTATGTCATTAACTCGGAGAGCTGTCTTCGTTTCATTCTCTCGCACTCGTCTTATTTTCTTTTTTAAATTGCACTTACTGCCTTTTCACATCATTTCTCTCTATCTATCTCACACCATGTGCAGCCATCTTAATTATAGACGTGGGCTAATTTTTTCTTTTCTTTTTTTTCTTCTTTTGACACATTTCACAAGCTCAAAATGGAGGAGGCATTTTACTTAAAAGCTCCTTCAAAAAGGCTTCTTAACACTACCAGTGGTTCAAATTATGGCCTCAATTTCCATGACCGTGGTGACAAAAAAACTTCTTGTAATCTTCCTATCCTCCATTATTACAACGGGCAGTTACTGTAGGCATACTGCTTTTCCCAAATGGTGAACAATGTAGTGTGACTGACAGATCCCCCTCCACCCCTAACCGATTCAGTTATGTATCACGATTCTTTTCCACATTGACTTCAAAATCAATTTTCAAAATAAAACTTTTACATTTCAAATAGCGATGAACCGGTTGATTGGTCAGCGATCACTATTGGCTGGTTTACAGGTAGATTGGCCATTACTGATGATCAGCAGAATTGCTGGCGTAACAGAAACACATTTTTTTTATAATCCTACAGGTGGCGCACTCTGAACTATTTACACATTTACATTTCAGAATTTGGCAGACACCCTTATCCAGAGCATCTTAAATTTTTATCACGTTCCACATCTGAGCAGTTGAGCGTTAAGGGCTCAACAGTGGCAACATGTTGTTGTTGGGGTTCGAACCTAGGACCTTCTGATTAGTAGTTCAATGCCTAATCCAAATCCAAGTCCAACTAATGAGCTACCCCTGCCCCACACATTTTTATCCCATGTGGTTAAAGTGAATTATTTGCGAAGTTTACTTAGAAATAATAATTATGGATATGTAATGCTCTGTTAACCGTTAAACTCTTTTTGGTTTGTATTGTTTAAATGCTGCCCTTGGCTTTTAAGTGAGAGAAGTTTTAAGGAAAGGGCTACATTTAATTAATCATAAAACTTTTTTTAAAGGTTTAATTTTTCATGTAATATTGAATTGGGATATTTATACAATAGAGATTGTTAAACAGAGAACAAAAGGGCATTCATAAGGGCAATGTCTATACATTATCTCCAGTGCTTTTTGAGTTCATCAGCCTAATTCATTCTATAGACATTCCTTAAAAAAGCTTAAATGACACGAAACGAATGAATCCCAGAATACAACCCTGGCGACGCTTTTCCAAGAAGGAGAAATTTATTACTGGTGAAGTCGATGGAGCTAGACATTAGATTTGTTTTAATGGCTGAATAATATAAGAAATGTAACAAATTTTTAGTGGAGTTTATTTTCACCTTGGTGAGAACAGCCACACCTATGGGCTAATTCTACCCACCCCACCTCCCCCTAAAAAAATCTTTTAATTAAAACTGGTCCAAAATGGTTAAGATTGTAAAAAGTCACATGGGCTTTTCCACTCAAAAGAACTTCTTTAAAATAAAAGAGATAACTTAATGACTTCATTTTGGGCATCGTCATAATTCAGTATTCTTGTGATTATACTGTAATAACTTGGCTTTTAAGCAAGTAAATAAACTTGAAAGTGATGTCAAGATAGCGCTTGCTAATAATAAATCTAATCCGCAATCTCACTGCAGTTAAACCGCCATAGTTCATGGGGCCGTGTAAACGGGGCAGTCTCAACACAGAAAATTTATTAACATACAATTTGTATAATATCGTATATATATTATAAAAAGTTCTACTATTATTTTAAATCCATGCTATTACAGTATATATTGTTCTGAGGATGTTTCAGAGTAATCTTCCAACAACACCAGAGACCCAGTACATCAATGTCAAATCAACTTTAGTATCATAACAAATTCATAAGCATTTACTTTACTTAAACACAAAAACACACAAAAGTTGACAACATATCATGAATCTACATTACTAATTTATTCATACAGCAGTATAAACTCATCTCCATCACCTTCTAATGCATACAGCAATCCTTCTCTCTCTTTTTCTTAATGATATGTTTAGGCCAACAAAGACCGTCTCTCTCTCTCTCTCACACACACACACACACACACACACACACACACACACACACACACACAGTTCCATTATAGCATTAGATTCATTGCTTAGTGATTTCAGTGCTCTGATCCTGACTATGGTTTTGTTTTTATCAGCTGATATTTCTGTACAATGACAATAAATGAAGTCACCCAAACTTTAATGGTTTTGTTAACCATTATTTTAATTATTGTGTGTAATGTTCACATGTTTGATTCTTATTGTGATTGTGCATTATTGTAGCCTGTTTAGTAGGTAAATAAAAGTGTATGTGGCGATAAAACACAGATTTTCTTCATACTTGCTTTTTTTATAAACCAGGGTAACAAATCCAAAGAAAAGACCAAAAGACTGCTGGTGAAGTACATAAAAGGTGAAAAGGACAGAGTTTGACAAAAAATATATTTACTGTATATTCCATATCTACTTCACAACAACTTTACGAAGTTTTTTTCTTTCACTGACGCATCCTTCCTGATGCTGTGTTGGAAAAACAGGAGGGTGTCATAGGAATTCACACAGCACACTAGGGAGTAAACAGCAAGCAGCATACAGCTTGAGACAGACCACATCAGTTACTTACCAGTCAATTAGTGTTGCCTCTTATGAAGTGTTGCACAACATTAAATAAAGATGCTAAAGCAAATGGAACCAACTTGTACACTTAACTTACATTTAAAAATCATTGTTGCATATCCTACTTTACTACAAACGAATCTTTTAATTGAATAAGTGGTATTATTTTCTATGTCTTTATGCTAGTTTGCTCTTTTTAATTTGATTTATGTGGAACTTTTTTTATATTAATAATACATTGAATTTGTGGCTGTAACTGAAACACACATAATTTAAACCTGACAAGTAGAAGTAATCCATATAGAGTGCCGTAAATTGCCAATTTTATGATTTGGAGCCAATCATTGGGTTTTACTCTTGTTCATTTTCTTATGAGTAATTTTACAACCACTCAGGAATACAAGGAGCAGGGCTGTAGGGGTAAAAAAAATTATTTAAAAAAGTTAGTAAACTATGAATTATGTGATCAAGGTAACATTGAAAACAACAGTAGAAATGTGAACTAAAGGTGAAACATATTGTTAAAACAACAGAATGAAAGGAATAAACATAGCTGTAGTCCATAATGTTTATTAATCACCATTAAGCGTATAAAACAATTAAAGACAGTATGGAAGATTTTTATCGTCCCCCATTGAAAGAACTTGGAAATCCCTCATGTATTTTAATGATAAAAAAAAAAGTGGAATGTTATAAAAAAACTATAAATCATGTCACTACCTGGCTAGCCATATAACAATATTCACAGCATAGCTTTATGTTGTTTTTTTCTCACATTGTGTCTAGTCAGAGGGGGGGAACACTTGTCAGAGGTGGGGGGAACACTAGTTAGATGTGGGTATACGCTAGTCAGAGGTGGAGAAACACTAGTCAGAAGTGGAGAAACACTGGTCAGAGGTGGGTAAATGTTAATCAAAGGTCGGGAAATGCTAGTCAGAGGTGGGGAAACACTAGTCAGAGGTGGGGAAACACTCGTCAGAGGTGGGGAAACACTGGTCAGAAGTGGGTATATGCTAGTCAGAGATGGGGAAACACTAGTCAGAAGTGGGTATATGCTAGTAGGAAATCGGGAAACGCTAGTCAGAGGTGGGGAAATACTAGTCAGAGGTGGGTAAATGCTAATCAAAGGTCGGGAAACACTAGTCAGAGGTGGGGAAACACTCGTCAGAGGTGGGGAAACACTGGTCAGAAGTGGGTATATGCTAGTCAGAGATGGGGAAACACTAGTCAGAAGTGGGTATATGCTAGTAGGAAATCGGGAAACGCTAGTCAGAGGTGGGGAAATACTAGTCAGAGGTGGGTAAATGCTAATCAAAGGTCGGGAAACACTAGTCAGAGGTGGGGAAACACTCGTCAGAGGTGGGGAAACACTGGTCAGAAGTGGGTATATGCTAGTCAGAGATGGGGAAACACTAGTCAGAAGTGGGTATATGCTAGTAGGAAATCGGGAAACGCTAGTCAAAGGTGAGGAAACACTAGTCAGAAGTGGGTATATGCTAGTAGGAAATCGGGAAACGCTAGTCAGAGGTGGGGAAACACTAGTCAGAGGTGGGTAAATGCTAATCAAAGGTCGGGAAACACTAGTCAGAGGTGGGGAAACACTAGTCAGAGGTGGGGAAACACTGGTCGGAGGTGGGGAAACACTAGTCAGAGGTGGGGAAACACTGGTCGGAGGTGGGGAAACACTGGTCAGAAGTGGGGAAACAATAGTCAGAGGTGGGGAAACAATAGTCAGAGGTGGGGAAACACTGGTCGGAGGTGGGGAAACACTGGTCAGAAGTGGGGAAACAATAGTCAGAGGTGGGGAAACACTAGTCAGAGGTGGGTGCATGCTAGTCAGAAGTGGGGAAACACTGGTCAGAAGTGGGTAAGCGCTTGTCAGAGGAGGGTAAATGCTAATCAGAGGTCAGGAAAAGCTAGTCAGAGATGGGGAAACACTAGTCAGAGGTGGGGAAAGACTAGTCAGACGTGGGGAAACACTGGTTATACCGTATGCTAGTCTGTATGCTAGTCAGAAGTGGATAAGCGCTTTTCAGAGGTGGGTAAATGCTAATCAGAGGTCAGGAAACGCTAGTCAGAGGTGGGTAAGCGCTTTTCAGAGGTGGGTAAATGCTAATCAGAGGTCAGGAAATGCTAGTCAGAGGTGGGGAAACACTAGTCAGAGGTGGGGAACACTAGTCAGAGGTGGGGAAACACTGGTCAGAAGTGGGTATATGCTAGTCAGAGGTCAGTAAATGCTAACCAGAGGTCAGGAAATGCTAGTCAGAGATGGGGAAACACTAGTAAGAGGTGGGGAAAGACTAGTCAGAGGTGAGGAAAGACTAGTCAGAGGTGGGGAAACACTAGTTAGAAGTGTGCATACTGTATGCTAGTCATAAATGGATAAGCGCTTTTCAGATGTGGGTAAATACTAATCAGAGGTCAAGAAACGCTAGTCAGAAGTGGGAAAATGCTTGTCAGAGGTGGGGAAACAATGGTCAGAGGTGGGAAAATGCTAATCACCATCATACCACTATCACATAACCACCATGTAAATGCCCAAATAAATAAAACAGTTTCTGAATAAATGTTTGATAAATAGCACCTTTTTTTAAATCAGCTTGCAACCTCCATGTAAAAAACTAACCTGGGCACTAACATTGTTGTAGTTATACAGGTGATTTCCTCGGTCGCTGTATGACATCAAATGGCTGATGCACCCTGAGTGAACCACACTGAGTGATGCTACAAAGAAACACCTATTTTGGAGATGCTGACCAAAAGACCTCTGCCTGAAGTCATGTTGATGTGAAGGGGAAGGAGATTGCAGCCATGATGCCTTTTCTTCTCAGCACTCAAGCTTTTGTGTGCCGCCAGAGTGGAGAGTTTACAGAGTGGCAGGCCTTTAGTTAGAGATTATCTCACACTTTTGTTGCCACCAAGACCTTAATGCATCCTGCCTTTCAATGCCAAGGTCTGTAAAAGGCCTGTCTCTTAAAGATGGGGGGGAAACCCTTTAAGCACCTGAAACAATGCAATCTGAGCAACCTTACGTAACCTCTCCTAAAGCAATGTGGGAAGCAAATTTGACCAATATGATATAGCTCTGTTACTTGAGACATTTTATTTCACTATTCTACAAACGTTTCTTGAAAATAAAGCAAACTGAGTAGGCGTGCAGCTGTAAATTAATAGTGGGTAAAAATGGATCTTTCTGTCTGGATCAAAGAAGTTGTTCATTCTTTTTTTGAATTTGTTTGCAGACTTCCAATTAAATAAACAGCTCTTAATTTAATAGATTAAAAAATAATAATTGACTAGGTACAATATTCTTCAAAACTTTTAGCGATCACTGTATCTTACAAAATGATAAATGAGATCTTCTGCATGAATACATTGTGTGTCAGTCACTGTATGCAAGAACATGATTTATTCCAATTATTTTATTGCATGTTCTGGGACAGGCAGGTGGTTGCCAGAAAGAAAAGTAGATTTATTAATAATAATAATTAAAAAAAAGGGCTGTATCATGGAACTGACTGACAATTAAAGAAACACTAAAGCTAATTAAATTTTTATTTCGATTCTGTTAGCACCATGATTTTATAAGTATCTTGACTGGATATTATTTTATTATTATAGTTATTGTTTTTTCACATGGAGCACACCCACTGTAGGATCGTAGTGAAACTGCAAGATTAAATTCTGTTTAGATATCATTTTATGTCAGTGGAATTGCCACACCAAAGAATTACGATACATTATTGAATCGATTTTTTTCAACTTATACAGTATGTGTCATTATCCATATTTTACAGATTAATTTTAGGCTCCGTTTTTCAAACCTGTATTTGAAAATGGAAATATATTATTTCATATAAGAATAGAATTATATAAAGAACTTGATTAATTAATTAATTAATTTCTCTTAAGATTGACAATGCTTTACAGTTATACGAACATGCTGAAATATGTCCATACATCAAATTGCTCATTTGGGATCAGCAACGACAGATGTTGCTATTGCAAGTCAGTCGTGTAGCTGTGACAGTTTTGCTCCATTCATGGACAAAGGAGACGAGCGCAGACATGTGCAGAGCAACAGATGGGCTTCTGTCAGTAATTCTATACCTAGAAAATGGCTAGTGAGTGTATACAAGGTGTATGCATGCTTTCCTCATACTCAGGGCTCGCTTGCTACAGATTAATTTAAAAAAAAAAGTACAGAGGGCATGTTTATCTGTCAAATCAAGTCAGGCAAGTGAGAAATAATAGATCAGATATTTGAGAAAGAGGAAACGCTGTGGTTTTGTCTAAGTTGTGTTTTAGTCATATTTTTCAGCATTTTTTAAGCCTTCACTTTAAAGGCTCAATCAATTTAAAGCAGCTTTTTAAAAAAATAATTATATATATATATTGAAGGAATACTGGCTGATGGTTAGACTTTCATTAAATGAGTCAGCATGAGCAAGTGGTCTATAGTAAAACCATTAGTGTTCAGAGTCCAGTGTACTTTTGAGGTTTTAAATGTAATTAAAATGTATGTTTCACTTTTAAGGTTTTATTTTGGCTCAAATTCATATTTCACCTTCGAAGTTTTTTTCCACACTTTTTTCTTTTCTCAAGTAGGTTGTTTATGACAAAAATCTCGGATTTTCAGATTCTCATCCTTTTTTCCGCGAAATCAACATTGCTACTTAAACAGAAACGCAGCATGAAAAGTAGCCATTTTCTGCACAAAGGACTTCAGCATCTCAGTCCCACACATGACTAAGTGTTTCTCACAAAGCTGACTTTGAAATGAGCACAACACACTTGTGTGCTGATCGTGAGTGGGCTCAGTTTTTTCAAGAGAACTGAGTTCACTGCGCTGGCTCGTTGTTTTATCTTTCCATCAGCAGTCGGGTTTCCACCCAAGGAATAACGTGAAAGGTATTTTAACTATTTGAAATGTTTGCTGGAAATGAATGAATCATTAGGTTTAAATCTGTAAATCAATAGAAATACATTAAAATTACCCAGACATTTTATAGCATAGACATTATCAATTAGTTGCCTATTATACAACAAAACCAAAAAGCATATGTCTGACTAAGAAAAAATCCTATTCATGTATTATTATTATTATTATTATTATTATTATTATTATTAACATATCAATGGCCCAACCATTTCATTTAAATTATTATAGGGAATATGACATTCAGTACTCATTCCACTTTAAGTAGTACAATTTATATGCCTCAAATCATAAGATTATAGGATCATATTAGAATCAAAAGTTATTCTGTGCAGAGCACTGGAGCTGCATTATGGGAAAAACAAGAATCGAGTTTTATTACAGAAACTGATTTTATATACAGTATAAAACTACAGGAGAACAGAAACTAAAGACGCGGTTTCTTCTTATTTCACATTATGTTCTAATATGGATATTGTTCACTTCAGAGGTTCGCTAAGCAAAACAGGTTTGAGAAACTGGTTGATATAATATGCACGGAAGATCTGTAGTTTTATGTGGTTGCAGCATTTTTTAAGCTTGCAACATTTTTACAGACAAAGCAAAATCTAAGCAACAACAGGCTTTGCAGGACAGGACATCATCATTATGTTATGCAATTTCAGATGCCAGCAGAAAAGTTCACAAACTTTTTGAAATCACATTTTCATTTGATGGCTCCCATTATGCATATAAAATTCATTCCTATTCACAGCTTGACTTTGCCTGTTATGGCTGTAAATAGAAAGAACCAGTTATCAGGCATAACTTTTATACCACAGTAATGATAACAGTAACACAATAACGTTATCAGTTGTCATTACAGCACATCCCCAGACGCCATGGCCCCAGAGCACAGCCGAGGGGCCAGAGCCAACCCGGGGACTCAAAAGAACCTATATTATATTGGACATAATGTTTTGCATTGTATTATTATGCCAGGTAAGTGTATATCTATTTTGTATATTTTCTATCTTTGTGCACATTATTATTATTATTATTATTATGTTGTTGTTGTTGTTCCAATCCATCTATACAATGCTTCTAAATGACAAAAGCAAGACAAACTATTGTAAATTATCCTGTTTAGCAATCAGCCTTCATGAGTGAATCTGGTGGGGCAACATTTTGTGCTAAAAATGCTGATTAATCTAGTGTTATGCTTTACTTTGCCCATATGGATTAAAGAAGAAGTAAGTTATAAAAGGAGCAGCTTGGCCACTGATGGTTTTAGGATAAGTGATGCAGACTGCACAGAGCATAAAATACAAAGAATTATCTAATGCATGCAAAGACATGATTAGCTATTTCTTATCAATTAAACAATACATTAAAATACCAATCACTGATCTTGATAAAATATATATTTTTAAAAACATGGGCAAAAAAGTCCCCCATGATTCAATAGCCCCAGAAGATCCACATTTAGCAGCAATAATTCGTTATATAAAATCGTTATAAATCGTATAAATCGTTATGGAGGAATTTTGGACCTTTTTTCTTTACGACATTGCTTTAGTTCATTAAAATTGTTGGGTATTTGATTATGCACAGCTTAAGGTCCCGCCACAGCATTTTAATTTGGTTGAGATCTGGATTTTGACTAGGCCATTCCAAAACCTTGATTCTTTTATTTCTCAGCCATTCTAATGGAGTTTTACTGGTGTACTTCGTATCACTGTGATGTTGCATGACCCTCCATCACCGTGATTGACAGTGGGTATGAGGTGTTTCTGTTGAAATGCTGTTTGGTTGTTGCCGAATATGGTGCTGGGCATTAAGGCCAAACAACTCCACTTCAGGCTCATTGGTCCTTTGGGCATTGTTTTGGAATACTTGTGATTTGTTCTGATGGAGTCATACTTTAACAGTTAACATGCTCAGTGATGCCTGTACGGACTAAGATGTAACTCTTTTATTTATTTATTTTTATTTCTTTGAGTATTGCATGAATATAAATATATTTATAAATAAATATTGGGTAAATGTGAATGGTTTTCCACAAACTGACAAAACTTGATCACAATTATTATTTTTATCTCTTTTTTGGCTTAATTTTAGTTAAAGTAATAATTGCTTGGTGGAAAATGTTACATGTTGCTGTTTGTCTGGAGTTGTGTTTGCCTAATATCTAATAGACTCAGTACAATCAAATGATTTTAATATCACGTTAAAAAAAAAAACATGAAAATGAACACGAGTGTATATTATATACAGAAGGACTTCAATGAATTATGTTTTACAATCCAATATCACAAACTCTATTAATTTTTTTATTAATAAAATGATTATTTCTTAAATGAGAAATGAAATCACAAATATGATTAGATGAAATTGTCCATATTTAAGGTGTTCATTTCAGGCTATATAATTATCCAAAATCTGTAAACAAAAATAGGACTTGTTATTAAATTAAGGACTTCTGATCCATGGCCAATTAATCAAGCTCCTTGCATAACAAGCTGCCTTGGATGTTTGATGCCATGAAAGGCATCGCCATTTTATGCATGTTATGTTGAATGTACAGTATGTTTTTTTTTTTTTTTTTTTACCATTCTACAATAAGTCTATCTGTATACACTATATGGTAGAGGAAGAGGAATGGTTAAGTGTAGGGGAGTGGTAGACTACAGGGACAGAGACCATGATCAGTGGTCCCTGATGAGATTAGGGCTACTCTAATTAATGATGTGATAAATCATGGCCTCTTCATGAGAAAGGTTAGACTGAGGGTGCAGTCAAATCTGCCAAGCTCAACAGTGGTATTTATTGTGCTTATTTTTCTACAAATGAACAGGTAAGATGTGGCCTTCTACAGTACAGCAGCACCTGACTGAACTGCATTTCACCAAAAGACTGTGTAATTCTGCTTTATTTTCTTTAGTACTCAGTGGCCGTCTCCCATAGGGTGTACAGTAGAGTGTGGATTTTTCACACTAAGCAGTAAACTGCAATTGTTGATATGGTCATTGGCAACAATGCTATAGAACCCAGAAGGATTCGGGAACGAGCCTTAGCAGACAATGCTGTGTTTGCAAATTTCTACAAACATAGAAAACACCTCAGTGCATTTCTATGGTGACAGGGACAAGGTATTTCACCACACCCATGTCCTGCCCAGGAATGACATCACTTTCCCTCTCACCTTATGCGCCATTCCACAAGAATTCCTTTCCTCGTGCACTGTAATTGGAAGGTACATAAACACCATCCACATTATCAGATGATCCTCCTGGATGCAGTTAATACTATCTATAGAAGATTCTCCCTGACGGATTGGGCATTCAGAGAAGTGTTTGGAAAGAAGGAATATAAGGTGCTGGGCTTTTGGCCCAATCCAGAGGACTGAGTTAACTAGCAATGTTGTAGATGTTTATCAAATAGTACTCTATAGCACTATTATCTCTACTATACTCTATAGACTCCTTCTGCTAAATTACTTTGGAGACAGCCAAGAAGGGCCATTATTATTTAGAGGTTATATAAATAACACAATTTGTGTGATAAAACTAATGATCTTGTCTGGTGATACTTTGAGTCAGTAATATGGTAGAATGCATTGACTTTGAAACATACAGTATATGAAGCGGTTTGGTAGGTAACTGTTGTGCTGAGCTGTATGTTGGTAATTGTGTTAAAAGGGGGTTTTAAAATGGGGTATCAGTATTGAGAGATGGGTATAACCAATTTTAAAATAAATAAATAAATACATTTAATTCATGACTGAACACAAGTGAATATATATATATGCATATACTAAATGCAGCAACAATACTACTGAATGCAGCTGTGTACTACTGAATGCAGCTACACAGCTGTACAGTATGTGAATGAATGCAGCTGTATACTGCTGAATGCAGCTACATGCTACCAAATGCAGCTGTACATTAGTGAATACAGTTCTTCAGGAGAATTGTATAGTACATTTAATAATGGTCACAAAGCAGCTTTACAGAATAAAAAAAAGGAAATAAATTATATAAAATGTAAGGAAATATGTATAAATTTTAAATTCTAGTTTGTCCCTGATGAGTAAGTCAAGGGAGACGGCGACAAGGAAAAACTCCCTGAGATGGCGATAGGAAGATAAGACTTTAGAGGAACCAGACTCAACAGGAAGCCATCCTCAATTGGGTGGTTTCAAACAGTATGACCATAAATTACAGTCCCTAGTGGTTGTTTTACCACGTTCAATGTGCTATAAATACATTTTACTTGATCTGATTACTGAATGCAGATGTGCGTTGCTAAATGCAGCTGCACACTACATACTGTAATGCAGGTGCACATTATTGAATGCAGTTGTTCACTACAGAATGCAACTACAATGTAAAATGTAGTTTATTACTGGACGTTCAGGTATACTACTGAATGTTGTTGTACACTGTCGACTACCTCTCTCCATTATCACATTGCTTACTAATAAACACTACTTCACTACTAAACAGAGCTGTACAGGACTGACGGTAACTTTACACAATATTTAATTCACGACTGTAGAGAAACTACTACAGTAAATGTACAGTAGCTGCTATACTGAAATCAGTTATTGAAAAATCACCTTTTTAACTACCACATTGCTTTTTCAACTATGGCAGCCTGGACTCGTTTTCAGATTAGAATAGCAGCATCACTCACCATACCCAACTTCCTGAGACGAACACGTTGCACAGTACGGCAATATTTTCTATGCATCGATTTATGTAAGATGTCAAACTGTTGTGACATTTACCATCACTCAGTTGTAAAACATGCAGATCATGATCAGCTATGCAGAATTATGCCGATATAAACTACAGATATGTAAATATAGAAATGCATATGACCTATAATTGAATGCAGACACAACCTCAGAACAAAACAGATTAAGAAATCAACTCTTTCAAGGTCACTGAAAGAACTCAAGTTCACTAGGGGAAAAAAAAAACCTTAAATGAACTCCTTCAAGGACACTGCAGAGTTTTTGCTCTATTTAAAATTCAATGCAGTGGTTTAGTGGATAGAGGGAGATGGTCAGGTCAGAGATGTACATATGCATAGATCATTCCGAACAGAAAAATAGGCTCTAGGTAAAGCTTCTGCTGTCACACACATTGTAGGGTTTCTATTGCGCAAAAGAACAATATGGAGAGAGAGAGAGAGAGAGAGAGAGAGAGAGAGAGAGAATAAAATAATAATAATAATATAATAACAATAATAATAAGAACAACCTTTATATAAGAGTCAGTGTTGACTATTATAATTAAAACCAGCTTCCATAATTCTAACATTACTGTATTTGATTACATGATGTGATGAGACATGATGCGATGTGATATAATGCTAAGTTTAACAAATCTCTAGATCATTCTATGTATACGTACCAGTGGGCTACACAAGTTCATCTTCATATGAAGACGGTTCTGGCCTCGACTGATGTTGACAGCTGTTTCTCTGCAGACTTGGCTACAGTTGCTCGATAGGAATTTCCTACAAGTCTACCTGAGCATCCAATAACTACCTGGACTCCATATTAACATCAAGTAACATCAACTGTTATACTGAACTGCCTTCCAACTAACACACAATATGACTGCAGATCAATTCCTGCTTTCTGTTTCACCCAAATGAGGATGGGTTCCCTGTTGAGTCTGGTTCCTCTCAAGGTTTCTTCCTATTGCCATCTCAGGGAGTTTTTCCTTGCCCCTGTCGCCCTCGGCTTGCTCATCAGGGACCATTATCTGACCATTTTGATTCATACACATTCACATCCCATACAAACTTAAATAATTCTTTTGATTGTGTGAAGCTGCTTTGCGACAATGACAATTGTTAAAAGCGCTATATAAAATAAAACTGAATGAATGAAAAAATTAGTCTTAGGGCCCATTTATTAGTTCAGTTTAAAGGAAAAACGAAAGTAACTACAGCGGTGCGTCAGCATTACAAATTAAATTTGTTCTGGAGGAGACAAAAATCTGTATTGAGATATGAATTTTTCCTTATAATAATGTAAATACAGTGGAACCTCGGATTGCGAGTAACGTAGTTTATGAGTGTTCCGGAAACCGAGCAAAGATTTTTAATAAATTTTTAATCGGAAACCGAGCAAGTATTAGTTTACGAGCGCCGAGTATCATGTATCATGCATGCGACTCTTATTTTGACACGTCACTCTCTCATCTCTCACCTTTGTTGTGAAACTTAAAAAGCGAGGTGAAGAGAGGGAGGAGGAGTGTTACTGTGTAAAACGAGGCAAGGGAAGGGTGCACACACACACGGCGACTGCGCGCACCAACGGAAACACTTTCAGGATTTATTTGTACTTTTTTTTTAAAGTAAAGTGCAGATTAATTTGTTTTATTTTCATTTTATAGATTGTATTCATTATTTTTATGTATTTATTTTTTGGGGCTGTGGAACGAATAATTTGAGTTTTCATTATTTCTTATAGGAAATGATGATTTAGTTTACGAGTGTTTTGGAACACGAGCCCACTTCCGGAACGAATTACGCTCGTAATCCAAAGTTCCACTGTAATGTAAATGCAGAAAATCCATTCCATGCACCTAAAAATATTACCAATATATGCAAAAAAATCACATAGCTTTTGACCACATAGCGAAGACTGAAAAAAAATCCGAAAATTCGTGAAACTACCTTTGCTAGTTTGCAGTATGGACGTACACTGATGTAAGGTTTGTTCACTAGTATTCAATAGAAAATGCTTCGTATGCTGATGCCAACTTTTTGCTTCAGCCAAGAATTCGATAATTCGTCAATAATGACGATCTGTAGCAGAGAGTTTGCCAAAAAGCTAACAAAAGCAATGTTCTCTAGCAATGATGCCTGATAGCCTGGACATGAAATCTGCTTGCTAACACAAGAAATGTTCTTTAAACAGAGCTAAATTTAGGTTCGGGCTGAAAGCATGGTTCTCCTCCAGGGCACCTGACACTGATGTTGCATGCTGAAACTCATGCTGCAACAAACAATATAACTTATTCTTTCTAGTAAAAATAAGTATGCCATAGTGGTAGTAGGTCATAAATGCGAGACACTAAAGCCCTGGATTTAATGAGATTCTTTTACAAAGACAGGGTCAAGCTGAAGCCTGTGAGACGCAGTTTAAAGAATCAGGTATTATGTGGAAGTATACAGTATGTAATAAATAAATAAGGCAGAAGCTTGTCATAATGATCAAGAAGCTTTTTTTTCACTCCATTTGTTAAGAAAATGTCTAGTCTGCTCCCTTCTTTGTGCTATACATAGTTAAAAATAACAAGCACAGTAAGGGCATTCTAAAAGTAATGCTTTTTACTCAATTTTTTCTGTATAAGTAAAAAAAAAAAAAAGCTTATTTTTTATACTGCAATAACTTTTTAAGGCCCGATGTATTCCAGTAATTTAATTATGGATGAAATAACTGCCGATCTGTGGAGATAATCCTGTAACGTTACTAAAATCAAGGGTTACCTATTCGACCTGTTGCAACAAACCACAATTCCTATTTAAATAACAACTTAAGCCCCCTTTTGATTCTTTGTGTTTTTATGTTAAAACATTATACAGTCAAATCAAATCATTTGATCAGATCTCAGTAGTAGGCAAATACATCCTCATACGAACAACATATAACTTTTTTGTGTGCACAGAGCATGCGAATGACCTGTGCTTTATATATATTCTGTATATTGGGGCAGACGTACACTTCCCACATTCAGGACGAGCCCCCAAACTGTTGAGTTTATAATTTGAATGAACAGCTAGCTCTGTCTGCTGTGATTCAACACGCTTTCAGTTATCGGGAGAGAACGTTCGACACCCATCAAGCGTATGTGATCTGATATGTGTCTCTCTCGATATTGAAGCACAGCGCTAGACAGAGCTAGAGGTTAATTCGATAAATTTTAAACTTAACAGTGATGCAGTAATAAAAAGTGAAAAGTTTATAGTATAGACGCTGATAATATGAGAAACAATCGCATCACTTAAAGCCATGGGTTTGGGATAAAATAATTTTTATCATTTTTTTGTCATTTTTCCAAATGCAGCTAATTTCCCCAAACCTTTATATAACCACCAAATAATTACAATATTCTTTTAAACTTTGGCTATGGACTCTCATGCCCACCCAAAATCAGTCCTGTAAAATAAACCATAATACCCATAATTAGTTACATTTTTTTATTTACTGTAAGCTTCCAGTTAAAAGTTTGGACACACTATATAATCTAGTGTATATCGTTATATAGTACATACTGTATATAGTTATTATCTAACATTTTGATTAATTCAGTAACTGAATTTTTTTAGTCATTATAAATTGTTTAAAAAAATAACATAATCCTTTATGAAATTAGTATTGTAATCATTGGCATACCACTGTGGTCCAATAGTAATAAAACACCTGCTGTTCTAAGGAAATGATGCACTTAAAGGTGGATTGTTCTCCTGTAACAACACAGCCCATCACGATCGATTCCTTGTCTGGACCACAGTTTCCATCAACCGTTGCAGGTCACGCGGCAAAATATCATATGCATGCTTTGCGATTATGTTTGCACCCGAGTCTTATGTTTTTTAACCGAGGTAATCTGTTTTGCTGTCAGTCACTTACACCATGTTGTGTTTGTTCATATATTATATATTCCATTATATTATATCTAAATCTAACTTATACATATTCCATACTATCTACAGCAGCATAATATCAATAAATAAGACATAATGCAAAGTAGCAAAACTTCCAGTGATATATTCATATTCATATTCAGTCTGCATCACAATATTAAAAGATGGAATTTTAGTTAGAATGATGTGATCATTCATTAAAATATGTCATTATGCTATGGCTACATTTAATTTAACAAGAATCATATGATTTGCACATATTTATTAAAGTGCTGGCATTGTTTGTTATTCCATACTACCACAATACACAACAACGCCACGTGTGTACCCTATGAAACCCTTCACTACCTGCAGCTGTAGCCCGTCTTAATCTGCCAAACATAAATCACTTCCTTGATTAAAATATTGAAATAACCTTCATCATTTGCAGTTATTCTTCAGATTGAATGGCACAGCTAAGTAAAATTTTGCCCTATTGTCAAGTGAAGACAAGGTGGGATATCTAAGTGCATAATTAGCCCAGTTCTTTGGGTTAAAAAAAACAACAACAACAAAAAAAAAAGTTTATTCGTCTTTTCATCTGTCAATTACTGTGACTGTGGTGCCGTCAAATCACTGAAGCAAATAAACAGAAGAGAATAGTTAGCGCTCTCCTTCATGCGTGATTAGCAGGTCTATGACATTACCAGAAATTATGAGGAAAGCCGTTCTTGTGCTAAGTGTCATGAGATATGGGGAGAACTAAATTATTGGTTCGGGAATGTTTAGCAAGTGAGTGTAAAGTAATAAAGGTGAAACAAAGTTTTAAACATTATGGGTAAAAAAAAAAAATATTTTATTTTATGATTAAGTGCAGGTGACCGATTTCGCTTTGATATACAGGTAAAAAGTCATTAATCTGAAGAAAAGCCAATTCAAGAACAGTAGTACAGTGTACTACTACTATTAGATCTATAAATCTCCTATAAACTTAAAATATACTGTATATACTGTGTATATATACACACACACACACACACACACACATATCCATGCATATATATATGTACTTGAGATGCATGGATCATTTGTCAATGCAGAATATCAAAATAAGTAGACACTATTTAAACTATGAGGTAATTCCATTAAGGCGGCACGGTGGCTTAATTGTTAACATTGTCACCTTGCACCTCCAGGGTCTGGGGTCGATTCCTGCTTACTGTATCTGTGCATGGAGTTTGCATGTTTCATGTTAAGATAACCTGACCTGCAGGTTAGGTTAATTGGCATCCCCCAAATTGCCTGTAATGTGTTTGTGTGCCCTGTGATGGATTGGCACCCTGTCCAGGGTGTACTTCGCCTCGTGCCCCAAGTCTCCTGGGATAGGCTCCAGGTCCCCACCCCTGTATACAGAATAAAGCGGTATAGATGGTGAGTGAGTAATTCCATTTTTTTTTTCTAAGTACTGTAGAATATTAATAGAGCTCCAATATGGACATCCTCCCAGCAACTTAGTCCTACACGTTACATTATCACAGATGCTGTAAAATATTTTCATGTCTTATGTAAGTACCGTGGCGTCAATCAGCAACATTTACAAAGATGCAGAGTAAACTAGAAAATATCGAAGCTGATTTGCCACCAGTTTGACATATCGAACAAATATTGGCTCGACCCTGATACTGACTGATTTAAGTGCTTATACGTTTAGTCAGTAAATTGCTTCATAGATAAAAACTAAGTAATGTAATGTAAGTACCAAGTGCTGTTTTACGATCAGTAGAGGTGAGCTGTTCTGCAAGAGCGAATCATTCTTACCCCCACACACCTACGGTCCCTACTCAGTCTGTCGCATCGAAGCTGCAAACCTGGAGGTCAGTGCCATCTGTCCCTAGTAGCAAAAACGATGTGTCCCTGTCTCTACAACTGTCCCTGCCATCCCTTATTGACAAAAATCCAGGGAATGGGCTAAAATCTCATGGAGTGAAAGTTGAGCTTTGATAGAGAAATGGACAGGATGTAGTTCTCACACTAGTCGGACTCGCGCGAGGACAGCACACAAGAGTCCAAGCTTTATATGAAGGATTGCTGTTCTCTCCACGCACTCTCTACAACACAATTAAAACACAAGAAGGCAGAAGGAAGGAATTATTTATAGAGGACGCAGCCCAGTTGGCAAGAACAGAGCTGCCACATTCCTCGACTGTTGTTTCCACCTGCCGAGGCGCTAAAGCTGACTGCATGAAGACAGAGTTGTCACACGGGCATGCACACACATACTCATGGCATTTTCTTTCTTAACACCACTCCGCTAAAATAATTGTTTTCATAGACAGAGCTAAAAAATAAAAAAAAAACGGTAAAGACAGACTTCCAGTACACCATATACAGTAAAAGAGAGACGTAGAGTTTGACTTACTCAGCTTGACATTCATGTCAAATCCAAACAGACATCGATCACACAGAGGAGTAATCACTGTTCAGCATCAGTACAGACTCAACAAGCCCAGCACGATTGCAGGAGGCACTGCACACACAGCCCATACCATGTCAGACACAGATAGGGGGGATAAGAAAGATGGCCTGGATGGGAAAGCTGCAGAGCGACAAAGATTATGGGTGGGATTTTATGTGTCTTAATTAAGGACAAATATTCATTAAGGATTCATATTATTTTGTCAAGAAGAGGATGTGATTGAGACTACGAGAGATAGAAAGAGAGAGAGAGAAAGACTGAGCGTCTGCAAGCAAAGAAAAGCAAACAGATTCTCACCAACTCTTACGCCCACAACCCCCCCAAAAAAACACACCTCACCCAGAGGGAAAAAGCATGCCTCATCCCCTCGAGACAGATGAGGGAAAACCGGCAGGAAGATGCCACTTCGCATTAAATGTCGGGGGTGGGAGGGGAGTCTGACAGACTTTCAAGGACACCCACTCGTTCAGGATGATTAGTGACTATCAGACTTGAGCCAAAACATTGAGAGTCCTTCATAAAGTACTGTACCTGAACTATTATATATTTTTTATCCTAAAAAAGAAATGGCCTCTTAAATACTGACTCACGTGACCTTGAGTTTTTAAAAGACTCTGCTGTCTTTTAAAAACTCAAGGTCACGTGAGTCAGTATTTACGAGGCCATTTCTTTTGGTATTTAAAAGGCCATTTCTAAAGGTCAAAAATGACACTCATTATTATTCCACATACACTGCTGTATATTGACAAACCTGCAATAAATCCAAATACTGTATCCAAATCCACACAATCCAATAAGGAGTTGGTCCCACTTTTGCAGCTATAACAGCTTTCACTCATCTTGAAAGGCTGTCCACAAGACTTTGGAGTGTTTCTGTGCGAATTCGTGCCCATTCATTCTGTACAGCATTTATGAGGTCAGGCACTGATGTTGGACAAGCAATCTCGCCATCTCCGTTCCAGTTCGTCCCAAAGGTGCTCAATGGGGTGGAGGTCAGGGCTCTGTGTGTGGGCCAGTCGAGTTCTTCCACACCGAACTCATCTAACCATGTCTTTATAGTCCCAGCTTTGTGCATTGGGACACTGGTTAAGTTGGAATAGAAAAGGGCCTTCCGCAAACTGTTGCCTCAAAGTTGGATGCATAGCATCGTCCAAGATGTCTTGGTATGATGAAGCATTAGGATTGCTCTTCACTGGGGATAAGAGACCTGATTGAAACACTTGAATTCAATAATTAACAGGTTTGGCCAAATACTTTTGACCATATAGTGTATTAGTAAACACAATGGAGCTACAATAATGGCATAATGCAACCACTGTTGGTATAAAATAATGTCCTGAACGGGATGCCGAGCATTTGTAGAGCTTTAACATTTGCACAGCTTTGAACATGCCTAAAGTGAAGGGCAGAGAAAAAAGACCAATCCAACTTCCCGTTTTTTTTTTTTTTTTTTGGTGAGATGGAAGGAAACTGGAGAGCCTGAAGGAAACCTACACTGACACAAGAAGAACATGAGAAACTCAACACAGACAGTAACCTGAGCTCAGGATCAGATCAAGGACCCTGGAGCTGTGACCTGGCAATGATACCCAAAGTACTGTACAGTACCACCATGCTGCATTTGCAATATCCTATATCGAAGTATAATAAGAATGTAATGAATGTTAATCAAGTTAGCCTCATAGCCTGTTAGGCCAGTTTAATTCAGCAATGTATAAAGTATCCCTACTTCACAATGTTGTATAATATTATATAATAAAAATATTAAAATTGTTACCTAGGATATAACATTATATGACTGTGCTTTATGAGGACACATCAACCCTTTCAGATGAGGTTGTTTAAAAGACCGTCATGATTTCACCTTTAAGTGCACGGCCCATTTTGGTGTGCATAAAGCGCTGCTTTTAGGTTTTGGATTTGTGTCTTTTTTCTTTTTCTTTTTTTTTACTTTGCCCATGTGCATTGGTTTCTGTTTCAATCATTTCTTTGGCTCTGTTTAATCATTAAAGTCAGGGGTAACTCAGTGGACTACGGTTCGGAAGGTCCCAGGTTCAAACCCCACCAAGTTGCCACTGTTGGGCCCTTGAGTAAGGCCCTTAAGCCTCAACTGCTATATGTAGAGACTATGTCCATTGTTTCTGTGTGAAGCCTTTATTTGGTTCTGTTTCAAAGCTCCTAAAGTGTGGAGGTAAAAAAAAGATCTGCTCATGAACTTAAACCTACTGTACAAGCACAGTTAGTTAATGGGGTCATGACTTGGGCTTGCATGGTTGCTTCTGGAATGGGGATTACTAATCTTTATTGAGCTTTCTAGCTCGGCTTGGGCTTGCCAGTTGCTAGCACTACTATAACCCCCCCCTGAAAATTGCCATGCTTAAATTCCGATCCGGTCATACAACTCTAATGATCACGTATTGGATATACAGTATCTAGGATCTGATCTAGGACCACATATGAAAGTGACTCCGATCCGATCACATTTTGATTTGGAAAACATGAGGTTTGTGTGATTAGACAGCAATAAAAGATATCAGATCGGTGTCACATTGGGGTAACACGTTAGATTTGTGACTTATGGCTTAGGACTGGCACTGGGGTCCCAAGCCACCCAGGTGGCCGGGGTTTGGGCATTGGGTGGGAACTGAACCTGGACCTTACTCGTGGCAGACGAGAAACCTCCCTCCAATGCCCCAATCTATTCATTAAGTGTAGTTGACTTTATTTAAATTTAAGACTATTTGTTCATATACTTTTGCTCCCATAAAAATAAAAAAAAATCTGGGCGGTCTGCCACCGAAAGTGCTACACGGCATATTATTTTTTACATCTAGATGAGACTGTATCTTGTAATGAATCCTTAGCTAATCCTTAGCTGACCATGTGATCCGTTGTGTACTGTAGGTGTGTTTGAATAGTCGGGCTATACTGTTGCACAGCAGAATTGGGAGAGGCAGTGATGGAGATCAGAAGGAGTCTCTGCATATCAATGCAGCTCCTCTCCTCAGCCCAGAGCTGCAGTGCACCAAAAACTCAGGATGCAGAAAGAGCTCACAGATCCTAAGCAAACTTCCCAACAGAGCCATCAATCTCCTCAGACCGCTTGCAGTTGAAGGACTCTCGCGGAAAACTTTATGACATGTGCGATATGGAAGTGCAGGCAGCGTCAAATCGAGTTTTATAGCTATTGATGTACATTGCATTGATTGAGAGTCACCTGGATGTCAAAGCTAAATATTCTTATACAACACTTTTGGCGTATTGCATGCGTCACATAAATGATAAACCTCTAAAAGGTACTTAAATATATATAAGGTATATAAAAGGTACTATATGGGATTAAAAGGATGAAAACTCATGTATAGAAATCACAACAAACCAAGGTCTGAGGTGGTAAACATGAAAATTTCTTCATCAGCATCGTCTGCTCTGGTAGCACTTGACCCTTGACCTGAGTAATTTAGCAGGAAAGATTGCCCTCTTCAGGTCGATGACATGTCAAGGTCCCTGGAGTCATTACCTGACGATAAATGACTCCTGCAAGCGCAATGACAAGCATAAAATGCGATCTTACTGCTCATCTGCCATCCCAATCCTGGCGAATAAACATACGGAGTCTGGCTTCATGCGGTGTGCTACAGTTAAACCTGTTTTATTTCAAGGGCTGATATGAGCAAGGCAACTAAACACTGTGATGCACTTCATCCTGAAGTGAAGCCCGAGAAAAGCTCTCTTCATATCAGATGCTCCGGTTTATCTATTAACCCAGTGTAGTGTTCTTTAAAAACATGCTAATAAATGACAGCTGGGTCATAGGGATCTGATTGTTTTACATCATCATAACTGGGGAGGGGTTGGGAGTGCAGACTGCAGTATCAGGATGTTGCTCTCATACCCCCCCCCCCCCACTCTCCTCCATCCCTTCCCTTGCTCTGACCTTGCAGCTGAAGGCAGACGTACTGTAGAGAGAGGAAGTGAGCAACATTAACACTGTTCACTTTATCAGAAAAAATGACATCTCCAGAGAATGTGCTCCTATTTCATGACAGGTTCCCATCACACACATAAACAAGTTTTACTTTCAAAACTTTGCCTGCACAGAACTCTCGCGGAACACAGCTAACTAGTTTCTTGGGAACTTAACTGTTGCAACTTATTATGCCCCATCATTATGTCCTTATTATGCCCTGTCTTGTTGTAACCTGGCATTATTCCGAATCAATCTCAGATAAACCCATCATTCATTTATAGCTAAATTCTTTGTTAAACGTGAACGAGAAACAAACCTTGCAGGGAAAAACATATAACATTACCTAAGATCTACAATCTGATTTTGTTGTTGCCATTTCAAAATATGTGAAATCAGCTGTGACGCCATATATGGATTCATTTAGTCTGAATTTGTAATGTTATGGACTGTTTACCCTACGCTCACTCATCATCTATACCGCCGTATTCAGGGTCACGCGGGGCCTGGAGCCTATCCCAGGAGACATCGGGCACAAGGCGGGGTGCACACTGGACAGGGTGCCAATCCATCGCAGGGCACACACACACACACAGACACACTTAATCACACACTACAGCCAATTTGGGAACGTCAATTAAGCTGACCTACATGTCTTTGGACTGTGGGAGTCCAAACCCTTATTGTTTGTTCATCGCCTGACCATTGCGTGGGTCCTGCCCTCGATTCTGATACTTCTTTGTATGAATTTTGTACTTGAAAATGCAAATACTTTGTTATTGAATAAAGTCTACATGCACTTGCCTCTGTATTAGAAAACATGGATAACAATCATTTAAAGAGCATCACCTTCCTAAGGCTTGGGTTATAAGGTCTCCGAAATGTGTAGTTTCCTTTACAAGGGTTTTGTTTTGTTTCTATGCTCGATAATATATGGCAATAAGAATTTTTTAAAAAACATTGTGTGATTTCTAATCACACACCTTTTTATGACCAGCAAACACACTTTTGAACATATGAACACCATGTTCAACTTAGACCAAAGCCTTATGTTTTGAAAAAAGAAAACGCATCAAGTCTCTGCAGCAGCAAATGTCTACCTATTAGTGTCTTCGCACGCCTCATTTCCCAAAGTCTCCTGTGCAAACCTGACAGTGAGGCTAATTCTATCCCTACCAAAGCCTATTATTTGCAATGATCAAAATGCAGGTGGCTGGCTGTATTTCCAAGTAAAACTTGGCAGCCAAAATACAGGCATTGCATTTGGCTGCATTTGTGCCACTAATGGCTGCACAATTGATGACTGCCACTTCGAAACAAGAGAACTCCAGGAACTTTAAACAGTGTGATTATGTACTGGATGATGTATTTGGTGATGCATCACTAACACTTAAACAGCTGATGGTATGTAACACTGTTCTAGATACTATCTACAATAGTTGGCTTAAAACTACAGTTCCCTCTGAAGGGACTGAAACACCAAGGGCCAAAGTCTTTCGTCTTTGATATAAGCTGAAGACTTTTGGGTTTGCAATCAAAAGATCACAATTTCAGCTTTTATTTACTGATATTTCACATCTAGATGTGTTAAACAACTTCGACCATGGCACGTTCGGTGGTATATTCTTGAGCTGAGCAAACGTATAGGAACAGATCGATTTAGGTCCTCTAAATTGAATATAAATCATTTAATATTTAGTTGTTTATCCTTCACTTGCAATAACTGCATCGAGGTGAGGAAAAAATCACGTCACCACACTGTTGCATCCTACTTTTGGGATGCTTTTCCAGGTTATAACACGGCATAAGTTATTGTTCATTTTGGGATGTACGCTCTACACTTACCATAAGACAGTGAACTGTGTGCTCAATCGTGTTAAGGTTTGCTCTTTCATTCAACCAGACTAAAATCCAACACCTTTTTCGCCTGCTAAAGTTCGTTTTAGGTTTAACCGTGTATTTCTGGGTTGCTGATGAAGAATTTCCACCAAATCAGGTGGGCCGCATATTAATTTTACCGCCAACATCAGGAAAGATTAAAGAGGTCATTGAAGAAGCAGACATGCAAGTCCAAAGAACTCTTTAGCTCATTTGACCCTTGGATCATTAATACATTAGTTCTTCCTATACACTTTGGCCTTTACATCAGATTGGTAAGGTTAATCTTGGTTCCAGAACTTTTGTGGCTCATCTTTGTATTTCTTTGCAAATTCCAGGTCTTGCTGTTGCTTCCTTGTCTGACCATTTGATGGCTGGTTATTAGTACAGCTTTGCCCAAAGCATGTGCAAGGGTTCTGATTAATTTTCCCTCTCTTCTCAGGCTCAAAAATGGTTTGCATTTGTCCCATTGACAACTCTCTGGTCTTTATGTCGGTTCATCCTTTTTCATGACAAACACAATCTAAACACCCAGGGCTTAAAAAAGTATCCTTCCAAAGCTACAGTAATTATTTAAACAATTATTTTAACATGCAAAAAAAAAGACCTATGACTCACGTTCCAATATTTTGGATCATGTGAAAAATGAATGCATTCCAACAAAACTACTAGGTTCCAAGCTCCTAACACAACTACATGAACTGTACCTTTTTTTTTTTTAATGGAGCCTAGAGGTTATCCCAGGATACTTAGGACATGAGGCCTCCATCGCACACTATAGGCAATTTGGGAACGCCAATTAACCTAATCTGCATGTTTTTGGATTGAGGGAGAAAATTGGATTCCACGCACAAAAACCCAGAGGTGAGACTCAAACCCTCAACCTTGTAGATCTGAGGCCACAGTGCTCAACTTATAAATTTATTAAAAAAAAAAAAAAAAAAGAATTGGCCTTGCTTTCAAAATCTTTGAAGATGACTGTACATACTTCCATGTTAATAAAAATACAAAATAAAGCAGCAGCAATGAAGTGTTAAGCAATAACGATGGAGACAAAAAGTGAAATTTAATTGAGAGAATGGATGAGGTGAAGGTGCTCGTTATTTTTTTACATTCACCATTTAAGCATTGGCACAATTCTAAAGAAAAGGCACAAGATCATGGAACGTGTTAGTTTTATACTGCGTATAAGCCAATTGTGTTAGTATCCTAATCCTAATTAATATCCATTGTACAGTGGAACCTTTGATTGCGGGTAACGTGGTTTATGAGTGTTCCACAAACCAAGCAAAGATTTTTAATACATTTTTAATCGGAAACCAAGCAAGTATTAGTTTACCAGCGCCGAGTATCATGTATCACGCATGCGACTCTTATTTTGACACCGAGCGTCTCTCTCTCACCTTTTCACCTTTTATGTATTTATTTTTTTGGGCTGTGGAATGAATAATTTGAGTTTTCATTATTTATTATGGGAAATGATGATTTGGTTTACGAGTGTTTTGGAACACGAGCCCACTTCCGAATTATGCTCATAATCCACGGTTCCACTATACCTAGAAAATGTTTGTTGGACTTACAAACAAATTGGACTTACAATGTTCGTATGTTGAGGACGGACTGTACTGACATTACAGTACGTCATAGTTCCCAACAGCACCTTTACTCAAAAAAATTATGATCTCTCAGGCTTTTCTTTTGAATGTACAACAGTGTGTTCTCTCTCTCCCCTCAAAGTTTAAATATGTATTTGTACAGTGCATCGCTGTTTGGTTGCAGAAAGGGGGCCCTTCTTAATTATAGGCAGTAATCACATGTTATGGCTGATCGGTTTTGTTACAAAGAAATTGGAAAGTGCCTAGCCCACTGTCTCAAAGACTATACTGTGACAGAAAGCATACAAACCATTAAAAAGCGCTGACACTGGAGACTCAAGCTCAAATCGTCAAATTTATATTTGCAAATTCAACGGTGTTAGGTATCATATATTATATAAAATATATATAATATATAAAGACTAAAAATGACTGATGATATGGCTTCATTTATATATACATTAAATTAACTGCGTAACTGCGAACTGCATCCAATTGGATCCTTGAACTCATTGTTGAATAAAACCTAAAAAAAATTTAAAGGGAAAGATTTTTTTAAGAGTTGTAAAATTATGATTGCTCACAGACTGAGACACAAGCTAAAACCCATTACACAAACATTTTTCCTGAAAATCCATCCAGCACTCAGAACCCCTGACTGCGTGTAGTTTTTTCTCAGGATTTCTTGAATTGATCTTTAGCCCATGCTGAGAAGAGGCATCCCACTGGGAAAACCTTGGCTGTAACTGGAAAGAAAAACAATACAGTTCTAGCCATTGAAGCAAGTTAGGACTATTCGAAAGGGTGTTTAGAATTTGATGTGTCATTATTTCCTTGTCACATGATAAGAGTTTGACACTGTTTTAAACTGGTCAATACCATTTGAATCTACCATCAGTGTGTCTGCTTTGGTAAGATAAATTGGGAGAAAATGACGCAACAATCACCATGCAAACCCTAGGCATTTCCATTTACAGTAAATTGACATTAATCTAGGAAGTTTTTACAGTAGCGCTGTACATGTTGTTTCTTCTACAGCATACCTTTGCAAAACCCAAAGATGCCTGTCAAAAAAAGAGCAAAAAATCAGAAATAAATAACAGCTTTCAAATTCACAAACTTCTAAAATATGCGTGTTTGACACTCTCCACTGGTGGGAGATTTAGAGCTTGGGGAAAAAAAAGGTGTGTTGGGGGGGGACTTCCAGTTGCTAAGCAACAGGGTGGCCTGAGCAGTATGAAAGATGCTTGTGGACGAGCGCGGAAAGAGCTTGAACAGCACTACTCCAGCCCTTATTTATAGCTAATAATTAATACAAATTCACATGATCGTCATGTGCATGGACATCGACTTGCGCCATGTGATTTTAACCTTCGAGTTTTACATTCAGGGTCATTGCTAGTTCTAGAAAAGAAGGCAAAACCAGGTGAAAATGAACTAGCATCATCACTAACAATAAAATAATTTAATCATTTCAACCATGTTTAGATATTTCTTCATTTTTCTTTCAGTCCTGTTTATGATCTAAAGATGAGCATCTAGGGGACAGAAACAAGTAATAGCTTTTGAAATTAGTTCAAAGTGATTTGCATCAGTGTCACTGCATCACAAAGACAAAAAAGGGAAAGTCAAACTATTACCTGGATAACTAGAATATATCATATGAATTTCAAAATCTAATTGTCAGAAAGCAGTGGATTGCAAAGGCAAATGCAGTAGAAACAATATTTAATGAGAATGAATGCAGTCCAATCCAATGTTCACAACAACAGGAAATTCGAAAACATCAATCAGAAGGACTTTGATACAAGGTGTAAATGAGACAGAGAGCAAAGTCAAAGTGAGTAAAGTCAAAGTCAAGTACAAACAACACTGAGCCTTCATGTCACACTGACCAAGTCCAGAGTCTTTTCATACAGTATAGGCTGTGGGAGTGATTGCAAACAGGCGCACATGGGTAAAACCGTGTAGCGTGGTTTTGGGATTGCGGCCATGTTTGTAGAATGTGCCGGCTTCTGGGATGTGGATTTTTTCTGGGACTTTGGCGTTTTCCTGACATTAATGATGCACTTCATGTCATTACACAACACGCGTAATCCATCGAGCTTCTAAAAGCCATACTTCAAACCCTGTTTGGATTGTATTCATTTTACATGGGTTAGCAGGAGAATCCAATTAATACTACAAAATCTCTAAGAATAAATCCTGTCCAAATTATCTATGGTACTCATGTGCACTTAAATAATATACGTTAAATAATATACAGTCTCCATCCATATACCTACGAACCTTTGATGTCCAACTATGGACTGTGGAGGCCAATGGTGACTACTGTATTCATTCCCATTTTTACACCGTGATAGAACCTCCATTCAACATTCACACATGCATTCACACACTACGGGCAATTTGGGAATGCCTATATGCAGGTCTTTGGACAGTGGGAGGAAACCCATAAATCATAGGGAGAACATGCAAACTCCATGCACACAGTCCCCGAGCCAGAAATCGAACTTAAACCCTGGAGGTGCAAGGCGACACTGCTAACCACTAAGCCACTGTGCCACCAAATATACGCTAATATATATGAATTTATACATTAAATACAATTTAATCAACACTGACTTGGATTTGTCAAAGAAACTACAATTCTTAGGTATTACAGTAGGTGAATGATTGAGTCTCTAGCACAGGTAAAGCTTATAGGACATCACCATGTGTCCATAAATTGGTGGTAGCCACGAGGAGAATCTATAATAAAAAAAAAAATCTGTCAATAAAACTTGACAAGTAAAACACAAACCAAATATGAGTAATATTTCAGTAGAGGAAAGGACACAATATTTTAGCCACAGGGATTGTGTCTTGTTAAATCCACCACCCATCCTGTGAGTGACATCTTCCCTCACCTATTTAGACCTCCTGACAGAGGTCTGTTGGGAGTTAGTGGGTACAATTGAAAAAAAACTTTGCTGCTCTTGGGATGTCACTCTCCTCAACATGTTACTTTTTTGCATGCACAATTTCTCTAGGTCTCCTTTCAGGTGTTGCTTTTCTGCAGCTTCTCCTTTTCCAAACTTTTAGACACTACCTCTAGAGTTTTGATTGCCACATCTCTCATGACTGGTTTCTTCTTCCTATCTATTACTACGACACTGATGTGCATTCACTATTACTCTACTTTCTTACAGTATGTGCCTGGGTGCCTTAAGTCCCACACTGTCTTAGTATGTGTATTACACACTCTCTGAAGCTGTTCCTTTTATAACTTGAAATATCATACACTTCAGTTCCATTTTCAGACATTTGTGTATACCGTTGCTGTTATTCTCGATTTCTGACTGCATCATGCACTCTGCTGCTCGACACCGGGTCATGTCTCATGGGCATACAGTATCTGCACTGAGTTTACCATGTGTAATTAGCTACATCTGTCCTGTGCCTGCACTCATTGGCCATCTTATCAGCCGTACCTACGTCATACTGTACTTGCACCTTACTGTATATAAAGCATGCGGAGCAAAGTATGGGAAAGAATCCAACTGATTAAACAAACTGACCTTAAAGGGCAACACAATAAGACACTGTAATAACAAAGTGTTTCTGAAGTTAAAGTTACATGATGCCCTAAGGGGACTTTCACATGTCAAGTCTAAGAACGCGTGGAAAACAGCCACCCCGCTTTATCCTCCTTTCCAAAGGGTGCCGTGGTGCTTCTCATCATCCGTCAAGCACGGAGAGAACACAGAAGATTTTACCAGCTGATCCAGGAAGACAGAAAGAGTGAAGCCGATTGGTTTGTTTTATGTCACATGACCTGCGGTGCACTGAAAAATATGGATTTTTCGACTTGCTGGAGGCTGGATGCGCATGGAAACCGTGTAGTCGTAGTTTATTTTCAAATGTTTATCAGCACTGCTACTACTACTTTTTTCAAGTAGGCCACTGATACTTTGCTGGGATTGCATCCATTCTGCAGTACATTAGTTGAGCAAATCTAACCAAAAATACATTTACTGGCATTACTAAACTTAATATTAAAAATAATTCAAATATGTTTTTGTACATTTTTAGAATGGAGAGCCTGTCTGAGACTAAACCGTACTAACCCTTTAACTCATATGAAAAAAACAAAAACAATTTTCAGTGTTTTATTATTAATAGTATTTTTTTTTGGAATAACTGTACCATTGTATAATATTAATATAATTACAAAAGTACAATTATGCAATATATTGGTAAATCTGATTTGTCTAGTAATAAATGAACCTTAGAATGTATTCACCAGACCCGATCAAACAGCCTTATAGTACTGCTGAGCATACGTACTGTACGGTAATGAGCTTTGTCTGTCTGTTTACCACTAGGCATGTGATCATATTTATTATGTAATATGTGGTATTTTTTTCTTCAATTATTTTCACTATATATTGTCACCTATGTTGATATTTAAAAGGACGAGTGGCATTTTGTGCCAGTTATTCTGAATACAGGAGGATGACCGAAGTTTTTCATTTTTCACTGAAACAGGGAAGACAGCTTAAAAATATTCTATGCATTTTAGATGCAATATTTTAACCCACATACAGTAAAATGGTAAGTAAGTATTGGGATGTCAATATGTAATAATCACACTATTCTGCAATGACTAGAGTGGTATAGGGTTAGGATGGCTTCAAAATGAACTGAAATATGAACCCTTACTACCCGACACACAGCTTTTAGCCCCATTGTCTGTCTGGGAGAAAAGCACATAACCAGCACCGTGGTGGAGTGTGGTTAAAGTGAGAAATCCTGCAGGAAAAGAGTCATGCTGATATAAAACCTACTCCAACTGCTGCGGCGACAAATTAGATCAAGATCCCGACAAGAGTGAAGTCTTCTTCATGAGTAAACACACAAAAGTAAAAGATATCAGTCTGGATGAGATTAACACTCCACTCAGGCAGTGTGAAAAGGGGTTTAGTAGCCAGATGACATACAGTCGCCTCCAGAAGTATCGGAATAGTGTGGCCAGCTCTTTTGTTGTGTATATTCTATACATTCAAGGCCTTTTGGTTTTAGATTAAATAATGAACATGTGACGATAAATCAGCATTCATTTCCTGATATTTATAACTTTTATCCATCTGTCCATGCATCCATCCATCCAGGAACCTCTGTAGTCTACAGGAACCATGGACCGTTGAAGCCACTGGTGAGCATTGTATTTATTCCCATTTTTACGACCGTGATAGGACCTCTGGTCAACATTCATATGCGCCTTCACACACTAGAGGCAATTTGGGAACGCCAATTAGCCTAATCTGCATTTCCTTGGACTGTGGGAGGTAACCGGAGAACCTGGAGGAAACCCATGAAGCACAGGGAGAATATGGGGCAAACTCCATGCACACAGACCCCAAGGCAGGAATTAAATGCTGACCCTGTAGGTGCAAAGCAATAGTGCTAACCACTAAGCCTTTTACAACTTGAAAGATGGAAACTTGCGTTTGAACCCACCCATTTTTTCAATTGACAATGTATCAAAGACCAGACTAGAATTCGGAGGAAAAAAAGCATAAATAAAAGAGATGAGCCACAAAAATTCTGGAACAAAAAATAACCTTTATTAAAGTCATGGAAAGGACAAAGTGTGAAGAAAGAAAGAATCTGTTCATGATCCAAAACATACGATCTCATAGGTCAAGCACAGTAGCGGTAAAGCCATGGCTTGGGCTTGCATGATTGCTTCTGGAACAGGCTGCCTAATCGTTATTAATGATGTAACTCGTGGTAGCGACAGAATGAATTCAGTCGGTTAAAACATCCTGTCTGCTAATTTATCTAAAATGCATCCAGTCTAATTGGGAAGAATGTCACCATGCAGCGAAACAATGTCCCAAAATGACTTCATTCACTCACTCATCGTCCATACCGCTTTATCCTGTATACAGGTTGGCGCGGGACCTGGAGCCTATCCCAGGAGACTTAGGGCACAAGGGGGGGCAAAACCTTGGAAAAGGTGAAAACATTTTTAGAGTGGCCAGCTGACCATGTAACCCCCTGGAAAAAAAAGAGTACAAGCCAAGAGTTATAAGCCAAAGAAGATGCAATACACACCTTAAACGCATCACAACAGAAGAAGGAAAGTCAGTAGTTCCAATACTTTGGATTCCCATAGATCTTAATAGAGTCACAATTTTTTTTTCTTTTTTTTGTAAAAACACATGACAGTAATAATTTAGAGTAGTATTGAATAAAAGAAAACAAAATCACAATAAAGAAAATGTAAAAAATAAATTAAGATAAGGATATTAATAACACATTGACAGTTTCATAGTTGATCATTGAGAGTAAGGTGTTCTTTAACTTCTTTACTAGAGTTTCTATATCTGTATGTGGAGGATTTAGATTTTTTTTTTTGTGCAGTCATTCCCAAACAATGCCCTTCACTACTGCATTAGAAATGAGTAAAGGCATCATACTGATGGGTAACGTACAGTATGATTCATGTTATTTTCAGCAGGGTATCCTTGATTCTTAAATGTCAGGCAAACATGAAATGTTACTGTGCTCAAAAATTCTTGTTCACGCTGACCATTTATATAATCATCATCATATAATCGATGGCATTTTTCTGAGAAAGAAATAATTTAAAACGCGTTAACAACACTTGCAGGGTGATTAAAAATCTGACCGGACTCACACGCTTCTTGTTGTTATGGTAACGTTGACACTCAACCGCGCTCCATGCATGCACATAACTTTGGATTGGAATTACATCTACTGTAGCATGCATATAAATGAAGTGTTTTTAGGACTATACACAAGTTCATATGTACATATAAGTGTTTATACATACATATAATCAGTTCATTGGGAATCTGCGACTGCTATGCGTTCATTTGTATTGTTGAAAATCTTTTTCATGTAAATACAGCCAGTGAAAATGACAGCTGCTTAATTAAGCTGAAATTGATTCCTGTAAGAATTCTAATAGATTTTAACCTCTTTGTGGAAAGCATGCAATTTGTAGTCAATAAAGGCCTAAGTAACCATATTACATAATGTATAAATCAGAAAATTATTTCTGAGGAATATAAAAATCCAAATGGCCCTGACCTAGTTACAACACCTCCACAGCATTTGTGTAATCTAGACCTCTCTCTCTCTCTCTCTCTCTCTCTCTCTCTCACACACACGCATCTTAGAACATGCATGTTGAGCTATATAGGCATGTGCATGATGATGGTTATTTATGGAAATAATTTACAAATGCATGCAGAGTTACATGACATTTAATCTGCTTCCAATATGATAGCATGGAGCGTGCTTGTAATGTTACGTGTGAATAATAGTTTACATTATTAAGGATTATGTGTCTGTATAAGAATCGCTGCCAGTTATGCAATAAATTGTGATAGCCACCATTCATGTGCCCTACAAAATAACATTTTCATCCAGTACTGTATGCCTAAATCACATTTGCTTATTTTGTTGTTTTTTTTCTCTCCCCAAAAATACCCGCATTGCAATCGGGTTATTATTTAGGCCTGTTGTCCTAAAGATAGCTGATGCTCTGAAAAAAAATAACTGTCCAGAACATTATTAATAAAATATGGATAGTGCTGAACCATCAACTTTGCAAAAAAAAAAGAAAAATGAGAATGGAGATCTTTAAACACAATGTGATGAGAACTCATTGGATTGGGACTAAACGGGTGTGGCCATTAGAAAACCTCGTGTTATTAAGTGCAATCAGTATAGAGACTGGAAGTTGGAGCAGTGGATAAGATCATGTGGTCTGATGAGGCCAGACTGACCCTATTCCAGGGCAATGTGTGCACCACGGTAAGAAGGGACGCACCCATCATGCACTATACAAGCCTCTGGAAGCAGTTATGATCTACAGTAAGATTGCTTCGGTTGGTCAAACCTGTAGGCTCAGCAAGGTTTTGTGGCAATAAAATGAAGTCAGATGATGACCTAAATGTACTGTACTGCAGGGCCTTGTCCATACCATGTATGGACATTTCCTTCCCTGATGGCATGGGTGTAATCCAGGACTCAAATCGTCAAAGAGTTGTTCTGGAAGTGCGAGGAATGATTTCACTTCTTTTTTGGCCAGGCAGTGTGTAATCCACCACCTGCCATTATCGTGATGGCTCTTAATGCAAGTACTTATACATTTTAAAAAGCCTATCATGTAATTACAATCCAAGTACAGCTTAATCAGCTTGAAGGAATTTTGCAATTATGATCAGCCACAACATTGAAAGTACCTGCCTAATATGGTGCAGGTCCCGCCTGTTGCACCAGCACAGCCCTGACCCATCAAGCCTTGAACATTGAAAAACGTTTGAATGGTTTGAGTCGTTAGTAGCAGATCCTTTATGTTCTGTAAGCCACAAGGTGGGGCCTCGATCTGACTTGTTTATGCAGCACATCATATATCATTCCCACCAGAACATTGCGCAGAGCCCTTATCGGCTTCCTGGTGCCGTCTCCTTCCCAAGTGACATACATATCCGTCTGTCCACATGATATAAAAGAAAGCATGATGTACTGTATATCAGACCAGACATCACATTGCTCCATGGTTCATTTCGGGAGCTTTTAGCAGTAGAAAAGGGTCATCATGAGGCACTTAGCACCATACAGTGTAAATTGCAATGGGCTGTGTGTTCTGACACCTTCTTTCATCATAACCAGCATTAGCTTTTTCAGTAATAAGACCAGATATATTAGTCTTTACTCCCCATGTGAATCAGTAGGCCTTGGGCTCCCATGAGCCTGTTGCTGGGCTTATATGTTATTCTTCATTGGTCCACTTTTAACAGGTACTAACCACTGCGTAATTGTTTTGGAGATGCTTGAATCCGGTTGTCCAGCCATCAAAATTTAGCACTGGTCAAAGTTGCTCAAATCCCTATGCCTGCCAATTTTGCCAACACGTCAGCTGTCACATCAAGACCTTAATTCTCCTTTGCTGCCTCATATATCCCAATTCTTGACAGGTACTGGATCAAGGCAACATTTATTTACTTGTACATCTATGAGTGGTTTTAGTGGAATATTCGATTGTTTAATATTTATGTTCTGCAGAAAACACACACCAGCCTTAACACAGCTGATGTGGACTGAAACGCTTGTTAAAATGAAAGAATAATTGCTTTCTGTGCTGTAAATTGGCCTGAATGGAGACAGAGGATGATATTATATTCCATAGTGTTGTCGATACTGACCTGTTTCAGACAACACTATAGATTCTACATTATGCTAACGTAGATTTTAACATAGAATCATTTTAAAATCAATTTTAAATTATATACAATACATTTGCATTTACAACAAAATATGCTCGGTTAAATACAATGACTTGACTGCCTGTAGTGAAGTCGTTTGTTATAGTCTTTGTAGCATTCTACAGGAATATTAATTATGTTTAAGCTTGATACTATGCTCCTTTATGGCAACCATGAGTTCTGAGTATTTATAGTTCTACATATATTTACAGATTATTATATATATATATATATCGATTCTACATTATGCTAATGTAGATTTTAACATAGAATCATTTTAAAATCAATTTTAAATTAGAACAAATGTATATAAATGTACCCATTTATATACATATGTTACTTCAAGATACTGTAAGTGTGTACTCTGTACTTGACTATACTACATAATTATACATCAATCAATCAATCAATCATCATCAATGATTGATGTTGATTGATTGATTGATAATTAATTATATATGATGTAAACATCATTGGTCAACATGATATTTGTCTCCCTGGCAGAATAATGTTCTTCTTATGACATTCCACCTGATGATTACAAAAAATGTCATCCTTTTTTTGTATTATACACAAGGTGAACAAAAGATTGAACTGTGTAACATTTACTTTTATTAAAATAAGTTGTCCATTTTAGTAATTGATTCATTCGAGACGTTTACAGATATCTAGTGACAACTGAACCAGATCATTAACAGAAAACTGATCTTTTTTGACATCCACATTTGAACAGTTTTACAGGAAAAAATGTTGTAAATACTATTTCCAGACAATACTCTGACGAACAAGGTTATCTAAAACAACATGTTTCATTTGTCACGTACCAAGCTGAAACCAAAACCGGTAGAGGAAGAGGCTGTAAACTTCTATTTTTACAGGGTTTATCATTTTTTTCATGATCTTCATCAATATTTGTAATTAGAAACAGTCTGCAGCAGCAATACATAACACTTTTATCCTTGATCTAATTTGCTCTCACTATTCGCTGTGACTCAATGCATAAGTTTGCTATTTGTTTTGTTTAATTAAATCTCAAGCGACATATTATTGATACTACATTAGTATAGCAGACTGTATATACAGTACTGTAGTATATACTGTAGTATGTATGTATATAGTATAGCTTTGATTGGATTATAAACAACTCAATATTTTCCAACAAGTCCACCATCCATGAAAACTATGCACACAACAAAGCATAATACATGTATGCTAGGTAATACTGTACTTTCATGTACTCCCTATTCATTAGGACATGTCCAACAGTTACAGTTATTTTATTATTTGCAAAAACAATTTTATTCACTACAACTCTAGACTTACTGTAGCATGTGTAAGATCATTATTGGGAGAAAATGGTTACATATTAGACTGTAACAGGGAAGGTTTCATATTCTCAAATGCCACTTGAATAGCTGTGTCATCACAAACCTGAAGGCCTTTTCCTTCCGCACGCATACCACCGAGACTTATTACAGCCAAACGGGGCATAGTGAGCTTAATGGCTCCCCCTGGGTGTTCGCCGGCAAAATAATTGTAATTCCACATTTGTCTTATGGTCACTACTTTTAGATGGCTTTTAATTAAAATAAATGGCCCAGCCAGTTTCCTATGCAAGGGTTATCCTTTAGAGACATAATGGAACAATGGCTCTGTGCAGAACTGTGGAGAGAAAAACAACGGGAAGAGGGCCACAAATACAATTGCTCTGCATGTACTGTACTGTAGGAACTGTACCATAACACACAGAATTCGTATGTATCAGATAGTGTACAGACAGCATCAACTAAGAAATCACTTACTCACTCGAATTCTATACAGCTTAATCCTGTATTCATGGTCAGGGGGGCCTAGAGCCTATCCCAGGAGACTTAGGGCACCAGGTGGCATACACCCTGGATAGGGTGCCAATCCTTCTCACACACACACACACACACACACACACACACACACACACACACACACATACACATACACATAAACACACTCACACACTACAACTAATTTGGGAACGGCAGTTAACCTAACCTACATGTCTCTGGACTGTGGGAGGACACCTGAATACCCGGAGGAAACCCACCAAGCACAGGGAGAACATGCAAACTCCATGCGCACAGAGATGGGAATTGAACCCAGACCCTGGCGGTGCAAGGCGACAGTGCTAACATCTAGGCATTTGGCAGATGCCCTTATCCTAACCACTACACCACCATGCCTCCAACTAAGAATTAATTTAAATAAATGAATAGTATACTTAATCTTAATAATCAGCAACTGAAAAAAAAAGTAAACTAATTAACTATTAAAATGTATGAATAATTAAGGTTATAATGAGTGGCACGCTCACATTTATTCATTTGACCTATACTTTTATCCAATGCTCTTGAGACAATCTAATCCAGGTAAAGACCTTTAAAAGCTGAATGTTTGTGAGAAAATATTGCAATGACATTAAATGTTGCTATTTAACTTGTGGTTACCTGGTCATACAATAAGTGTCATACATCACTTTAAGAATTATTAAGAAAATAAAGTGAACACACACGGCAAAAAAACTGCCTCTTGTGGGTCACGAGTATACAGCCTCTTACACCAGATCTGTTCAATTCTCAAGATGAATTCTCACATGGTGTTGATTAATTTTCAAGAACAGTAGCTCTGATAATAGTTCTGAAAGTCAAATTACAGGTTTTCTAAGTTAAATCCACTCAGAACTCAACTATCCCCAGCATATTAATCACTGGCCTGATCATCTATCATCTGTAATTGTTTCTCACTGGGACATGCCTTGAGTTAAACATTTTCTATGCTTGAACGATTTATACAGTAGATCACCGCGGGGCTCAAAACATTCTTCAGAAACTGGACAGGTACAGGGACTGGACTGAAAGTTAGGGTTGAGGAATTTCAGCCATTTTCATTCACACACCCACCCCGCAGGAGGGGAAAAATTTATTTTAATGATTTTGATGTCGGACGGTTCTTGGTACCATGACAGGCTGGTTTTGAGAATTACCTCAAATCTCCTGGGAGCTGCCATTCTGTGGACAGAAATGTTTTGTTCAGAGGAAAATGATCACACTGGTATGAGCTGGTTGAATATGGCTATGGTAATTCAAATTGCTATTCTTTACGATTGTGCTGAGCAAAAAAGCTTCTAAGAATATCAATCAAGCATCCTTTGCATGCTATACCCAATCAGAATATTGCTGACCATGTGTATCCCTTTGTGATGACAATTTGCCCATGTTACAATGGCTACATTCACTATGGTAATGCAATATGTCAAAAAGAATGAGTCATCTCAATCTGCTTCCATGAGCATGACAGGTTTAGGGTAAATCAGTGGCCTGAGGTAGTGGTGCAGGAAGCAGCCGACAAAAATGATGCGAAAATGCTGTATGGAATTGTCAGTGAAGTGACTGGAGCAGGAAGCAATTAGATCATGCACGTCAAGGACAAAAGCAGCAAACTTTTAGACGGAAAGGAAGGACAACACAGGCCCTGGGTCGAAACCCTTAACCAGCCAAATCCAGCATTGACATATAATTTCAACAATACGCAATTTTCAACAATTTCCAATCGAATTTGATGTGAAAGCTGCTAAATCAATGCTAGCAAACAGAGTGCGTCCCTAACGATTGGAGAAAAGGGATTCAGTTGGGTTATACTCCCAAAGTCAACCTCAGTAATTTCAGCTGGATTTTCATAACACTTCTCAGTGTCTGGCTAGGTCCTGTGCGCCATTTTGCTGTGATACCTGTGAGATACAGCGGACACAACAATGCGAGAAGAACATGCAGGGTTTCGCCAAGGCCACTTTTGCACAGAGCAAATATTCAGACTCTGCAACATCTTTGAGCAGCGCATTGAATTCCAGCGACAACTTGATATCAACTTCACTGACTTCAGAATTTCAACAGCATAAAACAGATTTATTATGAAATGTCACAAGGATGTACGGCATTCCTAGACAGCATTAACGGGCCTCTACGAGAATAGCATCTGCTGCATAAAAACAACAATGGCATCACAGATTCCTTCAGTAACAAGCATCAGACGAGGATCCATCTCATCATCATTCCTATTACTGCTGGTCGTAGATTTTGTTTTGAATACGGCACCGAGCGGGCAGAATCTTCAAATCCCATGGAAAGATGCCTCACAGATCTGGACTTGATACTGATGACACTGCTGATATCAGAGATGTTTGGATGCCTGCAAACGGTTACAGCTAAGATGGGGAAGCCAGCCACATTGAATTTAGGATAAATTTTAAGAAATCCAAACTCATGACAGTTGGTAATGCCACATGAGCTGGGCAGATCAAGATTGGGAATAAGCTGAACACATACAACAATTCACCTCCCTCAACAGTATATGGTAGTGTTAATAAAGATGTTAACTCTAGGACTGGTAATACGTCTATGGTGTTCCAGCAAGAATTCAACTGACAGCATGAGAAGACGTGGTATCAAGTTATCGTGATTGGGGTCCAAACAAAAAGGCTTCAAGATATTGTGATGGATCATCCTTGCTAGACATGTTCTCCTTCTCCCGAACAAACAGAATCCCAGAACAGCATTGAAATAGACACCACTTAGAGGGTGGCAAAAGCCTGACAAACATTTAAGGACAGTCTACAGACATTTTGTGTCAGAGGAAAAGAAGTTGAAGACATCACAGCTGACAGGACAACTTGAAAAGAGCTCACTGCTCAGTGTGCAGGGATGCACAATAGGCACTATGGTCTACATAGTCACTAGATCTGAATCCAACCAAGCATGGGGATGTAATAACATGAGGATGTTGGGGATGTCATACAGTATTAGCAGCAGGAATATGTATGGAAAAACACACTGATACAGTTTTATCACAGAAGCAGGACATTTTTTGATCACTGTATTAGAAAAGAGACCGAGTTTTATTATAATTTGTCATCTAAACTTTACTTGTCCCAATAATAACCACTTACAATATTTTCCTTATTTTGTATCAACTTTTTTTTTCAAAGGTTTTTTGTATTCTGACCAGGATTATATGCTGGAATTTATCTGGAATAAAGACCCTTAGAAGACATCGGTCCCTAATGGTCCACAAAGTCATTTTGCAACTCTTATTTAGCTCCCTGCTTCCCAAGGGCACCTATTCAGTTCTTATGTGATGATTATTATTAACAGCCAATTAATTATACACTTGCACTGAACCGAGTAACCCCAGACTGGGTCCTATTATTAGGAGGTAGCCCTCTTTTGGCCCACTGCAGTCAGTTCCTCACCGCTGTCTGCTCACTATGCCCTGATACTATCTCACACTTTAATGGCTTTCTAAGCTGTTCTTTTGAGTTGGCGCATTAGCATTAGCATTATCAAGTTATTTACTTTCCGAGCCTCTTTTCCACTGGGCTGCATTTTCCACTGCTCCAAGTGTCAGAAACCACTAGCTGTGATTTTCCATTATTCTCCACAGCGCGAGCAGAACATGCGGCAACCGGTGACTGTCCAAACACAATGAGCAGAAACTCCCGACTGAGAAAAATGATTGCTAAATCAGCTCGTTTTTTGCATCCACTCTTATCTGTTGCTGAAAAGCTAAACCAAAATTGAATCGAAGAGAGAGGTTTAGAAGTGTGGGGGAAAAAACTGAAACCAAACCAAGCACTGATCTCAAGAGTTTCCTTTAGGCAATTAGCCTAATTCGCAATATTTTTTTTTAAATTGCAAATAAAATATCCTGATCTTATAACAAGAAAGAAAAAGCTGCACTTTTATGCATTGTTTTCATTAGGCAACACCTTTGATGAACAGAATTATGTGATTCCCTTTAGTGAGAGAAACCTATGCAAAGCTCATTCAAATAGAGAAAAATTGTTACCTTGAAGCAACTGACTGGCTAAGCATGGGTAGCTCAGTGGTTGGACTACTGCTCTGAGAGACACATGCTCAAGATCCAATACAGCATCAATTCGTCTTAGGAATGAGATACTATTCCTGCAGAGGTGCCAGAGGGATTCTGAGCCATTTTTCTTGCAGAATAGTGGCCAGGTCACTACGTGATGCGGGTAGAGGAACCCGGTTTGGGTTGGTTTCAGTTTTTTTGGGCTATTTAGGTTCTAGGGCTCATAAGGTATAATGTTCAAATATGTAATGAAATAAATGTCCATTTCTCTGGATAAGGGTGTCTGCGTTATATCGTATGCTATGTAGTAGTCCAGGGTTCTGTCCATACATACGCGGATCTACACATCTTACAGAAAGCTTACATTTACTGACCTACGCTGCATGGTGTAAGAATATAATTACATTACATTCAAAACATTTAAAAAAAGACATGTAAATGAAGTAAAATGTGAAATAAATAGACATTCAACCTCACTTAAACATAATTTATGATTCCTCTTGATACTGGCTACTCTAAAATTAAAGTAAAAGTGGCTTCCTTTTCTTCATGCTGAGGCCTTGCTTCTTGCACTTGATGCAAAAAAAAAAAAAAACTGCAATAGCCAAACCCTTGGTCACTTGTGCCGAATTCAAACATCGGTTTAAATGGTGCCAGCAACGAAAATCTTGGACTGTGGACAATGTGAACTATTCTGTGGAGAAGCCCAAAGAAGCGTACCACCCAGACTGTTGCATGCCCAGAGTGAAGCATGGGGGTGGATCAGTGATGGTTTGGGCTGCAATATGGAATTCCCTAGGCCCAATACTTGTGCTAGATGGGTGCATCACTGCCCGGGACTACCAAACCATTTTGAAGGACCATGTGCACCCAGTGGTTCAAACATTGTATCCTGAAGGCGGTACTGTGTGCCAGGATGATAATGCACCAAAACACACAGCAAGACTGGGGGCAGAGTGGTTTGATGATCATTAAGGTAAACTTGAACATCTTCCATGGCCTGCATACTCACCAGATCTACATATTATTGAGCCACTTTAGGGTGCTTTGGAGGAGTGAGTCAGGAAACGTTTTCCTCTACCCGCATCACGTATCTATCATTCCTAAGACGAATTGATGCTGTATTGGCCGAACAAGAAGGCCCTAGAGCATACTAATAAATATTGTGGTCTAAAACCAGGCGTTTCAGTTTCATTGTCCAACCCCTGTAAGTGATAACACTATTATGAGCACTTGCCCTTTAATGCCATTTATATAAGGACTGATGTATTTCATTGTCTATAATATTAAGGAAGAGTCTGAACAGAGAAATTAACAACCACAGATTAGATCATTACAAAACTGTATAAATGTAAACAGTCTCAACTCATCACACAGTCTCAACTCATCACACCATTCAGTGCCAGTTAGTATTATCAAGTGTGAAATGTTCCTGTGCTGCCATGATTAATTTGTTTTAAGAGCAGAGCAAGCACATCAGACCATTAAGTCATGCATTCACATGGTGCAATGCAAATTTACACAAGTACACAGTAGCATCCATTATGTTTTTTTACTAATGTTTAGTTTTACAAGTTTAAATAAATTAGCATTTTCTAATTAGTATTATGCCTATTGTACTAAAAATAAATTACGTTTGTAATATACTTGATTCTAATATAGTTTCTTGATTGTACTATACTTGATATACTTGAGTTTAACCTGAACATGCCATTTTAAACTATTATTATGTTTGTTCAACTTATATATTTCACTTGTGTGTATACTGCCAGCTGGATCATGCTGACATATCCAAGTCATAACTACATCCACTTCAGGTTTTCAATTCTATTAAATTTTATTTATATGGCACTTTTAACAATGGCCATTGTCGCAAGGCATCTTTACAGAATCTTTACAGACCTCCAAGACAATTCCCTCTGCATGCTCCGACTCACCAGAAATCTATCAGTAATCAACTACCGGCGGACTTTACTTTTGCTGGAGTGTGTCCCTAGTGTGCATCTAGCCTTCTTACCTGAGCAGTTTCTCTAATGATTTCTCATTGTTTATGACCCTCCCTGTTTTTCAGATTTTGACCCTTCATGTTTGGATAAGTACCTTTGCCTGGATTTTCATTGTGCATGACATCACCAGATTTTACGACTTTGAACTTGGCTCTCAAATGTATTAAGCCAAAGAGATTAATACAATCCTTGGTTTTGTAAATTTGTTTAATAATTTGTTCACTCTCCCTCTGATCAAAGGCTTCCCACTTATCACTGCCAATTTCTCCCCTCACCCTGCTTCTGAGTTCTATAGTCAGCGATCCACTCACTGCTACGTCACAGGGAATTCCCTACTTACTGGAATTGGCTCTCTAATTTTGTTGATGCAAGTATTTTATTCTGCCTATTTCTGACTGTTTTAATAAAACCTCAAAACTAAGTCTCCTATTGGGTTCACCCAAACCACCTGGTTACTCACACCCGTGACACTATACTCCATCCATAATGAACCAGCAGACCAAGACCAACTAAGACCGTCCATCAACAAAGCATTCAGCAGGTAAATTCTTTCCTCTTTTTCAACTCAGATCTACCCACTACTAGTTGCTCCTCCATCAACCTCAGCTTCATCAGGAACCTCATATGCCAACTCTCAAACCTACAATAAAGATCTGGAACTTGTCGCTCATTTCTATCACAATTCTATTATTCAAACTGCAAGCTTCAACCTTTCCTACAGAAGACTCAAGGATAGCTTATGTTATCAATCTCCTCCCCGAATGGCTCTCAAACGGGGAATTGTCACATGGGATGCCATTGATCCTTGTTGTCCAACTTTCAAAACACTCGCAAAGGATATGAGGAGGGTCTAAACTCTACACCCGGTCAGCATCCACTAACTGGGTGCCCAATCCCTGTATGACACTCTGTCGTATGGACTCTCTGATTAAGTCAAAGTCTAACTGGTATCTACGGGGCTTCGGAACTATCTCAGAGGCCTCATGAATTTAGTGGATAGAATGTACTTTCAAATTAAGCAAAGGTGCTAATTTCAAGTCATGACAAATGCTCCCCTCAAGAGCGCCAACACAGAGTGGAATCGAAGGCATGTCTCTACTGTGGTAAATTTGGACACTTATCTCCAATACCCATTAAAAAGCAAGGCTTCCTCGTTAAACCTTTATTGTGGAGGGGCCTGCCAGGACATCCACTGCTTCCTGACATTATTTTCTTGGGCAGGTATTATATTCTTCACTCTCTCATTGACTCTGTTTCAGACCAAATTCTTAGCTGCACCACATAGACTAAGGTAATATACATCCTCACTATGGGCTCTAGATGGCACATTCTTGCCATCGATCACACCTCTTACCCTCCTGGTCACCCTTAGAATTTCAGGCAACCATTTGAACATTCAAGATTCAAATGGACCATTCAAAACTGAAACCTGTAACTGACTGGCCAACTCCATCCACAGCAATATTGTTTGTAGGATTTGAAAACTTCTAACCTCCATTCCCTTTTGCTGGTCTGATTAGGCAGTTAAATCCTTCTCAGACCTGAAGAACAGATTCTCCATTGATCCTCTATCTTTGCACAGTCAGAATCTCCACTCCAGTTCGTGGTAGATGTTGACACCTTGAATTCTGGAGTAGAGGCTGTATGATTTCAGAGATTGCTAAAAGATAAACTGCATCCTTATTGCTTTTTCTCTCATTTTCTCCACAAATTGAAAGAATTGTTTACATTTAGGCATTTGGCAGAGTGACTTATATTTTTATCTCATTATACGTCTGAGCAGTTGAGGGTTAAAGGCCTTGCTCAAGGGCCCAACAGTGGCAGCTTGGTGGTCGCGGGGTTTGAACCTGGGATCTTTCTAACCATAGTCCAACCCATACACCTATGACACTGGTGACCAAAAGCTTTTAGCAGTCAAACTTGCACTGGAGGAATGGACTACCTGGCTCAAAGGAATAGAGATACAGTACTGTTTCTCTTTTGGTCAGACCACAAGAACCTGGAGTCAGAATCTCAAGTCAGCCAGATGGCAATTTTTCTTCTTCTGCCTCAGTTTCCCTTGGTCCTACCAACCCATTTCCAAGAACATTAAACCAGATAGACACTTTTCCCCACCCACAGATCATTTGGAGCAGCCTTGTTAGCCCTCTTGACCCAGGTAAAGGGAGCGTTAGATCAACAGCACAGCCCATTTGAGGTCACCATTTGAGGTCACCTTGCAAGCTCACCTTTCCAATGTTGATGCGCTCACACATTCTGGAATAGGGACACAGCTCTGAATGACTCTTTCTAATGTTTCAGCAATGCTGTCCACTTTGTACCTCTTCCTGGACTTCCTTCAGCCAAGGAACCTGCTGAATGACTCATGTGGACATTGTTTCTGACCACGGTTTCCAATTCTCTGCTCAATTCTAGTCAGCTTTCTGTCAGTTTTGACAGAATTGTCAGTCTTTATTCAGAATATTGTCCCCAGACCAATGGCCAGACCAAGAGAGCAAATCAAGACCTTAAGACACATATTGAGGCATGACTTCTTAGGAGCCTCTTGGAACCAGATGCTACACTGGAGTGCGTATGACCATAACTCTTTGTCTACATCTTCCATGAGCCTCTCACCTTTTCAGTGCTGTCTGGATTACCAGCACTCCCATGTTCCTGTCTATAGAGAAGAAAGTTACAGTTTCTTCAGTCCAAGACTTTGTAAGCCAGTGCAGAGAAACATGGCTACAGTTTCTGTCTTTGTTGAATAACCCATTGGTGGGGCTCTATGGACTTTGATTTTTCACTTTTGTTTTGGATTGTATTTATTTCTTTGCATTATCATGGTTAATGACCCTATCTGGGTTCTCGACCATCGCTTCCAGCTCTCATGAAGAAACGAATCTCTGTAGTGTGGACAATGACTGATACGTCCACCTCCACTTTCACTGTTATCGGGCTGAGTGGTTCACATAAGCGGGTTAACCGTCTTACTTGGATTTCCCTGTTATTTACCCTCAATTTGGGAGGTGAACTGAACATTTGTTTAGTGGTTATGCTTGTTTTGCCTCTGATTAAAGGCTTCCCACTTGTCACTGATGATTTCTTCTCTCCTCACGTCCGTCTTTTCTGGATTCTGTCTGCATCAGCAATCTGCTCATTGCTACATCAGAGGAAATTCCTTATTCACCCATGGGATTAAAGAAACCCTCTGCTATGCACAGACCAGCCTCAGTTCATCACAGCTCGATAATTCTGTCGATGTAAGTATTTTACCCTGCCTGTTTCTGACTATTTTAATAAAACCTTAAAACTATTTCCCTGTCTCTGTCCTATATAAAACATATATATTAATGCATAATTTCTATTAATTAATAAACTTTATGTGAATATGCCACATAAACACTCACTTAGACCGGTCTCTAGACTGCTTGTCCCATACAGGGCAGACGGGGACAGACCTTATAGTCCCATAATAATTATAGAATTAAGATAACAATTATAAGATATTTTTAGGAGATTTTCTAATATTTAAGAAATTATAATTTATCTCTAACAAAAATGATGTCTTAAAAAACGTTTTATATAATGAATCCCTGTATAATAAATACAAAGGGTCCAATTTTTATTTCTCTGAATTAATAGGAGGTATGTATTTCATTGATATAAAATATATTTTATTTTAAAATCTATTTTGCTTTATTATAAATTTGATTAACAGAATAAAAAATAACAATAATTAAAATCATACTGAATGTCCATAGCATTTAAATATATGATACTAATCACAAATTGTAAAACTCATAGACTATATTATGGTAATTTAGACAGATCTCAGTTTCCATGCATCAATTATTTGACATCCAATCAAAGAATACAAGGTCACCTCAAGCACATATGAACCACAGGAGGCCCTGTGTCACCTACAAACATTATGATGGTGTTACAGACACTGTTATGTAAGTTTATCAGCAGCCTCACCCCACCCCGCCGGCCCTCAAGCCCTCGAGAGGAAATATTGATTGCATCTCTGGTGAACTTGCATGCTAGCTTGATCATCACCATAGAGATATGGGTCATTCCCCATAGGCCATGGCCAGCAACTGCTATTAAAATATACATCCAATGAGACAAACAACCATTTTACTCAGACATATTAGGAAAGATCTAATAAACTGTAATTGACTTTCATGCCAATCGTGTACAAATCATTTAAATTAGTATGACAGGTTTTAATACGTCTGAAACACACCGGGAAAAAATATGTTTTTAAATTAATGGCAGAATTTCTACTCAAGTAAAACATGTAAGCTGAACAAAGACAAATAATGGTAAAAAATTATATTTTTCGGCTAAATTTGTTAAATAGAATTAAGAACATTTATTTTAGTTATTTCAGTACATATATTTTATTGAAACTTTTAAATCTGTAGATTGATCACCTTATTTTTTTATTTATTTAAAATGTTACTTTTTTTCTGAGTGCAATTTTTCTTATATTGCAGAAAAATCTTATCTTTCTATTTTTAGGTGACGAACAGTCCTATACATCATTTCACTGCATATCATACTGTATATGGTTGCGTACGTGAAAAAAAAAAAAATTTTTTTAATTGATGTGATTTGGAATGTGTGGGAAGTGATGTTTTCTTTATTTTTTTTCCATTTTTAACCTCTTTATTACATCAAGCACCACAAATCATTCGCTTGCTTACAGCTTTGAGCATACAAACATTTTAAAGTATCTAACTTCGCCTATGTTGCTGGGGCAAGAGTAACTCAGTGTGTGACTACTGACCAGAAGGTTCCATGGTCAAACCCCAGCACCACTAAGTTGCCACTGTTGGGCTCTTGATCAAGGCCCTCAAGTATAATGAAATAAAAAATGTAAGTTTCTTTGGATGATGTCATCCGTATATGTAAATCAGAATTACAGTGCAGATTAATTCCAAACAAATGATCAAACAGTATCCGGTTTAAGTATACAAAGTCATCTTAAACTTTTAAATACTTTATTCCCATGGATTTATTAACAAACAAAAAAATTATTGCAAACAAACAAAAAAATAATCATTGCAGCCACTGTTTTTTAAATAAGGAGCTAAAAAATATAATCAGTTAATTAGTTTAGATAAAAAAAAGTTCTTTTATACTACACTGTGATTAGTGACATGTCTTACTGCATTATAAAATACTGCATAAATACTGTCCTATTTTCCATGAGATTTACAATAAGATGAGTATGAAGCAAGAATGAATGTCATTTTTTTTGTCAGGTGGATTTTTTTGCATGTAACTGCCTTAACCTATAATTTAAGAAAAAGTGTTTTGCTGCCTTTAAACCCCAATACCAGCTTCTCGCTTAAACACTATATGTTCCTCATAAGTCAAATAAAAAATTTGGGGGGCATGTTATGTAAATGTTCTTAATGCATATTCATGACACCGGAGTCAAGTTTTCTCCAGTGTTTGCAGTCGTGTCTTCAATTTTTGTGGGTTGCAGGCGTTATGTAAATGCTAAAGTTTCCATTTCAGGAAATACAAAGTTGCCTGAGAGTTCCCATGCACTTTCATACTAAAGAGTAAAAACAGAAATCAAAACGCTGTCTTTACACATATTTCATTTTCCTGCAGGCTGTGGAAAACACAGGTCTCGAGAGTACGTCCAGACAAATCTCACAGACATGCAGCATTATAGCTGTGGGTTAAGCTTCTACCTAACATTCAAATCTGGGTCATCAAATCTCTCTCTCTCTCTTACAAACACACATATACACACATACGCACACAAAGTGCTAGTTATAGCTGGCATTATGAAACAAAACCGACTGTATATGCATCCAGACACTTTATTGATTTACAAGAAAGCAAAGAAGAAAAAAAAACACTGCACCATCCCTATTCCTGTATAAATCATTCCATCATGTCAAAGGCAAAGGAGAAAAGATTTGCTGTGAAGATTAATATAGAAAAACTGCAGAAACTAACACTGCGGCAGAATTAATTTAAAAATTATAACATCCTGACGATGCACAGTGTACTCAATTAGATTTTTTTTCCCCACTCATAGTACAAAGGTATGATAATCAACTTTGTTTTTCTCAATATTAAAAACATGATTACTTATCACAACAGTTTAGGAAAAAAAAACAGTTTGATTTTGAAATATACACTTTACAAAACTGTATTCATTTAATTGGAGAAAACGAAGACGGTGATGTAATTAAAATATGATTTCGCAGCACTAGCGGATTTAAAATACTATACTGTGTTGCTACACAATGTTTACCTGACATTTATCATTACCATCTTATAATCACTTAGTTGTGAATCTCTCATGCGAACATGAAAATCGAAAAAGAGTTTTGATCAAATCTACTTGGACAAAATCTACGGCATTGTTTGTCCTATAACTTCGAGAGCGAGAAGGACAAAAAGAGAGTGAGGCTGGTGAAGGTGTTCCTAGCTGTTATAATGTAGGTTGTAACGAGAATGAACAAATTTCATCGACATTCCACAACATGAAGCAAACTTATTCCAATACTGTATATCGTATCGATATTACACTTTTTTTTTTTTTTACCCAGTTCCATCAGATATTTATCACGGATTACATTTACAATAAAGATACACAAAATAGTTGAGCCTTTTTAAAATCTAATATCTAGCAAGGCACGAGGAATTTTAAATGAAATCTAAATAAATTTAGCTTCATTGTACAGCTATATGAATCATATGCATCATATAAACTAACATCCGAACACCCGGAACATAAACGACGACCGTCTGACAAAATCTCACTTTTCAACAGCTCGAATCCTACAAAACCGAATTAACCCAGTGAGAATAAACAAAGTAAAGCACTTACTCTGCAGCATCTCACGCCCATGGCACAGATTACATGAACATCCTGTGGTTGTAGGAGACTAAAAATAGCGTAGCGACAGTAGAGCTCGGCACTTTTCCATGCACACAGTGCATCTGTGATGAGAAAAGCGTGCTGGGGAGGCCCGAGGCTGGCCACGGCATTCTGGGTAAAAATGGCAGTGCAGATCTAAAACCTCAGATCGTGTAAGGTCAGAGAGAGAGCGAGAGAGAGAGAGCGAGAGCGAGCGAGAGAGAGAGAGAGAGAGAGAAAAAACAGCTGCATAAGGTCCATCAGCAGGTGACTGCATGGTCACTGTATCTCTCTCTCTCTCTCTCTTTTTCTCTCTGACTCATCCGAGGTTTCTGTTCCCACACCAGCCAACACAGCTCTTTGTATTATCCTCAGAAAATCCCGCATAATCTGCGTCTTGAAAGTCATTATGCCGTAAACTATCAAGTGGATTTTCGGAGGCGCGGCGCTGGTCAGAAACTAATCCTGTGTATCTGTTTCTGAGAAATGCTAAAGGATGGATGAATCTCATATGGAGGGGTTTTTGAGTATTTATGAATGACTTTTTTTCTCTGGATTTTGGGACACTGTTTGTATTTATTCCAATGATTCATTTTCCTACTGCTGAAATGCTTTTATGAAGATACATGGATGTTGCCAGGTCAGTGAACATGAGCCACCAAAAATAGAAAAAGTACAATAAATATGCGTATAAATGAATCCCTTTTGTAATATTCTTAAACAAGCGAGGTTTTCAAGTAGCCATGAAAGTTCAGTTTATACAGTATTTATTCTATAGATTTAGTGTTTTAATTATGACACTTCTTTAAATACGTACTGTAAATGTTGATTTAATTTTTCTATAAGGTCCAGTCTGTGCATCGTCCATTATCAACAATACAACACCTACTGTATGCAACAGCTACAATAAACTCTCATCCTCAGTCATTAGCTAGTTGATGCCTCGGGTCCATATTTTCCAGTTGCCTAGCAACAGTTTTCTCATAACATTAACGATTTGAATGGCAAGCGTACTTCTCAAGGTGGTACACTAGTCCTAGCTGAAAGCATCAAATGGACAGTATGACTATCATTAACTCAGAGTCCATGGAGAACATACATAATTGTACAAATATACATTTTAACCTCAAGCAGTTTAATTATTATAAATGTAAAGACATTTCTACTGATGTACAGTAATGTATGCCAATCCAGACACCATACAGTCATGTTGTTTGGCTCTATTGAGGAGATCCACATCACTTGCAACATTCTGGCATCTAAAATGATAATAACTGAAGTCTGGACAAACCTCAGTGTTTCTACCGCCAGACTGAGCAGCCTACAGTTTTAGGTCTAGGGAGTAAACATGTGAAGGCAGCTGGAGAAGTGCATTTCCCATGGCCTTTGGTTAGGAGCTGGCCATCTTCCATAGGCCCAGCCACCTTTAAATAGTCTGCCCACCCACTGTGTATTATTAGCAATCCGCCATGTGCTTTACCGTTTAAAACAAACAAATAGGAGACTTAAGGCTTTCGCTGAGGTATTTGCTACAGTACTGCCGATTTCAACTGTTTCAAGGACAGATGCTAAATCCTGTAAAGGTGCATTAATTGTTTGTTTCATTAGCCTCGTTGCCCCATGGAAAAAAATACTTTCTGTTATGACAGACTCCCAAGATATGATTGCATCATTCTGAAGGCACCTAGGACAGTGTCTTCTTATTCAGTACAGCTCTGAAGGTAGCATCATATCCATCACATAATGATAGGTGAGAGTCAAAACTACTACAAGGCAGTTTTTTCACAGACATCAGTTATTACACTGCAACAAATTTGTGTGTATTATTTTTATGTGAGCCCGAAAAATATCATTCTTCTTATACTCATTATAATATATTATTCTGTATGCATTATAATCAATCTTTACTCTGCCTATGAGGATTTCATGAACACTTCTAATAATGCCATGACTTTACTTAATTGTATACGTTTTCCTTAGTAAAAATAGCTTTAATTTGACTTAAAAAAATTTAAAAAGTCAAAGTATATGATTAAACGTCTATGGTTAATTAATTGTTGCAACAAAAAGAAAATACCATATGACTTTATTCCGTTTCTGTAATATTACATAACACAATGGTTCTAATAACTTTAAAACAAATAATTAATATTGTTGTTGATTCTAGATCAGCCTTTCTTGCATGTGCTTTATATAGGTAGTTGGTGAGAATTCTAAAATCACATTATTATTTGATATATTAGTAATGGATATTATTACCATGTTCACTAACACACTAAGCTTCCACGTCCTGATGTTCTAGACTAGTCTTCATGTCGCTGGACTGTGGAAGGAAACTGGAGTACCTGGAGGAAACCCACCAAGCATGGGGACAACAGGCAAACTCCACACACAAACCCCAAGGAGGCGCTCGAACCATCTACCCTGGAGGTGCAAGGCAGTGGTAACCCACTACGCCACCAACCTTACATCAGCAAACTTTTCTCATGATTTGTATTAAAAACCTACAAGAGCATGCTGCCATGTATTGTTTATGTAATATAGGTTTACTTGCAAAACTACATGCATAACTCTCCATACTGACACTCTCGCATTGCACTACGCTAGGATTAAGGCAGTGACATGTGAACACAGCCCATATTAAATGCGGTATCTTTTTCCAAAGTAGCACAGAGCATAAACATATGCAGTAGATCAAACTCGGAGCTGCAGGGATGTTGTGTCTACGGGAATGTAATTGCAGCTTTAAGCTTATGTCGGAACGCAGACGATGATTCAAAATAACATGATGTGAACCCCATAACAAATAGATTGGCTGTCACTTCAGCCAGCAAAAGAACCCATACCCTACACTGAGCAGGACACAGTGCTGTTTATCTTGCTGACAGTAATAAATGGCTTTAAAACCGGAACATTCACAGTATGCTAATCAACCAAATATGACAGTTTACATTACACTGCATTATCTGCATAATTTTTTTAAATGTCATAGAACATTGTAGAGGCTGTGTGAGGACTTAGTTATTCCTACAGAGATATTTCTCTAAAGGCCACTTGTTAAAATAACAGATCAATCAAAAATTGCTCATACCAACCAGTAACACTTTTTTTTTTTGTATAGTGGAATAGCAATATCTTTGAACGTTAATGGTACCTTATATACCTATTTCAATTTCTAGAGTATTTCAAATATGTGTCAAAAATTACTTTGCAGAAGAGAGTAAGGTACATTATATAGGTTTGTCATTCTAAATAACAAACTAACATTGAATTGTTGGTTAGCTGTGGGTTCAACTATGTTTACTGTGCAAATACACTCACCAAGAACGTTTATGAACACTAAACTAATAATACTTTCGTCCTCATAACAGGCTTAATGCATCATGGCATGGATTCCACAGTCCACAATCAAAAACACTCACTCATCATCTATACCGCTTAATCCTGTATTCTGGGTCACGGGGGCGGAGCCTATCCCAGGAGACTTAGGGCACATGGTAGGGTACACCCTGGACAGGGTGCCAATCCATTGCAGGGCACAGACACACACACACACATACACTCACTCATTCACACACTACGGGCAATTTGGGAATGCCAATGAACCTAACCTACATGTCTTTTGGACTGTTGGAGGAAACCGGAGTACCCGGAGGAAACCCACCAAGCATGCAAATGCAACATGCAAACACGCACACAGAGACGGGAATCGAGCCTGGCCGGGAATCGAACCCAGACCCTGACGGTGCAAGGCGACAGTGCTAAACACTACACCACCGTGCCGCCTCAATCAAAAACATTCATTTAAAATTGTGTTAACAATAATGTTAACTTGGTTACATTATTGAATTGAAAAATTTTCAGGTGCATTTTCATAATCTGGGCGGCACGGTGGCTTTAGTGGGTAGGACTGTCGCCTTGCACCTCAAGGTTGCAAAGTTTGCATGTTCTCCACGTCCTTGGTGGTTTTCCTCCACATGCTCTGTTTTCCTCCCACAGTCCCAAGACTTGCTAACTGGCAGTCCCAAATTGCCTGTAGTGTGTGAACAAGCATGTAAGTGTGTGCCCTGCAATGGATTGGCCCCCTGTCCAGGGCCGTAAGTCTCCCGGGGAAGGCTCCTGCCCCCCCATGTAAGTGACTTACTTGATCTGGCGACTGGGAAGGCCACTGAAGAACAGTGAACTCTTTGTCAGGTTAATAAAATCTGTTTGAGTTGACTTTTGCTTTGTGCAATGGTGCACTATCATGCGGGAAGTAGCCATTTGAAGATTGGGTACATTATGTCAATGAAGTGATGCATATAGTCAGCAACAATCAACAACCAGTACGTTGTGGCATTTAAGGTATGACTGATTGGCATTAACTACCTGAAAGTGCACCAATAAACATTTCCCATAACATCAAATACTACCATCAAAAACTGTCTACATTCTTGACACAAGGCAGGTAGAGTTCATGGCTTCATGCTGTCAGTGATAAATCCTGACCCTAACTTCTCTGCGTACATCAGCAGAAATAAAGATTTTTTAGACAAAGCTATGTTTTTACAATTTGTAGCTCTCCAATTTTGGCAAAGTTGTTCCAACTGCAGCATCCGACAGAAGTCGAACCCAGTGTGACCTTTACCATGTCTAAGCCCATCTGCCTCAAGATTGACATGTTGTGCATTCTGAGATACTTTTCTGCTCACCTTAACTGAACAGAGTGGTTATTTGAGTTCCTGCAGCCTTTTTGTTAGCTTGAAATGGTCAGGCCATTCTCTGTTGACCTCTCATATTAACAAGGCCTTTCTGTCCATAGATCTTCATCTTCATTCTTCCGTGTTTGAATTAGAAATACTTGCTGCTGACTGCCCAATGCAGAAGACATAAGAACATAATAAGACATATTAAGTGTGTTATCATTTATAGTATAAACTGTATATTAAAGGATGTTGCCATCAGTGGGTCCCTATAGTATACCATCTGATCCACACACAACTTGGCAGAGGTTTTATGCCAGATGCACTTCCTGAAGCAACCCTCCCATTTTATTCTGGGCTTGGGCCCGGCACTACATCCAGAGTCCAGGTTTGGGCCTTGGCTGGGAATCGGGCCACGGCCGTCCCCATGGCAGAAAACCTACAACTAAGCCGAGAGGTTCTAGGAGCAATACAGGCATACATGCAGTGGCGTCTAAGGACCTGCATGGGTCCATGTTGCTCAGTCAGGCTTATTATTTGTATGTTTGTATGTGTTGTATGAAACCCAGTCTGACAGTCTGTTTGAGAGATCATGTGAATTACAAATCTCATACAATGGCCTGGACCTAATGTCAATCACTCATCGTCTATAGGCGGGCACTTGAAGCCTTTCCCAGGAGACTTAGTGCACGAGGTGAGGTACACCCTGGATGGGGTGTCAATGCATCTCAGTGAACTCCCATATAATATGCACATTACGGTGTTTTGTTTACAGATTAAGATCTGTAAACAGGTTTACATGCCATACGCATGTTAGTTTTTGTTTAAAAATGAAATATAAAATAAATCCCCACTTTAGATCCAGTTCATGTACAGTACAAGCGTACGATTCAAGACAATCAAGTGTACAGTATTTGGCAATAAAAACTAATCTCAAACCACAAACACACACAAGGTGATGTAAAACCAGCCGATAGAAACTCAATACCATTGATTTAGTGTGTGGGGCACGAATGAATAGTCATACGTCATATTTGTAAAATGACCTCGCTTCTCATAATGAAAGCCATGCAGCATGCGAGCTGTTCACTATTTTTAGCCTACATATTGATTCAATGTGCGTGTGTGTGCGTGTGTGTGCATGTGTGTGTTCTCACGGCACTTATCGTAAAAACAATTATATCTGAGAGGTTTTGTTTCACAGCAAATAAATGGATAAAATGGATTACCCATGTCCAAAACGAGAATCATGAATTTTGGTCTCCTTGTTCATCGAGTGGTAACGAATTACAAAACAAATCTCCAGGCATGTCAACTGTTGTCAACAGGACACTTTAACTCCTGCTTCTTTAGATGCTTCCAGCATGACATATTCATGTGAAAATGTTTTTCTATACATCACGATGTTGTGTAATTTGAAGAGGCTATTTGCATGGAGATGAAGTGCTAGTTGGGGCATTTAAATACACAGCACATGTCCTTCGCAGAAAACTAAATTTATACAGTTATATTAAATAGAATTTTTTATAAACCGTCTCATTAAAAAAGCATAATATTTCAGCATTCAATACTTCCCATACATTATCTTAATGATTTTGGAAGCTGACATAAAAACAATTTTAAAAAAAGTTAATCACTGTGATGTGATATTTTTATGCATTCATATGCAGATTGATAATCATTTAAAGGCCTTTGCAGCCTTTTTCATACAAATACACAGCATAAATTGTGCAACTAAGGGCGAAGAAATACATCTTATAATATTACAGTTACTGGTAGTACATTTTGGCTTAAAAATTGAAAAATTGAATATGATGACCCAAATCACAATTCAAATGTATAAAACTTGTTGTGAATTACTGAAATATTATTATGTATATTATTATTTTATAGTATTATTATTTTATATAGAATAGTTAAATAGCAAAAACTCTCAAATGAAACCTGCACTATAATAAATAATGAACTAAAGTCAAATTCCATTGGGTTACATGATAAAACAAAGTTAATAATTCATAGAGCTAAGCTTTTACTGGAAAAAAAATATTCAAATATGTGCTAGAATGTATTCATATTAATGCAATCAATACACTGTAACTTCACTTTGACCAACAAAATGCATTTACATTAAAATATACAATTGTGCAACGTTCATATAACTGAAGACATACAAGCTTCAAACCAAAAGGTGAATATGAGTATTGTTTCCCTAATACCTACATTTAGCTGTATTGATCAACTTAGAACATGGCAACTTTTTCACGTGATCAATCACTTTAACATCAGAAGGTCCCAGGTTCAAACTCCAGCACCAGTAAGTTGGTAGGCCCTTAAACCTTAACTGCTCAGATAAAATGTAAGTCATAACACTGTCACATTGCATCTCTAGGGTCCGGGTTCGGGGGTTTCCGCTGGGTTCTCCGGTTTCCTCCCACAGTCGAAATGCGGGTTAGGTTAACTGGCGTTCCCAAATTGCCCATAGCGTGTGATTGTGTGAATGTGTGTGCCCTTGTGCCCCAAGTCTCCTGCGATAGGATCCAGGATACAGTATAAACCAGAACAAAGACCAGAGAAATGCAAGCCTTTTTGGAAACTGACAAAAAAAAAAGGAAAGGATCAATCAGATCCACTGCATAAGCATTGAGTATAGTCAACCCAAAAATCTCCTGAAATAGAAAGAAACCACTGTCATGCTAACAACCGCACATCAAACAAGTCATATAAGAAAAACAACAGCAGCTGAAGATAGAAACACTGTGAGAAAAAAATAAATCAAAAGCCAGTGACATCACCAACAACCTCTACAAAGCAGGAGTGGAAGAAGCACTATAAAAATGGAAAATTGTACCATATTATACCACACCACAACACAAAACAAGATGCCATTCATCAGCGTTTAGAATCAGAAAGCTAGACCAGAATTTGCAAATAAATACAGGGACAAGCTACCAAACATCTCGGACCAAGAAGAATCTCTGCCAGATTGATGTGATTTGGGAAGACTCTGGTTATGGTCTAAAACATGCAAGTTCAGCTGTTAAACACTGTAGTGGCATGGCCTGAACTTGCATGGCTGCAACTACAGTAGTAAAGGGTTCACTATTTTTATCCATAATGTAACGCATGACGGTATCAGCAGGATGAACTCAAAAATCTACAGAAACATTCTCTTAATTCTGCCAACTACTAAGAAAAATGCATCTGGCCAAATCGAGAGAAACTTCATTAAACAGCAACATTTTTGTCCGTCTGCAAAATTTGGTTACAGCATCACGCAAAACTGGCCGAACACAAAGTCCTTCGGTATTTGCCTGAAGTTCAACCTGCACTATGAATTCAATCAAAATGTTAAGTAGAATGAAGTGAAGTTCTTAGCAGTTATGTGCCAGATTATGTCACAGCATCTAGGGTTTCTTTTTTTTTTTTTTGGTTAAGTAATTCAAAAATTGATTTTGCCTTGAGGTGGGCATCGCTATACCCGTCACTCCACAGAGCCAAGCAATGAGATAGTTTACTGTGTATACAGAGTATGCAGAAGACACAGAAACGACCGTAATGCACCTACAAGCTGGCAAAATTCTCAACACACACACACACACACACAAATGATGGCATGACTCATCATGGTTTCCTCCAAAAAAATACACTATGAAAACTGAGCCTTACGCTTTAACTACAAACTCTTCACCCTACACTAGTATATACAGTATACAATTTGACTCATTTGAAGATGACCAGATGTATGTAAAAAAGTTCATTTTCACCAATTATACCAATCACCCTTCTGAGAGTAAATCAGAAAGAAATAAGATCTACAAATCACACAGGCAAATGCTGAGAAAAGCCAAAACCACATCCACAAAAAGCAGCTGAATCCAGCAGCAGTGGGCTCATGCTGCCCCCTTCTGAGAGTCCCAAACACAATTTACTGTGAAACACAACCCTCTCACGCCCACTGCCCTCCACTGGAACACACCATTAGCTAACTCCATAGCTGAAGGACTCCTGGAGCCTTTCAAATGAAGTCTCTGCAGGCCGCTGGAGTGATTACAGCTCAAATTAAAAGCTATTGGTTACCGAGGCAGAAAAAAAATAACAGAAAGTCTTAAAGTGAGGGCCCAAAGGTCAAAGTAGGCTAATCTTCCAAAACAGAGGAGCCATTGTAGCTCTTAGGACATATCTATAGGTTCTGTTTTTTTTTTTAAAGGCTCTTCCTATTTCAGTTGGTCTTATGCTTGACACTACTCCATATGCCAGATGTTACACCTTTAAAACTGGGTTCCTTTAGGCATAATTACGCGTTCTCACCTTTCTAAAGTGTAAGAATCCTTATACTCTCTTAATATTCTGAATCCAACCATACAGTGACTATCATTTTGAAAACCCTGCCAAATTCAGTGTTTCGTTTCACATTCAGCAAAAACCGGATATAATCTTTCACAAGGCTGATGACGGGTGGCGTTTCCTTGATGACACGCGCACGTCTCTCACTTTAACTATTCATCAGGTGTTATGGCGCCCGGCACCAGCTGCCTCCGGAACAAGTCATTACAACGGAGTCAAACCACCTGCTACATCAATATCACTCCTCAGATGTTCCATTTAATTAGGCCAAATCAAATGATCCCCATGAGAGTCACTGAGTCAAGCACAGGCCGTGTGCTAGGCAGCAGCTATACAGACGCACAAACACGTATGTGCTGTACACAAGCACACATTTACACGAACACTCGGATCATGAAGAGCACTATAAAAAGTACAGAGAGTTTTGGGATCAATGTTACGAGGCAGTGTTAACTTCAAGGCACTGATTTATTAAAATGATGACGTATTATTGTGATATTTAACATATAGATCATAACAATATTTTGCTCGATTCAGGAGAAGGCTCTTTAGGGAGCTGGTATTTTATGGCAGGCTCTGTGCTCCGGAGATAACGTCGGTCCCATTTGGAGAGCAGCATATTGACGATTGACTTTGTTTTGGAAACGGTTAAAGAAGCATTCGTCTTCAACAAACCAGACATGTATGTAAAATCATTCAAATCAGAATTTCTGTAAGTAGACCTGGATGACTGAAGAGAGAGGGGGAGAGAGAGAGAGAGAGATAGAGAGAGAGAGAGAGAGAGAGAGAGAGAGAGAGAGAGAGAGAGAAAAAAACACATCTCATTCTGCACTGCACTGCGCTGCATGTACTCAAGAAGGAAAAAAAATAAGAACAAATGTAACTGAACTGGAGTGGTGCGGCTCTTGCTTGATTGGCATAATCTCCTTAAATTTAACGCCTTAGTCGTGCATGAAATAACTGCTCCTCGTTTGCTGGCTGTTGTTGTGCAGCACACCTGCTGAAGGTCCTGGCGAGGCTCCTGTCAAACTGATTGTACCTTACCATTCATTTAACATTCAGCGACTAAGAATAGACTCTCACAGTGAGAGAATGTACATTACAGCAATTACACAAGAGCGTGTGTGGGGGTATTTAATTAAGCGATTGGTCTGGATATTCCATCTATACAGTAAATGGAGATTCAGAGAGGAGTGTAATGAGGAGGGTTTGGAGGAATCCAAGAAAATCCTGTAGCAGAAAAAGTAGCTCTGAATGCGGGACAAAGCAACAGAGAGAAATAAGCAACAATTCCGGATTCCAGAAAGTGATACTAATTTAAAGTGATGAAGTGAAGGAGGTGAGAGGCCGTTCTTTCTTCACTGAAGCTGGAGTTGAGAGGCTATCATGCTTGACTTGTGCCATAGGCTACAATCTATTCAATTTATTTGAATAACTCGTACTAGGAAGTTGAAAGCTGGCAAAATACAGTCATCCAGAATACAGTCTAGCAGCTTTTGAATGTTTTTTTTTTTTTTAGATGTACCTTTGTTCAACTGTTCAAGGCATATTTTCGATCACCAGAAAGATGCACACAGAAGAGCTAATGTCATGACCAGTGTTTCTAGCCCACTTGCATATCAAATACCAGAAGAAAAAAAAATAAAAAGCAGAAACTAACACAAAAATCCAACCATTAGAAAAGCAAGACATGTTTATCCACACTGTGTGTAACTGAATTTATTTATAGGAGCGTTTTAATTCTTATTAATGATTTAATTCCGATTATGTGCTATTAAAAAAGCAGCGTGCCGGTCTGAGTTTTACCCATGTGGAACGCTGATTAACTGTCTTTCTTCATTGAAAATGCTAACATACAGTCGGAAATATGGGGTAAAGCAATTCTTGCCCCAGTGGTACACTATTGGTGTTAGCTGCAATACCCATTATGGCCACTAGGTGTAATAATAGCTATGAAAGCTACAGCACGTACTGTAGGACAGTGACCTTATTGCCCTACATTTACACTATATGCAAGTTCAGCAAATCAAAAAAAATATAAGATTACTCAATAGAGATTATTAAATATTTAGCTGTAATTTAAAATGTATTATGCAGTATCGGCAGAATTTTATGAAGATTAACATTTGTTGAATGGCTGATAGAAATAAACCTACAATGCCATGGTAACTTCTCCATAGGGGCCATAGGAGCTCTGCCCTACCTGCCCCTAAGGACAAGTCACCATGGCACTATACTGTTCAGAAAGCAACATGCTAGCTTAAAATAATTAATCTTCAGTAAGCATCTTATCTTCATCAGGTCCAGGTGGATCTGGAGGCACTGGACACAAATCAGGAAGACACCATGGGACACACATGCACACACATTGATACCTGAGGGCAAATTAACGTCACTCATCCACCTATCCATGTTCTTGGGAGGTGGGAAAAAACTAAACAACCCAGAGAAAACCCAGTGGAAAAACATATACAGTATAACTCTACAGGGTGACCCAAGTTTGGGATCAGGAACTCCACTCTCTATGCATCTTAAAACTGTTGAAAAACTACACAAATCTTTTTGTTCATCGGTAGTGTCACGATGAGAATTTGAATGTTGCATGCTTCAAATTTGTTTAAAATAAAGATGTTTCATATCTTGAGCTCTAAACAGCACTCAGGGTACTCCTCCTTACACTGGAGAATGAAGTACTGTGAATTGTATTAATATAAACCTTAATAACATTAGACCGTACAGAATTTTGAAAATGCTAAGAATTGCCCGATTGACTGATTCCTGACATTTCCTGTCAATATCTCACCATATTTCATTAAAATAACACCACTGCAAAACTACAATTGTGCACTAATTAACGCCAAAGTCTAAGTTCCATCAAATACCCATGAATGCCAGAAACCCAAATTAACAGCCCTCCCAGAGTTGTGAGATGTGTTTCCATATGCCAGCCTTTATTTAGAGTAAAACATTGTCATGCACACTCGTAACACGACCGGCACTAGGACCCGGAAGTAATACGGTCGGGTTTTCAGGAAGCATAAAAGGAGACAAAATGGCGCTTCACATTGCTCAGTCATTGAGTTCGCCCATGCCTTACCTGACGCTTTGCCGACTATTCTGTGAGTACTCACCTATTTGGGTTGCTTCTTTGATTGAGTGTGTGTTGCTAGAACGCGGATTTATTTGTGTAGATCCTAGCTCTTCGTGTAAGAGAGTTCTTAGATAAATTGCGTGGTTATCCTGCCTACTCGTGTTGCTTCCGCGTTTGGGTTTACCATCCACGCTACACGGGCTAACTGCTAAGGCTTCTGTGCTTACCCTACTATAGCTCGTGACAGAATGACTGAGCCAAAAGCAGTAAACCCAGCGGAGTTTGCTCGCCTCTGTGATGTGGTTGACCAGCATGCCGAGCTGATCAATAAGCTTCGTGGAGAAGTCGTGTCTCTCCAAAAGGACCTCCAAGACGTCGCGGCTTTGCGCCGCGAGGTGGCGGAGCTACGGCAGGAGAACGCGACCCTCCGTGGGGCGGCTGCTCACTCGGTTGTTGCCACGCCCATCGCAGTGGCTGCGGCACCGCCTCCCCACCCCCCTTCTGATGTTTTCATAGCTCTACCGGATAAGTGGGATGGCACAGATGGGAAGTGCAGTGTCTTTCTAACTGCATTGGATCTTGTGTTTGAGTTTAATTCCAGCAAATACTCCACAGACCGACCGCGTGTTGCGCTTCTCGTTTCGTTGCTATCCGGGCAGGCAGCTGAGTGGGCCACGGCGGTCCTCAGATCAGATTCAGACACGGCCTACTCATACGGAGAGTTCACCCATCAACTGAAACTAACATTTGAACATCCTGCTGCTGAGGTGGAGACCGACACCAAATTATATCATCTGCGGCAGGGAGGGTCGTCCGTGAGTCGCTACACAGCGGACTTTCGTACTCTAGCCGTGCAGACCACCTGGGGAGACGCCGCCCTCCGGACGGCCTACTACGAGGGACTGGCCTCACGGATTAAAGATGAACTCGCCGGGCGAGAGATTCCCGCCACGCTGGAAGGACTGATTCAGCTCGCCCTTCGCATTGACCAGCGCCTGTTCTCTCGTCCGAGGCCAGCCCCCCGGACCCTGCCACCCACTACATCACCTTCATACCCTCACGCCCCGGTTCCTGAGATGCGTCCCTCTTTCACCACCACCGCCATGGCACCTGTCGGACCTCCACCTCCCGCCGTGGTTAACACCGGAGCTGGGGAACCCATGCAACTAGGACGCGCCTCCTTGACCGCTGCAGAACGGGAACGACGCTTCAGAAAAGGGCTTTGCGCCTACTGTGGGTCAGCGGCGCACCACAGGGCCCTCTGTCCACTTCGCCCGGGAAACGCTCAGGCCCGGTGAGCAAACGGGGCAGTTCACCGGGCCCCCTCCACCTCTCGGTCACGACACCCCATAATTCCCGTCTCACGGTCAAAGTACACCTCTGGTTTGGCCACAAACGGGTCGGAAGTACTGCGTTCATCGATTCCGGTGCCGCAGGTAACTTTATTGACTCTTCGTTTGCCAAAGAACTAGGAGTGGAACTTGAGGTGTTATCCCAGCCCGTTCGTATCACCTCTGTCGACGGTCGGCCCCTTTCCTCCAGCCCCATCACCACTCAGACTCAGCCGCTCACCCTTGCCATCGGCCAACATCATGAACGGATCCAGTTCCACCTCACCTCCATTTCATCACCACCCATCATCCTCGGACACCCCTGGCTGCTCCAACATGACCCCCTCATCTCCTGGACGCAGAACCGGATCCTGCAGTGGGGGCCGACCTGCACCGAACTCTGCCTGCGGGGCCCGGCTGGGACGTGTTCTAGGGAGTCCGAGGCACCCGATGTCGACACCAATGCCATCCCCGTCATCTACCGAGACCTGGCTGAAGTATTCTGCAAGAGACGAGCCACACACCTTCCTCCTCATCGCCCCTATGACCTGACAATTGAACTTCAGCCGGGCTCGGTCCCCCCCCGCGGCCATCTTTACTCCCTCTCCGCCAATGAGACGCAGGCGATGGAGAGATATGTTTCTGACGCCCTTCGCCACGGCACCATCCGGCCCTCCTCCTCGCCTGCCGCCGCGGGGTTCTTCTTTGTAAAGAAGAAAGGGGGCGACTTACGTCCCTGTGTCGATTATCGGGGGCTTAATAACATCACCATTAAGAACAGACACCCTTTGCCGCTTACCAACTCAGCCCTGGACGCCCTCTCTGGTGCCACCATTTTCACAAAGTTGGACCTCCGGAGCGCCTACAACTTGGTGCGCATCAGGGAGGGCGATGAGTGGAAGACGGCTTTCATCACCCCTACTGGACACTACGAGAGCTTGGTCATCCCATTCGGACTATGCAACGCACCCGCCGCCTTCCAACAGTTCATCAATGATGTCCTTAGGGACATGCTAGGGCGGTGGGTGTTCGTTTACCTAGACGACATACTTATTTATTCACGCACCGCCGAGGAACACACCCAGCATGTCAGAGCGGTCCTTAAGAGATTACTCGCCCACCAACTGTACTGTAAGTTGGAAAAATGCGCCTTTCACGAGCGCTCCACCACGTTCCTGGGTTTTGTCATCTCGCCCCAGGGTGTGGCCATGGACCCGCAGAAACTGGAAGTTGTGCGTCACTGGCCCCTACCCAAGACCCTCAAGCAACTTCAACGGTTTCTCGGGTTTGCGAACTTCTATCGCCGCTTTATCCGGGACTACAGTACGGTTGCCGCCCCTTTAACCGCTCTGACTCGACCCTCTTCTCATCACTTCAGCCTCAACCCTGCCGCCATCACCGCCTTTCATGACCTATGCCACCGGTTCACCAATGCCCCAATTCTACTGCACCCAGACGCAAGTAAACCATTCGTTGTGGAGGTGGACGCTTCGGATGTGGGCGCCGGGGCTGTTCTCTCTCAACGAGGTCCAGACCAGAAGCTACATCCCTGTAGTTTCTTTTCCAAAAAATTTGACCCCACTCAGCAGCGATACGGGGTAGGGGACCGCGAGCTGCTGGCCATAAAGTGGGCTTTGGAAGAATGGCGACACTGGCTCCAGGGCGCCAGAGAGCCGTTCATCGTCTGGACCGACCATCAGAACCTGATCACCATCCGCAACTTAAAACAGCTCAACCCGAGACAGGCGCGGTGGGCACTATTTTTCGAACATTACAACTTCCACCTATCCTACCGCCCGGGGTCCAAGAACACCAAAGCTGACGCCCTCTCCCGACAACACGAAGAGGACGTTCCCCGGGCAGACCCCGCGCCTGTCATCACACCCACCAAGATCATTGCACCACTTCACTGGGAACTGGAAACGAGGGTTCGCCGTGCACAGGCGATGGAGACCGCACCGGCAGGTGTGCCACCTGGGCGACTCTACGTGCCAAAAACTGTAAGGACCGAGGTGTTGCAATGGGGTCATTCCTCGCCATTATCCGGACACCCCGGCACCAACCGCACCCTGCAATTCATCAGACGTGCCTTCTGGTGGCCATCTATGGCGAGTGATGTCAAAGAGTACGTCCAGGCATGCCCAGTGTGCGCCAGGTCCAAGAATACCAACCAACCGACACCGGGGGAACTCCAACCACTCCCCGTTCCCCATCGGCCCTGGACGCACATTGCCGTCGACTTCATCACGGGCCTGCCGGCCTCCGAAGAGAAGAACACCATCTTAACTATCGTCGACCGGTTCTCCAAAGCCGTGCACCTGGTGGCCCTCACCGGACTCCCGTCAGCCAAAAAAACAGCAGAGCTGATTTTAGAACACGTAGTCCGACTGCATGGGTTCCCAAAAGACATCGTCTCGGACAGGGGGCCCCAGTTCACCGCCCGGTTCTGGAAGGCCTTCTGCCGTCTGATCAATTCCACCTGTAGTCTATCCTCTGGTTATCATCCCCAGACTAACGGTCAGACGGAGCGGACCAACCAACAACTGGAGCGCTACCTGAGATGCTTTGTTGCCGATCGCCAGCGCTCCTGGGCCCGCTACCTCCTATGGGCTGAGTTATCTCACAATCTCCATGTCTCTTCAGCCACCAATCTCAGTCCATTTGAGGTATGCCACGGTTTCCAACCTTCGATGTTCGATCATCAGGAACCGGAGGTTGAGGTGCCGTCAGCCCAACAGTTGGTTCGCCGGTGTCGACGGCTGTGGAACCAAGCAAACGCCGCCATCCAACAGGCCAAGAACTGCTATGCCACTCAACATTGCCGTCGACACCTGCCGGGACGATTGTACAATGTAGGTGACAAAGTATGGCTTTCAACCAGAAACCTTCACCTTCACACAGAATCCAAAAAGCTATCACCCAGGTTCATCGGTCCATAACGCATCACCCTCCGTAACAATCCTGTCACCTACCGGCTCCAGCTGCCTGCGGCGCTCCGGATCCATCCAGAATTTCACACCTCCCAGCTCAAACCCTTCATCACTTCACCAATGGTTCCCCCCACCCACCCTGCTCCTCCTCCCCGTATCATTGAGGGTGGTCCCGCCTACACCGTTCGCCGGATCCTTGACTCACGTCCTCGGGGCAGAGGGCTCCAGTACCTGGTGGATTGGGAAGGTTACGGTCCCGAGGAGCGATCTTGGATTCCGGCTCGGTTCGTCCTAGACCCCGAACTCATCCGGGACTACCGTCGTCGGGTATCCTCCACCCCAGGACCGTCGAGAGTCGGTCCTGGACAGGGGGGTACTGTCATGCACACTCGTAACACGACCGGCACTAGGACCCGGAAGTAATACGGTCGGGTTTTCAGGAAGCATAAAAGGAGACAAAATGGCGCTTCACATTGCTCAGTCATTGAGTTCGCCCATGCCTTACCTGACGCTTCGCCGACTATTCTGTGAGTACTCACCTATTTGGGTTGCTTCTTTGATTGAGTGTGTGTTGCTAGAACGCGGATTTATTTGTGTAGATCCTAGCTCTTCGTGTAAGAGAGTTCTTAGATAAATTGCATGGTTATCCTGCCTACTCGTGTTGCTTCCGCGTTTGGGTTTACCATCCACGCTACACGGGCTAACTGCTAAGGCTTCTGTGCTTACCCTACTATAGCTCGTGACAAACATCTCCTTACCGTTCATTTAAGTCCCACTGCAGTGTATGATAGTGTTGCCCAATTAACACCCAGTCAATTCCAGAGAAATAAACGCCACTATTTAACTGAAACCCCTTATTCATCACGGAGTGATTAAAAACACAAAAGAAAAATCTTACTCAACACTCAGTATTAATGACACATGAGTAGGTATATACTGTACAGTATTTAGTAATATAGCTATCGCGGTCTGTCAACTTTCTTTCCTTTATTTCTCTCTACTGTGCCTTTTTTTTTCTTTTTAGAAATGTCAAGTGAAATTTAACACATTTGAATAGTATTTAAAATAATTTTTATAGCATGTATGTATTCCATGTTTAAAAAAAAACATTCAACTGTTCAATATCTCAACCTGATGAAAAATACATACTGAGAAAAGATTTGAATTGGGTTTGAATAAATTCACATAATTTACAACACACTTTATTCTGACAGTTTTAAATTACAGAATGTCTCAGTTTTCTAGTGAAATTTTTTTGGAGAAAAAACATGTTTATAAGTGATTTTCCTTTCATCCATCTAGGGACCATGGAGGCCCCTGGTGACCACTGTTTTTTATTCAAATTTTTACAACGCTGGTAGGACCTTCGGTCCACATTCACACACTACGGCAATTTAGGAATGCCAATTAGCCTAATCTGCATATCTTTGGACTGTGAGAGGAAACCGGAGCACCCGGAGGAAACGCAGCAAGCACAGGGAGAACATGCAAACTGAATGCAGACAGACCTCGAGACGGGAATCGAACCCACACTCTGGAGGTGCAGGGCGACAGTGCTAACAACTAAACATGTAAACATGTTAAATAGTTCCTTTTAGTAAAAATACGCATCACTGCTATTACAGTATGTGTCTTAATATTTAAAAGCATAGTAAGTGATTTCACTTGAATGTAGATTTGAATGATGACTGTCTATGTTGTCTGTATTTAGTACTTAATACAAATATTTAGCAAATTATATAAATTTTATCATTAATAAATCTACTTGAAATATAAGATTTTACATGATAAAATTGTATTGTTTACTCATATATCAAACTGTTTACTCATATATCAAAAAATGTATACTGTTACTGAATATAACTGCAGTTACATGGGTCTGTGTCAAAAACAAATAAAAAACAACTGATCAACACCCTATAATAATGCTCGTTGAGCATTTTGTACTGTATTATGGTTTTCTGCAGCCTGCAAATATGGAAAATGAAAGTGCCTAGAAATATATAATAACATGAATGGTGCTTTGATACTTTGTTTGGATTTGCAATATATACCACTATATATTCTATTGCAATACAAATGCATTTTACCAATGCTAAAGATTTTTCTATTAGTAAGTGTATGCTACTTAGTTTATTTATATTACCAAAAACTTTTTGGAGTTATTTCTAGTCCATATTTAAACTTGCAACTTGGAAGGAAAGAGGATGTAGAACTGTATTTCAGTGAAATTCTAAAGTGAATCATTAATAGGTAAAGATCAAAAGAAATAGTACATCTTGCATAAAGAAAAATGTATGCAAAATCCTAGATTTTTAAGCCACAGCCTTAGAGCAGTATCCACAGCAGCCATCAGAAAAATAAGACCGTAGTGATGAAAGGTACACAAGTACGGTATATGTCGGTAAAATTATCTTAGCTAAAGAACTGAAGATATTAAACCGAAGTTTAGTATGATGTCGTTCTCTGTTCTAAAATGTGCCAGGACGGTGTATTTTAATGCAATGGCCTTTATTAATAATTAACCCAGGATAATTTACATGGACCCATTTGACCTGGTATCTGAACTCACAACCATCCATTCTTTATTACAGAACTTTCACACATGCTCACTGGTCCCGGTGGAAAAGGTTTTGATGTTAATTTATGAAATTAGTTTTAATAAACTAAGTTTTAGATTGTTTTAAAAACTCATTTCTGTCTTTAAAGCATTTACAGTATGTCATGCCTTACCACCTACATCATTTATAATCTACATCTGTTTGTTTAACCTACTTGTTTATAAAAATCCAAGAATGCAAGGAGAATATTTTCATCACACTACATTACATTGAGGGTCTGTAAAGGACCAGGAAGAAGCAAACCGTTCTAATTGTTTTCAAAGTTGTGACACATAATTACCAGGTCTACTGTAGTCTCATCATAAAGCAAACATAGCACCAAATCTGATGTGATGTTTAATAACTTTACCATCAACTAACGTCATGTCTTATTTGCCATGGTACTGGATAATTTTGTAATGACAAAAAAAAAAAAAAAAAAAGATGACTGTGACTGAAGAAAGCAAAAAAGATGCTTCCTTTTCCAAGTCAAAGCAAGTTAACAGTAAACCTGGTACCTGACAATAAATGGATAAAAAGGCAGGATAAATCATGGCTTTTACAAAAGTAAAAAGTGTCAAAGTAATAATGTAAAGTCAATTGTTTGAGCTCACATCGCTCAATGTCTATTAGCTATCAAAATGCCAAACCCATTTGAGATCCTAGCAGGTGCATATGTGGCAGAGATAGAGGAAATATTATTTGAGAAGCGGTGCCGGATATTTTTTCCCAAGGAAAAAAATCAGAAAAAAAATTTTTTTTGGTCTAAAGTCAGCCATTTTTAAACGTTGCATGTGACAACTGTCGAATCAACAAATAAGTTTGGGAATGTGCGACTTAACTTGAAACGTTGCCTTTAAATGAATGCGCAACTGGCCTCTCAATCAACTTCACCATGGAGTGAAGAAAGTTTTTGTTTCTTGGCAACCCTTGACTCCAAACCTTGTACAAACTTTTTTTTTTTTAAATGAAGGAACAAAATATAAAACATAAAAACACAAACATAAAATCCATATGGTGTGCATGAAGTTTGCATGTTCTCCCTGTGCTTGGTGGTTTTCCTCCGGGTACTCCGGTTTTCTCCCACACTCCAAAGACATACAGATTAGTGTAACTGACATTCCTAAATTGCCCTGAGTGAGTGAGTGTGTGTGCTTGTGCACTGCAGTGGATTGGCACCCTGTCCATGGTGTACCCCACTTATATAGGTCTCCTGGAATAGGCTATTTTATGTTTCTTATATTTTATGTTTATTATTATTATATGTCAGACTCAGCCATACACAAACCCTTCTAGAAACTCGAACAGAACATTAGCCACCCGCCTTACTTTTACTGCCTTCAGACTCAAAGCAGACGCAAAGAACAAGCCAAAATGTAAAACTAGTCCTCTGAACAATGCCAAACACTGTAGCACATTTGTATCATGTTGGCATAACAGACAGTCAAGTGATCAAGGGTGAATACCACTACCAGAAAAAGTCAGTTCCCTGAAGTGTCACTGGTGAATAATTCAGACCGACTGATTGATAATTGATGAGCACTCATAGAAACAGGTCAGACTGGAAGTATACCTGAACACAATCGCATCACCACATCAGTGTTAGATAATGTTTCAGCTACTGTTCACCGCGATGACGCCAATTGACGACCTGTAAATAAAGACCGCACCGAATGGAATTATTAAGAGTGCAGTTCTGTTACTGTCCAGGCTACTTATATTGCTCAATATTTCCTGTGCTGACTGTGCATTTCTCTCATCTCTGCTTCGCTCTTGTCCTGCTACTAAAGTGGATTATAATCAGACTAGGGTTTATTATGATTAATGAATACTGCATCAATTCAAACTTTTTTTTACTGTAATTGTTGCAACTTTTTAAAATTGTTTCTATTTTAGGAAATAATTAATATTTAGTAAAAGAAAATTCCAGGGAAAAAAGGCAGTAAATTACATAATCAAAATATCAGTTTTAACAAATTCATTATTTTATTTAATTTTTTTACCAATTTTACCAAACATTTCTATTTTGGTTATACTCTGAAAACATCGGCTCAAACACTGCCACGCCATGGCAGGAGAGATGCCAATAGCATCAAGTATGTATTTATCAGCATCAGTCATGCTGTATTTTCTTCCTAATACAGACAGTGATGCCCCTGATAAGAAATCTCATCAGTTGTACTTGAGTTTATTATAAGTCCTATTATAAATTACCTTGAAGTGGAACTTATATAAGTAACTGATGAAGGACATGGTCTTTCAACAGCCTTGTAGAGAAGATATACATTTATTTGGCCATAAAATATTTATTGCTATATAATATATTTAGCTATATAATAATAATAAACTATGTTCTTCCTATTATTATTTATTTATCTTATTAAACCTCTGTTAACTCACTCACTCACTTATCATCTATACCGCTTAATCCTGTATTCAGGGTCACGAGGAGCCTGGAGCCTATCCCAGGAGACTTAGGGCACATGGGAGGGTACACCCTGGACAGGGTGCCAATCCATCGCAGGGCACAGACACATACACACACACACACTCATTCACACACTACGGACAATTTGGGAACGGCAATTAACCTAAACTACATGTCTTTGGACTGTGGGAAGAAACCGGAGGACCCGGAGGAAAGCACGGAGAGAACATGCAAACTCCATGCACACAGAGACGGGAATCGAGCCTGGCCGGGGATCGAACCCGGATCCTGGCGGTGCAAGGCGACAATGCAAAAAACTACACCACCGTGCCGCCACCTCTGTTAAATTCAGCAAATTACTTTCATTAAGTTCATTTCTGACTGTAAAGTAACAGTAACAAATTGTACTTGTGGCACATACTGTACATTAGCTGCTATTTCTCTCACAGTATTCCACTGCTGTTGTTTTTTTTAATGTTTTTCTTTGCCAGATTTTTAAAGTTTTCTTTTTGTTTTTTTTTTGTTTTTTTACAATTTCTTTAACAGTGCATCTAAAATATATTTATTTTTTGACTGAAACTTTGACTGTCAAATCTATAGGCCTATGCAGTTTTTGCTACTTTTACATTTTTATATGTTAATATACTGCATTTTTAAAAATGTCTCGGCAGTACCTTAAGCATTTTTCTTATATAGAGAGTCTGGCAAAGCAACATTATTTAAACACAATTAAAAAGCTCATTAGAATGAGAGATGCATAACAGCAGTTTACATTACAAATGTTTACGGTGTTGTCCCAGGCCTGGACAACAGGCACGACAGGCATGACCAACTTTTTTATTAAAGGCTAAATGTGTTCATACTGCAGTGTTTTCCACACAAACAATGGATGTGGATGGACCACCCTTTTTTGCCCAAACTTTTAAGAAATCTGTCCATCTGCCATCCGTGATCGATTAACTAACAGTTCAGGGCACTAAATCAAGCGGAGGCCACAGTGACGGTCGCAAATGATCTGCAAAGAAACAGTTTCACTCAGTGACTAGACTCTTCAAAAAAAAAAAAAAAAAGGGGATTAACTCAAACCCCAAGCAGTGCAGTTCCAGCAGCAATATAGCACTAGATCGACTTTAAAAAACTAACTCTTATACAGAAGTCTCCATATACAGAAACATACAGAAACATTTTTAATTGTTTGTGTAGTTGGTAAAATTAAATAAAATTCAGTTCATCAAATTGCCTAGGTCTTGCTGAAAAAGGGGGTATATATAAAATGCTAATGCTATAAAGCTACTGAATATAATGCTATAAAGCTACTGTACTGTATATAATGCTATAAAGCTACTGTATATAATGCTATAAAGCTACTGTACTGTATATAATGCTATAAAGCTACTGTATATAATGCTATAAAGCTACTGTATATAATGCTATAAAGCTACTGTACTGTATATAATGCTATAATGCTACTGTATATAATGCTATAAAGCTACAGTACTATATATAATGCTATAAAGCTACTGTATATAATGCTATAAAGCTACCTGTACTGTATATAATGCTATAAAGCTACTGTATATACTGCTATAAAGCTACAGTACTATATATAATGCTATAAAGCTACTGTATATAATGCTATAAAGCTACAGTACTGTATATAATGCTATAAAGCTACTGTATATAATGCTATAAAGCTACTGTACTGTATATAATGCTATAAAGCTACAGTACTATATATAATGCTATAAAGCTACTGCATATAATGCTATAAAGCTACCTGTACTGTATATAATGCTATAAAGCTACTGTATATAATGCTATGCAAGCTACCACCACAAGTATATACAGTACAGTATCAGAGCTGTGGGAAACGCTGTAGTGGCACTTAGCCTCTTGTTTCCCAATCGCTACATGTTGCTGTTTCGAGCTGCTGGCCACCATAGCCATCATTAGACATTCTTTTGTCATTAGGAACAGATATCTATGCCTGGATCTGTCCTTTTTACCTCAACAACACTCTCTCTGCCTCAGATCACTGTACTGTAAATGATCAACTCATAAATAACTAAAAAGGCTTTTTTTTTTAATTGTTTGACTGTCAGTGGGAAAATAGGCCAACAATTTGACCCTTCTGAAATGGAGACTGTCTTTTTGCCAGGTAGTATACGAGCTAAAGCAAAGTTGTAAGACTCACAAAGCCTCACCGAGATATTTCCCAAATCCTGCCAAGCGACTGAGGATGGACCTTAAAACAGCTTCAACAAGACTCTTCACAATAGGACGATCTTCTAATTCTTGCACAATACATAACCCAAATCAGCTCCTATGAGGACAAATATAGGCCACAGCATTCATGTCACCACCTGATTAATATAGCTGCACTCCTGGGACAAAAAATATCCAACCCGCCCCTTCACCCCACCCAAAAAAACTTTTTTTTTCCTGTATTAGCAGGATTTTTTTTCTGTCTCTGCCTCCTTGATTATGGATGACTGCAGAATAATTGCAGAATAATTTAATTGAGTTCATGTTTTTATTTTAAAATCTTTTCTGATTCGCTTCAATGAAATAGACGGATAAAACATATCCATTTGACACGGTCAGGCTGAATTGCCGTAGCACATTTTTCTTTAAAAAAATATATATATAAAGTTTTGAAATGCTCATGATAAATGATGAAGCCAAACCTAAACTATCTCACTTACCTCAGCAAATGCTTACAATTTAGATCTCGAAACCTTTAACCTTATAGAGAATAAAATAGACTATACAGTACATTAGATCATCTGATACTACATGGTGTTCAAGGGCACAGGAAAGAGGCAAAGAGTTTCGCAATCAGGTTCGGCACCGAGTTGAATAATTGAGGTCAGGATGTCAGAGGCGGAAAACCCTGAATCTTTAGTACCACATACTGAAGGTCAGCAAAGAGATTCAATTACCGACATGTACACCAATACACCACTGGAACAAAGGACACACGCATAGGTCCTAAAAATACAGTAGACTCATACACAGCATTATGCAAACCCTATACGTTTAGGAAGCTGCTTTATTAATTATGTGCTGACTAAAAAGTTAGCCACCAATTACTAAAATTTTAGCTATTTTTCTTTAGATATTATTCTACAGATTTTCTGTATAAATGTTGTAGTAATGTGATGTTTAATGCTCCAAATACATTTTAAATGTTTTATATACAAAATGTTCTACAGAACATAATTTTTCATGTAGACTGTAAAATTTAAGCTAATTTTTAGGTGAAATGTGGGAGGTGAACCTCTGCCCCTGTCTCGAGTCTTTTGCAAAAGACAGTTTTTCTTCTAAGATTGCTCTGTATTTGACTCCATCCATCTTCCCATCAACTCTTCCAACCAGCTTCTTTCCATCTCCACAACATGATGCTGCCACCACCATGTTTCACAGGTGGTTCAGAGTCATATGCAATGATTTTGCGTTTGGCCCAAAAAGTTCAATTCTAGTCTCATCTGACCAGTGCACCTTCTTCCACATGTTTGCTGCACCGCCCATGTGACTAGTCGCAAACTGCAAAAAGACTTCTTATGGGTTTCTTTCAATAATGCCTTTGTTAAATGCACCTCTGCAGTAATAGTTAGTTCTACTGAGCTACCGTGGGCCTCTTGGCTACCTCTCTGTTTAACGCTCTGCTTGCCCTGCCTGTCAGTTTAGGTGGACGTCCATGTCTTGTTAGGTTTGCAGTTGTGCCATACACTTTCCTTTTCGGATGAGGGATTGAACAGTGCTCCACGAGACGTTCTAACCTTGGGGGTTTTTTTAGAACATAACCCTGCTTTAAACTTCTCCACGACCTTATCCCTGACCTGTCTGTTGTGTTCCTTGGATTGCATGATGCTGTTTGTTCACTAATGTTCTCTAACAAACCTCCGAGGGCTTCACAGAACAGCTGCATTTACACTTCTACACACTCTATTTGTTAAATAGGTGACTTCTGAAGGCAATTGGACACACTGGATTTTAGTTAGGGGTATCAGTGTAAAGGGGGCTGAATACAAATGCACGGCACACGTTTCAGATTTTTATTTCTAAAACATTTTTAAAAATAGTTATCATTTTCATTCCACTGCACAAATATGTGCCACTTTATCTTGGCCTATAACATTAAATACCAATAAAATACATATTACATTACATTTGCGGTTGTAATGTGGCAAAATGTGGAAAAGTTGAAGGGGTATGAATACTTTTCCAAGGCACTGTATGTATGAACATTAAAAAATTATATTTTTTAAATCAATTTTGCAAATTTGAGTCATGAAAGATCTAAGACATCTATTAAGGCATGTTGGATGCAGTGCTGGTAATAAACTGCTGTTCCACTGTTTTCACCCGATCCACTTCATTAGCTAATTAACAAACCCTTCATGAACCACATCAGGTATGCTGGCAGTTAGGAACACCTGAAAGTGCTCAGGTCAGTGGGTCAGCAGGTCTGGAGCTCAACATACCTTGCTTAATGAATTTTAGTATTGTTAGATTAACTTCCAGTGCAGTGGTTTTCAACAACATAGAACCTTTTATTGGCAAGTACACTACTTTTAATTACCGTACATGACATAAGTCTGACAAGCTTTGCTTAGCGCTCTCTACATTTCCACTAGAAGTTGACTAAAGGCGTAATAAAAGCACACACCGACAGCACGCTAACAACTCGACGGCAGTCAAATGTCATCCGAGCTTAATATGAAAGGCATGCTTATTAACAGTTTTTTACTCTACGCCTGTGTGTGTGTGTGAAATTCTTATGCAGATTATGTGGTCCTAGTGACTGCGCCTGCTGAGCAATACAGCACAGCGCACACACATACAGTGTGGCCTGTAAGCAAATTAAACACAGACACATTTTTTGTCGTTTGGATCTGTAGTCCAGAACATTGGATTTATAATGAAAAAGCGCAGAATGTCAGATTAAGTCTACGGTAGTGACCTCTATAGTCTCTCAACCACTTTTTTCTTTTAAACAGCCCATCCATTTCAAAGGATCCATGGTGATAGCTCATTTGGCCTGGTGGTTCTTGTTCAGTGATTTGGCCCTGTATGCCTTTAATGTACAAAGGACTGTAATTTACAGGGTTGATTTAAAGAGATGGCTTTTGAATCTTCTGTCTCACAATGATGGTTTTAGAAGTGTCTCAGTAAGTCATGACAGGACATAGATATGCTCTATGCTTTAGGTTTTATATAAAAGTTGAACCCATGCAAATCTAGCAGACATTCTGCACATTAACCTTACAGCGCTACTGTATGTTCATGTTATACATTGTATTATTTAATTGCATTGATTCTTCGACCATACTGTATATACAACTTATACAGATGTGTCTACACTTTATACCCTAAGAAAGCAAAACCAAAAGGAAAAGCACAACATGTGGTAAATAGGCAATTGTCAAAGAGTTGTGCATCTATCGCAAGCAAGCCAGGCTAGACAAGCAAGGGCACAAACAGGAGTGTGGATGCTGGAAGCGGGAATCAACCAGTGACAAGCACGACGCAGGTACATGTACGAGGCGAATTCACACCTCCTACACCCACAAAGGTAAATATCATCTCTCAACTGATTACATATACACCTATTCACAAGTGCTGTCATTGCTTTGTAGTGTTGTCAGGAATTCCCAGTGGACAAATTCCCTAGGTAATGCACTACATTATTATGCACAGTGCACAAAAAAAAACTGGCGTAAACACCATGAGCAATGCTGTTACACTAAGAACAACATGGCGTGCAATTGTTTTTAAGATTTCACCACCAGAAAATGTTGTTTAATGTTGTTTAATAACCAATATGGAATGTTTAAGTGATATTCTTCATGGCAAGACACAATACCATGGCAAGTCATTGTAAAATTTTTGGATAAACCGAATGTCTTTTGTTAACCTGTAGCAACAAAAAATATCAAAACCCAACAGAAAAAATTCTGTGTAGACAATCTCTTGCAGTCATGCGATCCACAGTCATTCGCCATTTTGTCTGGCAATCGTGCCCACAACATAGAATACCATCAAGCCAAATAATGATGAGTCACTGGCTAAATTTACCCTCATGGATTTTACTGAACACATGACAAGAAACCATATAATGATGTATGTTGGGAAACCTTGGTTATTAGATATGACCAGTTTTATCAACCTTCACGTGTTTTTTACAACATTATTTGGGACAAGCGTTCGATTTTATTATATGGTGATACTTACAGCTATTGTATTGGGTAAGATTGAATGATAAACCATAATTTAGTCAAATTAAAAGATATTTTAAGCAGAATATCAGTGTGGTTTCCGTGGTTACTAAACATGTCAGTTTCTTACCTATTTTTCTCCCTAACTTGATGTCACTTCACTATATATGTGCCGTCTTAACCACAGCCCTGACCCAACTTTACATTAAACAAATACATTATGTATACTGGATATTTATTGTTATTTCATGATGCTACCTGAAATTAAATGGTCACTAAACAAGCACCAGTGTCACCAACAGAGGCTCATCTGTGACCAGGATGAGTCTCGTCACCCCACTGGATGGCTGATAACCACAAATCTCTTTCTTTTTTGTCAGTGGGAAACTGAAAAAATCTGTCTCCCAGGTTTTTTACTTGTATGTTGTGGCATTCTCTATGCACAATATGGTAAAACCGCCCGAAATTCCCATGCAAGAGCTCTATACCCAATATTACTACATTACATGAAAATTCACCTACTTGGCACTGTGAAAAGCTTGTCTCCTGATATGTCATTATGTCAACTGATGTACTACAAGCTTTTCCTGGTACAGCCAAACCTTGGCATACAAATTTAGTTCGTTCTTTAGGTGAAAATTCATAGTAAGGTACAAATATTTCCTTACAAAATAATGTAAATGCAGATAATCCATTCTAGCCACTTTAAAATATTACTATTATCACCAATTTCCAAAACTATAATTATATTTTTGCTTATAAAAAAAATTTGAAAAGACAGGTAAATAAAATAAAATATGAAATGATTTCTCTGAGCACCAGCTTTTTCACAATAATGTCTTCCTTCACTTACACTGAAATTTCTTTTTGCTACCATCATTGTTAACCTCCTTGGGAATCATTGTGCTATGTCTTCACTACATCTTGAACAAAATGCAAAAAAAACATTTATTCATAAACTCTATTCACTTGGCTTTCCACTGACAGGTTTTAAATGGCTCCTTTGTTTGCTGAAAATGCTTCGTACTGCATGCCGATGCAAATTTTGAACAAGATTTATATCCTTAAAGCAAAAATTTTTAAGAGAAGGCATTCATACAGTATGCCAAGGTTCCACTGTACATTCATGAAATTATGCTTGTTCATTCATTTATACACATGAAGTTGTGTTATCAGTAGATTCATGTGAAATTGTACACCAGAGATGGCATAAATAATTTTTATATCAGTTCAGGGTTTTATCCAATTAAACTATGAAGAAAAACTTTTTTCTTAATAAAAACTATATGCATGGTGTACCAATCATTTGCATTTACTGTACAAAATGGAAAGGAAAACAATATAATAACATTTTTATTTAAGTTTTTCTTGACACAATAAAATTTATGTTTTAGTAAGATCATTTTCAATAAAAAATTATTAACTGTTCTGGATGCAACACATACAAATCCTAATTAAAAATCTAGATTGTTCATTTTGTCGAGCATTAATTAAATAAAGCCTTATTTGGATAAATTATTACACATTTGTTGAAAAATGTTCTGTAGTAAGAAAAAAAAAGACTACATAAAGTTGTGTACTGTATTGTTTAAAGAAATCACTGTGTACTATTGTACGTTTGGGATTTCTAGGTAACTTATTTTTGGATTATGTAACATTAGTTTATTATATTTTTTTTTTGGTGACTATATGGAGCAGTTTACATAGTAAATGAGTGAGGACTGATTTGTGATGCAGAAAGTATACAGCACAGTGAACAGCCAAATACAGGAAAGGTCATAACAACAGGGATTACTGGATCAATTTCCCCCCCCCAAGTTATATTGCTGATGCACCACCACGCAGGATGATCATGACAGTGTTATGTAACAAGGACACAGCTGAATTCCAATCGGAGCAATCTCATTACACTTTCATGGGGAAAAAATTGAACCTTGTCTAAGTCCAACACAGCCATTGCTTTTATTTCAAATCCCATGTGGCGGATTTCAGACATATATGTATGAATATTGATCAAACAACACTTTTTACTTACTTTTTACTCAACTGCACATACTTGGTCCCTGAATTAACTACTATGTGTAGTATTATACAAACCAATGATAGTGTGATCCTAAATCTTAATCTTATTATCTTGAAAAATCACTAATAAAATTACTTAAAGGTAAATACTTGTTCTTTCTTCACTGTAAAAAGCTGATCAAATCAAATAAATTCAATATTATTTTAAAAAGTGCTTTTAACAATGATCACTGTCGGAAAGCAGCTTTACAGAATCAAAAGAAAATTAGTGAAACGAGTATAAAAAAGTGCTACCCTAAAAACAAGAATCATGACACAGTGTAAAGCACATTTATTATTGAAACCCATTAATTATTTAGTGTTGATACTCATAGAATTATCTACATACCATAACTTATGAACCAAAATGGCTGCTCTAGCCCTTGTCCTACAGACACAATCGCCCAAGACCTTTCTCTAAATTACTGTTAAATTATTAACAATGCACCATTTATTATGTATTTAAACAATCTGTCTGAGAAAGAAAATATGTCCGTTGTACGCTAACAGGCATGGATACGAGATATAACGGTTTTCAAGTCTAGTATTTTACAGCAATCCAAAACTACTACTTATCATTCCTATTATTCTAAAATGCACATGTTATTAAAACTCATTTTATTACATGCTGACCATCTGCAGTTCTTTTTTTTTTTTTGGGCTGTAACTTATGTGAAAATGGTTCTTATCAAAATGACATTTCGCCATTAAGCGCCTAATATATTTTTATTTTGAACAGTATATGGGCGACTGCTGTCTTTATAATACATTACTTCTCGCTAGGTTCTGCTGTTGTACTGTATATGTTGTTTAAGTTGTGGCACCAAAATATCTGAAAGGAATTGATTTTTATGAAACAGTAATGAATGCTGTAGCATTCATTAAAGGGTTATGTTGATTGTCACAGACAGTGGTCACACATAAATATAAATACATAAATATACATAAATTTACAAAAAGTCACACATATACTGTACACTACTGCTCAAAATTTTCTGATCACTTTCTAATTCCATGGTTGTTCATTTCTTTTCATGATTTTTATTTCTTTCTACATTGTAAAGCAATGCTGAAGGTGTCCAAAAATGTACAATAATCTCCTTAGAACAGTTAATGTTGCGATGCGTCTGCTACTTATGATCTATAAAGGCTTCATAATGACTCTAATCTGAGGTGCTGTTAATTGGTGATTTTTGAGGCTGGTAACTCAAAAAAAAAAACTTCTCCTCTGCACCAGGTAAGTTTTGCTCTTGCCTTCCTGGGATGGTCTTCATGAGAGCCAGTTGTGGTGCCTGATGGGTTTTGCAAATGCCCTTGACAATACTGATCTTGCACAAACTTTTCCAGAAAACCTGACCTCTACTGTATGTCTTAAAAGAACAACTGACTGTTGTTGTTGTTGTTACATGATTACCTAAATCCATGTGTGTTATTTTATAGTTTTTAAATACACACCTTTATTGTAGAATGTAGAAAAATTAGCAAGTGATCCCAAACTTTTGAGCGGTAAAAAATATACTGTATATCCTGTTGATTCTTGTTAGCATGATACTGTACCTAGGATTCAATCTGTATTATGACTTTGAGTCTTATACTGTTTTAAATGCAAATATATATAATTTAATACGTATAATCAATTTTGGAGTAAGTGTGGCCATGCATGAGTCATACACAAGAGACTCATGATTCAGCTATGTATGAAGTTTTTCCTTATCTTTAATATACATATTGACATGACACAATATACTGTCACATTACGGTGAACATCTATAGTCATATACTTCTGCATGAATATTCTTTTCTGTTATTCTCCTCAACCTTCACCCAAGCGTACTCTTGCACCAGTGTTCCAGACGACCTTGCTCCTTTTTCTCTTATGGCACTGAGCAACGTCCCCTGACAGTGCAATAAGAAATAATGAGCAGCTTGTGAAACGAACCACAACAAAAAGGAGACGCTTCACCTCACAAGGTGCATTGCAGTCCATAAGACTAACAGCTTTGTAACAAATTTTAGCAAACCGGCATTACATGCACCAGATCCCTGTCTATACATGGAGCTGAGAAGCTCTGTAGTGAGATTCAAGCTCAATACCATCTGGTCAATAAAGTAGCATGGTACAACTACCCTATACACACTCAGTTCAAAAAATAAATAAGAAAAAGATTACTTTTGGTTTGCACTACACTCAGTTTTATCATAACCTTTGACCAAGACCTTCTCACTAGCACATCATCATCATCATGCATCTAAAACTTAAATCCAGCATCATGGGTCTGTGCCTCAGCCTCAGCTCGGTATTCATTTATGCAAAAAAATAATAATAATAATAAATAATAAAATAATAATAATAATAAATAAGGCTAGCTATGGACATGTGCATGCACATCATTCATTCAAAACCATTCAAATGATGCATCCTGTAGTGCTGCACGTGCTCACACGAACGCGTGTCCAGCTCCCGCGTGCCGCAGTGTGTCCGTGTTGCATTTCCTTACCTGTCTCTGAAGGCGCGTGGAGAGAGAAAGAGCGTGTGCGTGTATATGTGTGTGTGTACTGTACGCGTGTGTCTGAGATCTGATGCTCATCGCCTCCTCCTTGCGCGTGTCCTACAACGCACCTGACCCAGATCTCTTTTTGTTTTGTTTTTTGTTTTTCCTGCAAGAGGAATCAAAATCTGCAGATTTCAAAATGCGCGAGCGAATTTTTTTTTTTTTTCATTTCCTTTTTACACTTTTTTTTTTTTTTTTTTACAGATTTCTCTCAACGCTGTCGTATCTCTCGGTTTGCGTTAAAACAAAGTTCAGCCTCGCGAGCTGTTCGTTCAACTTTTCTTTCCCCCACGTCCGCGAGCTCATGTGCAGGTTTTTGCAACGCGTCACTTCCAGGCGCACGAGGGAGGAAAGCAAACGCAGCCTGGTGTTCAGGAAAGTTTTTTTTTACCCCCCCCCCCAAAAAAAAAAACTATTTTGCTTACCTATTATTATTTTTTCCCCCTCGCTTTAGTTTCCTGTTCCGCGTGCTGTTTGTGTCCACCCTGTTAGAGATCCCGAATGAGTGAGAGAGAGAAGGAAAGAGAGAGAGCAGCAGAGGAGTAGATTTAAGGGACTGAGATTTTCCATTACGTACATTATTGTGCAAAGTCTCGAGGGGGGGTGGGGGGGACACTGAGCACGGATCGCTCCCCAACAACACAGGTCTGCATGCACACATACTGTAAATATGCATGCATGCTGTGTGTGTGTGTGTGTATATATATATATATATATATATATATATATATATATATATATATATGTGTGTGTGTGTGTGTAAAACATACCATGCATGCATATGGTGGATAACATATCAATCACTTGTTCAGGTCCATACATCAGATCACTTTATTTAAGCTAGACCTGTCACACGACGTGCGAAAATACATTAGATTATTCTGAAAATTCTAACAGTGCAATGCAGCCATGAATAATAAAACCATACTGAGTCTCTAAATAAGTCTTTAAACTAGCTAAAAACCGTGACTTCCTATAAGAGCAGTGCTCTATATTGGAAATGATTATGGAACTCTCACTAATAAAGCATGCACCCTGGTATTCACTCACTCACTCACACACAGAGAAAGAGGGAGAGATGACATCCAATAATTAATGAATTCTCCTTCAACCCCCACACACTTTGATTTGAGCATTAATGCAAACAAATGAAATGGAATGCATTATAAAGAGGCATTATAGAATGTGCTTAAGCACACACAATGCATCCTCAATGAAGCCATACTGATTCAAGTTCAACTTCAGATTCATTTTCAAGCATTCCAATAGTTTTTTTTTTATATAATTTTGCTACTTTGCTAACAAGAAGCACCGACTAATAATATACTAAACATTTGCATTCATCCACATGAACTGTGTTGCAGAAATTAATTTTTAAAAATTATGCATTGCTAATAAAACCATACTGATAATTAACTTTATACATTATTGCTGTTTATGCAAATAGTGGTATATTGTTCAGTATAAGGGAGCTTGTTCTAGTGCAACTTTCATTTTTGCACATAAAACAAGTCAAGGACATTCATGCATTAATTGCTTTATTAAGGATGCACTGCCTCAATCAGTACTTTCATGTTGACTACATTTCTGGCCAAGAAAAATTGGAAAAGTCACACAGCAGTCACAATAATTCATTACACTGACTTTAGCTTTCGCTGAGGTCCTTATGGTCCCAAAAACACTCTCACAATTTGAATGCTGGAACATGGCTCTACTAATGTACAGTCGTGGCAATTTGCATGTACTCCAGAATGTTATGAAGAGTGATCAGATGAATTGCATAGTCCTTCTTTGCCATGAAAATTAACTTAATCCCGAAAAAAACTTTCCACTGCATTTCATTGCTGTCATTAAAGGGCCTGCTGAGATCATTTCAGTAATTGTGAGAATGTTGACGAGCGCAAGGCTAGAGATCATTATGTCAGGCTGATTGGGTTAGAATGGCTGATTTGACATGTTAAAAGGAGGGTGATGCTTGAAATCATTGTTCTTTCATTGTTGACCATGGTGACCTGCAAAGAAAATGCATAAAAATGGCTTCACAGGCAAGGATATTGTGGCTACTAAGATTGCATCTAAATCAACAATTTATAGGATCATCAAGAACTTCAAGGAAAGAGGTTCAATTCTTGTTAAGAAGCTTCAGGGCGTCCAAGAAAGTCCAGCAAGCACCAGGATCGTCTCCTAAAGAAGATTCAGCTGCGGGATCGGAGTGCCACCAGTGCAGAGCTTGCTCAGGAATGGCAGCAGGCAGGTGAGAGCGCATCTGCACGCACAGTGAGGCCAAGATTTTGGAATATGGCCTGGTGTCAAGAAGGGCAGCAAAGTAGCCGCTTCTCTCCAAAAAAAACATCAGGGACAGATTGATCTTCTGCAAAAAGTATGGCGAATGGACTGCTGAGGACTGGGGCAAAGTCATATTCTCGGATGAAGCCTCTTTCCGATTGATTGGGGAATCTGGAAAAAGGCTTGTCCAGAGAAGAAAAGGTGAGCGCTACCATCAGTCCTGTGTCATGCCAACAGTAAAGCATCCTGAGACCATTCATGTGTGGGGTTGCTTCTCATCCAAGGGAGTGGGCTCACTTACAATTTTGCCCAAAAACACAGCCAATGAATAAAGAATGGTACCAAAACACCCTCCAACAGCAACTTCTTCCAACAACAGTTTGGTGAAGAACAATGCATTTTCCAGCACGATGGAGCACCGTGCCATAAGACAAAAGTGATAACTAAGTGGCTCGGGGACCAAAACGTTGAAATTTTGGGTCCCTAGATCTTAATCCCACTGAGAACTTGTGGTCAATCCTCAAGAGGCGGGTGGACAAACAAAAACCCACTAATTCTGACAAACTCCAAGAAGTGATTATGAAAGAATGGGTTGCTATCAGTCAGGATTTGGCCCAGAAGTTGATTGAGAGCAGCCCAGTCGAATGGCAGAGGTCCTGAAAAAGAAGGGCCAACACTGCAAATACTGACTCTTTGCATAAATGTCATGTAATTTTCGATAAAAGCCTTTGAAACGTATGAAGTGCTTGTAATTATATTTCAGTACATCACAGAAACAACTGAAACAAAGATCTAAAAGCAGTTTAGCAGCAAACTTTGTGTAAACTAACATTTGGGACATTCTCAAAACCTTTGGCCACAACTGTACATACAGTAGCTGTGATTTCTACTGTCTTTGTACAAAGCCACTTGCCCAAGCATATAAGTTGCACTCAGTAATGATTTTTTCCCCAATCTCATTGGGAAAATGAGACTGCATTAGACTGTTTTTAATACAATTATAGTAAAACAGTAATTGCAAATAATTTGTTCTTTCTTTAACAGTGACCTTTTTTGTCCAGGCAGTGCATAAATACAGTAGGTATTTAGGACTCAGAACACACATATTTCAATTAAAAGCAGTAATAAGCACCAGTCCTGTTTTTATTCTTCTAAGGAAATACAGTATATACAAATGCAAGACGAAATCAATAAAGTTTCAAATCTATTAGCATCGATAGTAAATGAGTAAAAAGTAGTTTTTTTGTGGAATTTTTGAATGGTAGCATAAAAATGTTGCACCATGTTTAATCATGTTCCTTTGGGGAAGATGTATTGAAAAAACCTCAGCACTTGGCATTTTTTTTAACCGGTCACTTTCTTTTATGTTCCGCTGTGTTCCGCCCAGGGATCATCTTCACCAAAAAATAGACCCTGTGGAGGTGCTTAATTTTGAGTTGTTATGTCATGAACACAGAGGAACATAGATGAACCGTGAATGAACTGTATGCTAAATCACTACTGAACTTTCCACGTTGCTTTGGGTGAAGACGCAGCCGTTACCTGGATGTTCTACAAGCTGAGCTTAAACAACATGTCCTTCATGAGCTCCCTGAGGACCCGAGGCCCTTTCCGAGCATCATACTCTCTAATGAGCACTCAGCCATCCCCGGAAGCTAGAAAAGTTTAATCATAAGAAAACAATAATACAATAATAAGACCAAGGAGGCTGTCCTGCAGTGCACAGTTCTTTAAGGCTACAACAAAATTCAGCATTAGCAACAAGCCAAAGATGATCAATGTTAAGTGTCACACTGAATACTTATTGTATATCTTTCAAAAATAACTAATATAATAACTGAATAAAAAATAGCACATAATTCAAACATCCAGATTGGACCTCCTCAAGTTCCAACAGATTTTAACCGCATGTTAAGAGGAACCCAAACCAAAAACAGCCAAACCAAACCAAAGTTCACCAACCAAAAATAGCTACCCTTTATTCATTCATTCATTTTCTATACCACATATCCAGTACAGGGTCATGATGACCTGGAGCCTATCCCGGGAGACTTATGGCATGAGGCTGCAAATCCATCACAGAGCACACAAATAACAGGCAATTTGGGAACACCAATTAATCTAATCTACATGTCTTTGGACTGTGGGAGGAAACTGGAGCACCAGAGAAAAAGAAACTCACAAGAACCTGCAAACTCCACATATACACAGACCCAAGGCAGGAATTGAACCCTCGGCCCAGGAGGTGCAAGGCCACAGTGCTAACCGCTACACCACTGTGCCGCCTGGCTTAACGATCTCAACCCTTGAAAATGACAAAACCATTCAGCAACTTGTGCATGATGATCTTCGGGGAGAGCAATCCACGACAGTGCTGCTATTGTCAGTGTGTCATACAGGACATCCAGGCAATCCTGGATGAACATGCACCGTGTTGCTGCCAAGTTCGTCCACGGACTGCTGACCCAGGAGCAGAAGGAACATCACTTCCAAGTCTGCCAAGAATCCCGTCCTTCATGTAGTGGATCATTACCGGTGATGAAACTTGGGTGTACCCTGAGATGCAGCGACAGTCTTCACAGTGGAAGATCACATCATTTCCATGTTAAAAAAACACAAGACAGGTCCACAGCTTGACCAAGTGCTTATTGTCTTTTTCGACATTCATGGCATTTTGCATTTGTCCCCAGGGGTCAGACTATCAAATGCAAATTATACTGCCTTTAATTAGTAACCGATGTACAGTACACCTGAACATCCATTCAGTTATCCAATCCACTGATTGTGTGGCAGTAGTGTAATGCGAAATGGATCATGTACAGTACAGGTCAAAAGATTTACTGTAGTTAATGCATCAAACACTTTGATTTTGATTGCGGCATGGATACCAGATGGGCTGGTTTAAATGTTTTCGAAAATTCTGATCTCTTCAGTGTTACACATTCGACACCCTAAAGACTTGGTTTATTGCACAGACTGTAAAATAAACAAAAAAAACAATGAGTGCGCAACAGTTTTGTACGTGAAAACAGCTTGTTTGGTAAAAGGAACCTGGCCAGATTGGTGCATGCTGCCAGAACACATTTATTATCTCACATAATGACTCTATAACTGTAGTGAGCAGAAAAGTATCCAAGCATTCACAAAAGATCAAACATTGAACTGGATGGGCTACAGCAGCAAAGGACGACATAAATTTTCTGCTCCTGTCAGCCAAGAACAAGAATGCAAGACAATCGTAGACACAAACTAAGATTAAAAAAAGACCGGGGGATTTTGTTTAGCAAATATTCAACTGCCTCGTTACGTTAAGTATCTGCCCATGATAGCTTCACATTCCTATTCTAAGCTAACCGGAATGTAACCTGATGTGGTGTTTGGCTCTTGTAGCCCACCCAGCTCAATGTTATATTATTTTCCTTTGATGTCTCTTGTTATCAATCTGTTTTCAAGACTGTCATGTTTGAAAAATCAATTCAATTCAATTTTATTTGTATAGTTCTTTTAGCAATGGACATTGTGACAGAAGATTTACAGGGGGAAGAATGTGACACAGACTATAAATGGTTCTCAAAGGTTATATTACATGTATAAGAATGTATATTAAATATACATGCCGATCTTGGGCAGGCCCTTATGAATATTACTGAGTATGCAAAAACAAGGTATCAAAACAAACAATGATTGATTGAAAATCAAAGTGAAGATTTTTCTTGGCAGATTGCATAAAAAGCTTGCGTTTTTTTTTTTTTGTTTGTTTGTTTTTGGTGGTGGTGGTGATGAGGGGGAGTTAGCTTTGTGTCTGCTACTGTTGTTTTCAAGAAAATTATAATGCGGTCTGAGGTCATGTGATCTCAGTGCCGTGGAAGGGAGTTTGGTCCTAATTAGCATACTAAAAGTGAAGGCAGCATAAAACGATAATAAAAAAATATCTTTAAATATAATATAAGATGACAAGTACAGTTGTAAAACAGGAAAAACTTTTAAATTAACAAACCTATTCGTGGCAATTTCAGTCCTAAACCTATTGCAGTTATAAGCCATCACACGCACACACACACACACACACACAAAAAAAGTCTGCATCAATGCAGTGCAAAGGCAGTTTCTCGAATACTGTGACTATAACATTTGACATTTAATAGTAATTTGGATCAAAGGAGATTATTGAATTTTTTGGATACCATCAAGCATTGAAGTATAAAAAAAAATAAAAAATAGGAATTACCAGGAAATTAGGAGGAACTTTGTCTTTTGACTGTACACTGTATAAAATATTAATCATCTGAACATAACAGGTGTCAGGATTAGACCAGTACAATCTTAGATGAACAACATGAACAATACAACACATTTCACAGTTACATTATTGTTTTACAAATGAAGTCAAAAGAAAAAAAAAGGCCCAGCAAATGGCCAAATACCTCAAAGACCTGAAGCTATGAAGTTATAAAGAAGATTTGGACCAAAACGATGTGAAAGACCGGTAAAGTCAGGAAATTAAGTTATTGTTGCTTAAAATAGCTATTTAATAATGGGGATATTGCCCAATTATTTATTTATTTGGCTTCATTTATATTTGTAAAAAATGACATTATGAAAAATGTTCTATGTTGGTCATCTGTCGTTGTGCCTGCCTAATTCTAAGCCCTACTATGATCCTATGATTTTTATTACACTATATGCACATAGAATTACTAACTTTTGAACATAACTGTACACACACACACACACACACACACACACACACACACACACACTTTATTACTTTATTAGACCCCTGTTTGCCTTCAGAACTGCTTTAATTCTTTATGGCATATATTCAACAAAGTGCTGGAACCGTTCTTTAGAGATTCCTTCCACATCCCAAAGGTGCTCTATTGGATTGATATCTGGTAACTGTGGAGGCCATTTGAGTACAGTGAACACACAGTCGTGGTCTGGAAACCACTTAGAGCTTTGTGACATGATACGTTGTGCAGTGGTCATAAAGGACTGAATAGAGGAAGCAATAATACTCATGGTCTGCTGTGTCAGTTAAACGAGGCTCAGCTGATCAGCCAAGAAAACATCCATACACCACCACCAGCAGCCTAAACCATTGATACAAGACAGGATGTATCCAAGCTTTCACGTTGTTTGTACCAAATTCTGCAGAAACTTCTCACACTGGCGCCATTTTTCCAATCCTCTATTGTCCGATTTTGGTGAGCCCTTATAAATTGTAGCCTCAATTTCCTGTTCTTGGCTGGCAGGATTGGCTCTCGATGTGGTCTTCTGCTGCTGTAGCCCATCTGCTTAAAGGCTTAATATGTTGTGCATTCATACATGCTCTTAGGCATCCCTCTTTCGTTTTTTTGCAACAAATGTCATTTGAGTTATTTTTGCCTTTCTATGACCTTAAACCATTTTGGCCATTCTCCACAGATCTCTGGCATCAGCAAGGCATTTTTGCCCAGAGAATCACTGCACACTGGTTACGTTGTCTTTGTCAGACCATTCTGTGGTGGTTGTGTGTGAAAATTTAAAATGATCAACAGTTTCTGAAATACACAGACCAGCTCAAAGCACATTTTTCCCCATTCTGCTGCTCTAGTTTGAAGAGCAGTTCATATTGATCATGTCTATATTATTATTATTATTATTATTATTATTTACCTTTTTTTTTTACAAAGCCCAAATAATGTTTCTGTTTTAATTTTATTTAATCTGTTTTAATTTTATTTGAAATCTTTAAAACAAAGATTAGTTTTAACAAATAAAGTCCCTGCCCATCTCTACAGACTAGTAATTGAAAAACAATGTTACTGCCATGTCAACAAAGGCTATAGATTTCCACTGGAAAATGAGTAATCGTGCTGATCATCATTATCATCCACATTATTCAGTGTGCTTTAAGAAATATGAAACCACCATCGCTTCTGACTCATCTGATTACTGTTCATTCTTACATCAGTGCTGAAATAATCACTGATTCATTCTTTGAGTTTGTTCTACAGGTTAAATTTACTCCCTCACTTACTCATTTATCGCCTCCTATTCCAGGAGATTTAGGGCACAAGGTGAGGTACACCCTGGACATGGTGCCAAACCAACGCAGGGCACAAACACGCGCTCATTCTCACACTAATGGCGATTTCAGAATGCCAATTAGTCTAATCTGCATGTTTTTGGACTGTGGAAGGAAACCAGAGTACTTGGAGGCAACCCACCAAGGATGGGGAGATCATGCAAACTCCACGCATACAGACCCTGAGGCAGGAATCGGACCCAGGTGCAAGGCAACAGTGTTAACCACTTAGCCATCGTGCCACCAGGTTACATTTAGCATTTAATAGTTTTGACAGCTTGTACTTATACTGTACTGCTTATGCACTGGATCAATTAGGCATTAAATTATTTTCACTATGGCTGGTAATCAACCAGCTAGCTACACATAGCTAGCAAGCTAGTCATTAGCTAAGCAATGAATTCCCTTTTTGGGTGTGTTATAGAAAAACAATTAATGACAGGTCAGTGAGATACAAAGTAGGTGCTAGTACTACTTCAAAAGTCGGGGTTTTTTTTTTCTTTCTTTACTTTACTTATTGTTAGCTTGCTTTTGGTTAGCTAGGATTTGTTAGCTTGCTTTTCGTTAGCATACTTTTGGTTAGCATGTTTGTTAACTAGGATTTCTCACAAAAAATATCAGGATTCAAAATAGATGTTGGTTGCATAGCAAAATGAACAGAGCTTAAAGCCTGAATCTCTAAATATTTAGTTAGCTTTATATCACAACTCTCTCTCTCTCTCTCTCTCTCTCTCTGTGTGTGTGTGTTTACTCTCTTTTGAATTTACTAAAACAATACAACTCTTATAGTAGCAAGCTTTTCATGAAAAAAGCACAAACTTCACTCTCTTGAAGACTTTTGTGTTGTGGTTGTTACAAACTGCGGACACTGTACACTAATTCCATAAATCTATACAAATAACTTTTTAAAATTATTATTATTATTATTATTATTATTATTATTATTATTATTATTATTATTATTATTTATTAATTTTAAATAAACGATTTTATTTTACAAATAAAAGAAAGGTTTTGTCTGTACATTCATCAGAACTTTACGGTTCATCCATAGGACGACCTGTCTCAGTAAAAGTTATGTCTGTATGTCTGTCCCGCCAAATTCTGTTACAGCATCACACAAAACTGGCTGAACAGAATTAAATGATACTTTGGCAATACTAAGGTATTTGCCTGAAGTTAAGCCTAAATTAAATCAAAGCAATGGTATGAAAACTTATGTGGCAGATTTAATAATCTGTTTTAAAATGAGCTACGAATAAGCTACTTGCTCAATGGAAACAAACACCTGCACAAATAGATATTAATTAGAAAAGCTAAACAGAATATTTTTATTTGGATTTTTAACAGCGATAAAATAGTATATGTGATCTTTTTTTTTTCTTTGATTTCTGTGAATCACTCTTCGAATACAGGACAGTTGACTGCACATTTATATAATCATACATGCTATTAATCTGGAGTAACTCTGGTGGTGCTCCAGTATCCTTTCTTACTTTTTGCAAAATGAGGTCATGAACCGTGTTCAGCATGAGCAGGTGTTATTTAAGTTAGACGTTTCAGGTTTGTCCTCCCCGAATGCATTAATTATTCCTCAGGTTACCTGGTACTCATTTTCAAGAGAGGTACTTGCCATGTACACCTGATGGTTGTGTCATCTCTGTCCCACAGGGAGTCGAGGAGTGTGATTGTGTCAGAGTGTGAGAGAGAGAGAGAGAGCGTGAGAGATGCACACTGCCTTATTGATAGAATTTGCATTTGTGTTGACTGCTTTTACACTCCAGTTACATCTCTAAGCACTTTTAGCAACAAGCACCAATACAGAGGCATGTTAGTTAACCCAAATACCTACCGTAGGCAGGCAAACATCCTCCTATTGTTTTCTAGCTTTTACATAACCAGCTCTTATTATTAATGCAGTACTGTCTGGGGTCTGTCTAATTTTACCACACGCTGTATGCAACAGAAAAGGTTCAACTCAATTTATGCCCAAATAAAAAAATTATTACGTTTCCTACAGTAATAGCATTGTTTGGAAAAAAAAAAAAAAGTATATGAAGGTTTTTGCCACAAGTTTACTGAAATGACTTTCAGTGAGGTAGACTTTATAGTTAGCTGCATGACCCTTGGAGATTTTGTGTAAATATAAAGTATAAAGATCTATAATCTTTAACTGTGCAGTTACATGTTAGGACAGTAAGGCAGAGTATTTAATAAAGTGCTCATTCACTCATTATCTATACCATGGTCACGGGGGGGCCTGGAGCCTATCCCAGGAGACTTTGGGCACGAGGTGGGGTACACCCTGGACATACACACATTCACATGCTGATTCACACACTATGGGCAATCCGGGAAAGCCAAATAGCCCAATCTGAATGTCTTTGGAATGTGGAAGGAACCCGAAGTACCCAGAGGAAACCCACCAAGCACTGGCCGAACATGCCAACTACATGCACACAGGCCCGAGGCAGGAATCGGACTGATCGGACCAGACGACAGTGTTAACCACTAAGCCACCGCACTGCCTGCAGTATGTACCACTTTTTAAAAATCTTAGCAATGTTGCTGGGCCTGATACACCCATACTGTAGCAACACCACATAAACTACTACAGTACATAATGTCGCTGCTGTCCTGAGAATAAGCTGCTACAGAAATAATGGCAGAGGGCAACTCTATGGAATTGTATATACAGTAAAAGAAAATTATTAAAAGGAACAATAAATAAAGCTATAAAGTGGGTGAACCTAATAAACTCACAAGTGATACTGGGTGAGTAATACACCATTTAAGGTGGCATTTTAGGTTCCATTCCACTGACCACAAAGTTGCAACTACCACTGTAGAATGCAATCATCTTTTTTGCTTCGCCTGTGCTCTCTGTTGGATTGTCTTTTGCTTAGTGCAAGTGGTGAATGAATAAATAAAAATGTATGAATGATGTGGTAGTGTAGAGGAAAGAAAGATGGAAAAAAGAAAAATATCATTTGCAGGCTTTCTAATCCAGTTATTGTTTCCCCCCTCATGATTTTCCACGAACAATCTAGCAGCATGGATAATAATTCATAACCGGCGGCCTATTTACCACGCTCTGTAGTTTCCTTCCGATGGCAAAGAATAAACTGCTTTTATTCAAAATGAAAAATTAAACACCCTTGGTTGTGTTGCGGATAACTTTCTGAGCAAACTTGTTCACCACACTGAAGCAGGCCAGTACACATCGTATATTAATGCTACACTCAAACAGGATAATGTTCATCGTGTTTACAAAATAATTGAATATAAATGGCCCAGTCTTGTGATATCTCGAAATTTGGAAGTCATGTTTGGACAAAAAAGCTTTCAGATTTCAAGAAAACCACAGCTTTTGTGAAGTACAGAGGTGGAGGCATCAGGATATGAAGCTTTTTCTCTGCTTATAGTACTGGGGCCTTACCATGGTCCAAATTATGAGGGAGCTTACATGTATACCCGTGTGTGTGTGAGACTTGGGAAATCATGATGCACAATGGAAAATAGGCCTCCCCCGAAAGCCACTGTGTAATTTGAACCCTGCGCCTTATACCTTATTGAAGGAAACAGGAATGTGCCCGGATAAATTACAAGTGAATTCAATCTCAGCAGCCAAGATTATAAAGATTATACGTTTCAACAATGACCCCAATGGCTTTGCCCGGCCTAGCCAATCTCCAGAGCCGAGTCTTACTGACAATTTAAGTATTTAAAATTGCAAGCCCATCAAAGGAACTAAAAGCTAATTATGTCCTACCACAGATGAATTAAAACTGCCAATAACAAGGAATTTATATTTTCTGAATACATTCTTTGTATCAATTTCATGTTGTTAAACACATCTTTATTTCCACTAATGAACATATACTGTATGATTAGTCCAGACCTGGACTTTCAATAAACTTCCAAACTCGAAGCTTCCTCAAAACAAAACAAAAACATGCAACTAAACCAGTATTGTACTCTGACTAAAGAACACCTGGCCCTCATTAAAGGTTTTGCAACACATGTAGGCCTTGAAATATACAGTGCCTGACCAAAAAAAAAAAAAAAAAAAAATCACTGTTTCCGAAGGGCCAAAATATTGGCCTGCATTAAGCACCAAAAACAATTAACGAGATCTGAAATTACTTTATGAACAGTCCAACCTTAACTTTTTAAACAAATGAATGGTCTAAGTTTAAAGTGTTGATTGATTCGCAATGTCAACTGCATTGAGTGGCACGTAAGAAAACAATCCATCTCAAAAGCTGCTGCAGGCCTCTCAGCAGCCCAGGGAATATAGCTACTGTACGTTGCAAGCTAACATTAATTAATGAAATGAAAAGGCAACAAAACATAATTTTTTGTAACTTTAATTACAATTAAAGAAAAAATATTGTAATTAAATACATTCAGAAGACACCCCAAACCACCAAACGATTCAAAATGACCTCACATCATGGTACATATATTTTATTACATTTTTCTTCATACTTCATATCATAAAAAAACATGAATCAGTTTAAAACAGATGGTTACACTATAAAAAACAAACCCATTTACCACAACCACTTACTACCATTGTCTGTTAAACTGACTCAAAGTTCTCGCACGCATTCATAGCTGACAAACGTTTAATTTTGAACTAACATTACAATCCCAAAAGCAAAATTCTTCATTTCTCTGTTTCATGTCACCAGAGGATTCTGATCCTCATGCAATTTGACTAGTGTGACTAAAGAGGGGAGTGTAACTTACTGTATTTCTTTGGCTCACAGAATATTAGCGGTAATATAAATTGAATCAACTAAGACTTTGCCTCTTATGCTTACCACCCTGCATGTTAACGACAATCACTTTCTTTTGTTGCAATCTCATCTATTCAGTTCACCATTTACTGAAACATGAGCATGTCTAATGAATGGTGCTGTTTCAGTGCATTCATGCGCAACACCGTCTGTTAATAAATAAAAATGTATAAAAACCAGAATCGAATTGGGAATCTTCATATTACTAGATGTATGCTTAACTCTTGAAACTCTAAGTGAATTCCCTCACTCACTCATCATCTATACCGCTTTATCCTGTATTCAAGCTCGCAGGGGCCTGGAGCCTATCCCAGGAGACTTAGAACACACACTCACTCACACACTATGTGCAATTTGGGAACGTCAAACATTTGTTTGCTAAACGTTATCTGATAAAATCTCTGTCAAAGCGCCATCCCCAGTAATTATGGGATCACAGCAATCCACTGGTGGAGATTTGAAAGAGATTTTTTTTTGAACATTATGCAACCTTGAGTGATGACAAGAACATGGTTGTGGTCTGTTACTCTTGCAGTCAAACACATTCAGGTGTCTCATTAATTGTATTGTTTTGTCAGTCTGGACAGCGATGTCCTTTTTGTATACCTTGAAGATTCCATATTATGCTCCACTTAAATAAATTCATGTAGGTTTCAGAGGTCCCTAAAATATCTGATAATTGACCACCTGAAGTACCACCCAGAACATTTGGGTCACTAAAAAAACATTAGTCCAGTATAAGCTTGTGAGCTCCACATAGGCAGACTTCCCCTAGGCAGACGGTTCATCTTCATCCAAAAATTTCTGTGACTCTAGCACATGTGCACAAACATTTATTGATCTGTCAGGTTGTTCTTTTGAACCCACCTTTATGAGGCGGATTCTGGAGAAAGAGGGGGAGGGGGGGGGGGGACCGCATACATAGTTCTGTGCATCTGGACTTTATGTCAGGAGAACCATCTTCTCCTTTTCTCAATCAGGTTTTGAGAGACTCTTTGGTGGTTCATGGATTTTGTCCTGGATGAAAAGCTGTGACACGCTTATTGCTGTGATATTCTTTGCACTTATTCACCATTTTATAGACTTTACCATTTAGAAATAGTTTGCATTAATTTACTGACATCCAAGATACTTTTTTCAATCTCTACAGACTTGGTGGTACTTGGCATGATCACTGTTTTATGGGCAGGAACCTGACCTCTACCTGGTATATGTACCTTTTCACTTTTCAAACTTGTACAAACTGCCTTGTGCTATCCATTTCTCTTGCAGCCTGTATGGCAATTGTTCCACTATTGGGTCAACTCCCCAATATGTACAATCGTGGCCAAAAGTTTTGAGAATTACATAAATATTGGGAATTGGAAAAGTTGCTGCTTAAGTTTTTATAATAGCAATTTGCATATACTCCAGAATGTTATGAAGAGTGATCAGATGAATTGCATAGTCCTTCTTTGCCATGAAAATTAACTTAAAAACGAAAAAAAACCTTCCACTGCATTTCATTGCTGTCATTAAAAGACCTGCTGAGATCATCAGTAATCGTCTGGTTAACTCAGGTGAGAATGTTTGACGAGCACAAGGCTGGAGATCATTATGTCAGGCTGATTGGGTTAGAATGGCAGACTTGACATGTTAAAAGGAGGGTGATGCTTGAAATTATTGTTCTTTCATTGTTAACCATGGTGACCTGCAAAGAAACGCGTGCAGCCATCATTGCGTTGCATAAAAATGGCTTCACAGGCAAGGATATTGTGGCTACTAAGATTGCACCTAAATCAACAATTTATAGGATCATCAAGAACTTCAAAGAAAGAGGTTCAATTCTTGTTAAGAAGCTTCAGGGCATCCAAGAAAGTCCAGCAAGCGCCAGGATCGTCTCCTAAAGAGGATTCAGCTGTGGGATCGGAGTGCCACCAGTGCAGAGCTTGCTCAGGAATGGCAGCAGGCAGGTGTGAGCGCATCTGCACACACAGTGAGGCCAAGACTTTTGGAAGATGGCCTGGTGTCAAGAAGGGCAGCAAAGAAGCCACTTCTCTCCAAAAAAACCATCAGGGACAGATTGATCTTCTGCAAAAAGTATGGCAAATGGGCTGCTGAGGACTGGGGCAAAGTCATATTCTCAGATGAAGCCTCTTTCCGATTGTTTGGGGCATCTGGAAAAAGGCTTGTCCGGAGAAGAAAAGGTGAGCGCTACCATTGGTCCTGTGTCATGCCAACAGTAAAGCATCCTGAGACCATTCATGTGTGGGGTTGCTTCTCATCCAAGGGAGTGGGCTCACTCACAATTTTGCACAAAAACACAGCCATGAATAAAGACTGGTACCAAAACATCCTCCAACAGCAACTTCTTCCAACAATTCAACAACAGTTTGGTGAAGAGCAATGCATTTTCCAGCATGATGGAGCACCGTGCCATAAGGCAAAAGTGATAACTAAGTGGCTCGGGGACCAAAACGTTGAAATTTTGGGTCCCTAGATCTTAATCCCATTGAGAACTTGTGGTCAATCCTCAAGAGGCGGGTGGACAAACAAAAACCCACTAATTCTGACAAACTCCAAGAAGTGATTATGAAAGAATGGGTTGTTATCAGTCAGGATTTGGCCCAGAAGTTGATTGAGAGCAGCCCAGTCGAATTGCAGAGGTCCTGAAAAAGAAGGGCCAACACTGCAAATACTGACTCTTTACATAAATGTCATGTAATTGTCGATAAAAGCCTTTGAAACGTATGAAGTGCTTGTAATTATATTTCAGTACATCACAGAAACAACTGAAACAAAGATCTAAAAGCAGTTTAGCAGCAAACTTTGTGAAAACTAATATTTGGGACATTCTCAAAACTTTTGGTCACGACTGTATACAAGCATGTGAGCCCAGGTAAGTACCTTCTAGTTTTGATGTCTTAACAGATCTCAGTGCCGTTTGAGGGGCACTTTGTTTCCAATCTTAGGGAATCTCTCAAGTTTGTCTGAAAAGCCTTCTAAATTGTTCCAGGTGACCCATAGTATTTCTCAAGATGAGCCCATGCCACCCTGAGGCCAGCAGCAGGGCCACCACCATGAACAGCTCTGCTTCTCCTAAACTGCTGTGAAGACCCCTAACCATAAGTTCAAGCTCTCCGTTGCAAGTGAGATTAAGTCCTTGTACGGCATTTGTAACAATTGATTTCCTTCGCCTGTAACTTTCTGGACAGTCCTCAATTTTGATTATCCCAGAGGTTACAAGCTCACAATGAGCAATGTAAACAGCAAAGTTGTTTATTCCTTTAAGGCCAAGATCATACGGCCATGCTCTTTGCATCCTAAGAGGGGTTGTGTTTGGCTGAGGTCTCTTCATGGACGAGAAACTGTGAGGATGGATTCCAGTCGAATACTAGGCAGCCTTGATGATTCATGCCATGCACTCTGGAGGAGCTGGTGTGCTGTTTGACATAAATAGGTGTGATGTTCAGTTCATCTTGAGCTGTGTGAATGTGATTTTGCTCGCTATCTTGGTGTGTTGGAGCTTGAAAGACTCCATGTGGCTGATTGGGTGCAGCATTAGACTCATCATGGGGCAATGGCTGTTGACTAGAGGGCATTCTAGAATGACATTCAACATAGTCACAAGTAAGATGAACCAGAAAACTTAATGAAGTGCTGCTGTTTACTTGTTGTAATTGCTGTGTCCAAACTGCCATGATGCTGCATTACACCGTTCTGCCCCTGCATGTATAGCTCCACATGAATTGACAGCCAGCTAAACAGATATATTAGGCACTGAAAGGGTTAATGATGACTCAGACATGGAGGTTTAAGGATGTTTACTTGTTATTCTTTGTCAAATAGCTTTCTTACAATGCCAGAAATTGTGTGAAACTGAAAATAAATACAGGGGAAAAATTTTTTGTAAATGAAAAGAGTGTATAACATATACTGTCATACTGTATAAGGGTATAAATCCTTATCGACAAGTCTTCACAAATATGAATAATATATTTAGGCATTTACCCAAATTTTTTTTTACTGCATTATATATTTGAGTAGTTGCAAGCCTTGCTCAAGGGCCCAACAATGGCAATCTGATGGTTGTGGGTTTGAACATGGAACCTTCCAAACCATAGTCCAATGCCTTAACCACTGAGCTACCCCTGACCCCTTACCCCTAAATACAACGAAATATTTATTAGTCTTTATATCTAATGGGGTAACATTCAGTATACGCTTACAAACAAATCTTCTGTTCAGCACAAGAGGATGCCATATCTGAACATGGTAATGTACTCCACCATGGTCAGATATTGCAAGGCAAGATGGCTGGTCTAAACTATAACAACACAATTACAACACCGATGTGAAATGGTTAGCAAGACTTTGGGAATATCTGTCAGAATATTTTCCTTGTACATCATTCACTCACTTTACTTCCTTATACAGTATGATGGAAGGAAAAGATCACTTTTGCGTTCTTTTGTACAGCCAACAGTTGTTGGGTAGTCCTGGGTGGTACTGAGCACCAAGCTGGAGGGGCGTCTAAGCATTCCAAAGGTCCCTCACAAGTTCTTTAGCACTACCCTTGATAAATCATGTCTTCATGGACCTTGCTTTCTGCAAGTTTAGACTATGACATCCATTCTGCCAGTTTGAGGAGGGCTCTTTAGTATAACAATGATGTAATGGTAAGCTGTTAATATACAGTATGTTAATATACTACTAAAGTAAAGTACAAAAAAAGAATAATAAAAATAAATAAATATTAATAATAATAATGTTTATAGTATGGTTGTATCAAAAAGTTTGGAGACTAGTTTTGTAACGTGCCAACAGAGGGCAGCACAAGGCTGCACGCACAGGAAGCAGGGAGCACCAACCTCCATAAGTCAGTGTGCCAAAAGACATTGTCCTGTGTACGTCATGGACAGCAAGTTAGAACAAAGACAACAAAGAGGGAATGTGAACTTTTCCATGAAACTGGGCAGATCTGCCACAAAGATGCCTGACTTGATTTGGCGATGGTGCAATGAGTCGTTCGAGGTGTTTTGAGTGGAACGTAAGCTTGAAGAACATCACTGGAAGATGACGAGAGATCAGGAAGACCTTCTAATACCTGTGACGAAACTTAGGTATATAGGTACGCCACTGAGACGAAGCAACAGTCTTCCCAATGGAAGAGCCCATCATGTCTATAACCAAAAACGGCAAGGCTAGTTCGCAGCTCGACCATTGTGCATCAAGAATTCATCCCCAGGGGTCAGACCATCAATAGCGAATTCTACTGCCAACTTTTAAGGTGAATGAGGGAGGACATATGGTGAAAGTGAAACTTTTTTGATACCACCTTGTAATAATACCAACAACAACTGTGTACTAGTTACATTAGACATACAGTACATGGCCCTAGCGTGCTGTGATTTTGAGGAAACATTTTGATTCCAGGAACATGCTAGTGTTAGCTAGCTGTTTAATTTTTGCTACTTTGAAGGGGAAAAACATGAATGCAAGAATATTGTAAATATATTTTTCTCAAAGCGAGATATCAACATTCTTTCATACAATATATTTGAATCTCGATCTCGTAGAAACCTACAGGATGTATGTTCTTAGTGTATTTTAATGGGATCTATCGATTATATATTATATATTATATTCCAAAACCTGATTCCTGCAGCCAGGAGGTTAATGCTGGATAGATAGATAGATATTTTAACAAAATAATATCCCCAATTCATCCAAATCAACAATTAAATAGATATAGGATCACAGATTCAGTGTGTCTTTAAAAAAAAAAAAAACAGATTTGAGCCTTATTAAAAATCTGTGCTTAAGAGAAGGACGGTCCATATGTGTGAATCTAAAAATATTCTGTAAGCGAGCTCAAAATGTTCTACATGATGGAGGAGACCGACATCCCTCTCCAACCTGGTTAGACGGTGCAGGAAGTGGGTCAGTACTTGTATTCTCTGTAGAAGAGGCTTTACAACATGTCATGTGTCATGAATATGTCATGTTGTGACCCAATATGGTTAAGCCTAAGTGCATGATTCATGTTTATTTTGTAAGGAAAATTTCATAAATGGCAGAAACATTTAGGTGATGACTGTATAAACAACGAATGCTCCGAGCCAATGGTTGATAAAGACTTCAGGCTTATAATACACATGGACAACGAGATCAGAGAGAGAGAGACGGCTCTGTCTTAGTCGCCGTCATCCCTTCTTTCTCTCAATAACGGCTTAATTACATCTGAAGCCTGAACAGTGAAAGTGTGATGAGATGAGATGAGTGTGTGTGAGACAGATGGCTGCATTGCTGCACTCTGCCCTGCTCCAACAACTTCAGAGGGAGTGTGTGTATATGTATGTGTGTATGTGTAGAGGGAGCAGATGGCCAAAGGTGTGTTTAATATTCACACAGGGAAAGGCCGAGTCATCGCCACACACGGATGTTCACACAGAGAGACAAGGGTTGGCGCACACACACACACACACACACACACACACACAAACACTCACACGACCTCTGTGAGATTTATCAGGTGATGAATAATGGCTGGGAGGACATGACAATTTTTGTATGGCTTTCAGAATTTTGAAGGGCGTTACAACAAAACACACAAAACCAATAAGATGCCGCAAACCTGACGACTCAGGAGCAGGCTTTCCTGCAGCTCTGTAACAGCGCCCCCAACTGTATAAACTGCTCACTAACCCTGATGCTACAGTGCATCACTCTGATGGATGAACAAAGTCGGCTAATGCTTAAGTGATACATAATTGAATTCTATGAACTGAGCATGCTCATAAATAGTCAATTACTACAGACTGAAGAAGAATACAGCATATAAACATGTGCCTTAGACATATGAAAATATTGTTTATAAATAGAGTCATAACTAAATATTTTAGTTTTTTTTTTTTATTACACAATAACAACATCGGCGGATTTAATAAAACATTATGCATCATGTATTATATGCACACAAACATCATGGTGGTGCTGTAGGAGTCCTGTATTTGGAATCTCCATTGTAGGGTTGTGTGCGTGTGCGTGTGCGTGTGCGTGTGCGTGTGTGTGTGTGTGTGTACAGGCACAGAAATAGCACACAAAGTTCCCTGAACAGCAGGATGTTTCAGACAAAAGTTCGCCATCGGTTGTGCAAGTGAAGTAAGACATCTGAAACGTCCTGCTTCTTGAGGAACTCCATGAACTACCTGATATTTCTTTGCGCCTTAGTTCTCATTAGTATATATGGACAGCAGTTGAAGGCCAAAGTTTGGGTTCCCCTGCAAAATCTCACCAACTAGAAATCTAAGCCAAGAGCACAATGTGTGCTAAGATATTAATAAACCTCAAGACTCATCAGGATGTTTTTCTTATCCGCTTTCTTCCACTTTCTGGGTGTCTGTTTCATTTCTGAACAATGTTAGATCTTGGTGTTACAATACACTTTTCAATACAAGGACTGATGTTTATTTTATCCTATTTTTACTATTAATATGTTTGCCCAAAGCATGGTACAGTGGCTTGACTGGCTTTGAATCCAGCCTCTCGCCTTGTGTGCATGTTCTCCCTGTGCTTGGTGGGGTTCCTCAAGGTCCTCCCTACGATCCAAATACATGCACAGTAGGTTGATTGGCATTGCCAAGTTGCCCATAGCGTACAGTATGTGTGAGTGCTTGTGCCCTGTGATGGACTGGCACCCCATCCAGGGTGTACCCCACCTTGTGCTTAAGTTCTCTGGGATAGGCACCAGGCCTCCATGACACTACGCAGGATAAACCTTATAGACAATGAATGTGCTGTTGTCAACAAAGACAGACAGATAGACAGACAGACAGAAAGATAGATAGACGACAGACAGACAGACAGACACATAGATAGACAGACAGACACATAGATAGACAGACAGGCAGACAGACAGACAGACAGCCAGACAGACACAGACACACACACATACATACATACATACATACATACATACACACGTGGACAAAATTGTTGGTACCCTTTGGTCAATGAAAGAAAAACTCACAGTGGTCATATAAATAACTTTAATCTGACAAAAGCAATAATTTAAAAAAATTCTATGAATGTTAACCAATGAAAGTCAGACATTGCTTTTCAACCATGCTTCAACAGAATTATTTTAAAAAAATAAACTCATGGAACAGGCCTGGACAAAAATGATGGTACCCCTAGAAAATACAGAAAATAATGTGACCAAAGGGACATGTTAATTCAAGGTGTGTCCACTAATTAGCATCACAGGTGTCTACAATCTTGTAATCAGTCAGTGGGCCTATATATAGGGCTCCAGGTAGTCACTGTGTTGTTTGGTGACATGGTATGTACCACACTCAACATGGACCAGAGGAAGCGAAGGAAAGAATTGTCTCAGGAGATTCGAAAGAAAATTATAGACAAGCATGTTAAAGGTAAAGGCTATAAGACCATTTCCAAGCAGCTAGATGTTCCTGTGACTACAGTTGCACATATTATTCAGAAATTTAAGATCCATGGGACTGTAGCCAACCTCCCTGGACGTGGCCGCACGAGGAAAATTCATGACAAATCAAAGAGACGGATAATCCGAATAGTAACAAAAGAGCCCAGAAAGACTTCTAAAGAGATCCAAGGTGAACTTCATGCTCAAGGAACATCAGTGTCAGATCGCACCATCCGTCGTTGTTTGAGCCAAAGTGGACTACATGGGAGACGACCAAGGAGGACACCATTGTTGAAAACAAATCATAAAAAAGCCAAACTGGAATATGCCAAACTACATGTTGACAATCCACAACGCTTCTGGGAGAATGTCCTATGGACAGATGAGACAAAAATGGAACTTTTTGCCAAGGCACATCAGCTCTATGTTCACAGACAGAAAAATTAAGCATATGAAGAAAAGAACACTGTCCCTATTGTGAAATATGGAGGAGGCTCTGTTATGTTCTGGGGCTGCTTTGCTGCATCTGGCACAGGGTGTCTTGAATCTGTGCAGGGTACAATGAAATCTCAAGACTATCAAGGAATTCTAGAGAGAAATGTGCTGGTCAGTGTCAGAAAGCTGGGGCTCAGTCGCAGGTCATGGGTCTTGAAACAGGACAATGACCCAAAACACACAGCTAAAAACACCCAAGAATGGCTAAGAGGAAAACATTGGACTATTCTAAAGTGGCCTTCTATGAGCCCTGACCTCAATCCTATTGAGCATCTTTGGAAGGAGCTGAAACATGCTGTCTGGAAAAGACACCCTTCAAACCGGAAACAACTGGAGCAGCTTGCTCATGAGGAGTGGGCCAGAATACCTGCAGAGAGGTGCAGAAGTCTCACTGACAGTTACAGGAATTGTTTGATTGCAGTGATTGCCTCAAAAGGTTGTGCAACCAACTATTAAGTTAGGGGTACCATCATTTTTGTCCAGGCCTGTTCCATGAGTTCATTTTTTTATTTTTATTTTGTTGAAGCATGGTTGAAAAGCAATGTCTGACTTTCATTGGTTAACATTCATAGAATTCTTATTTATTATTACTTTTGTCAGATTAAAGTTATTTCTGTGACCATTGTGAGTTTTTCTTTCATTGCCCGAAGGGTACCAACAGTTTTGTCCACGGGTGTACATACGGCAAAAAAAAAAAAACTGTTCAGAAGGGTCAAATTATTGGGCTGTATCAAGCAAAGAAAACAACTAAGGATATCTGAATGACTGGAACTGGGTTAAGAAATTGCTGAATCATCAACAACATCATGAATGGCGATCACCTAAACATTGGAGTTAAAGAATGGATTTTGGAGCAGTTGAAAAAAGTCATGTGGTTTGAAGACATCAGAGTGACCCTATTCCAAAACGAGAGGTGCATCAGGGTAAGAAGAGGAAGTACATCAAGTAATGCACCCGACATGCATAGTGCCACTGTACAAACCTCTGGAGTTGTATGATCTGTGTGATGATCTGGTGTTGATCCTGTATGTACTCGATCACATCTGTGGAGCTTTTCTTCCCCCCTATTGTACGGCCATATCCCAGGACTTACACTGTGAAAGAGCGGTTCTGGGAACATTAGGGATCATTCTGACACATGAACTGGCCACACAAATTGTGTGCTTTAATTCAAGATAAAGTTGATTGAATGTGCGACTTTTTGGCGAGGTAGTGTAGATAATATATCACCATACTGGATAGACTACCCGACATTACCTTTTAATCCTGCAAATATTGACACCATTAATGCCTCACCATAAGTGACTAGTTCATGGTAGAAAACTGAAAGTTTATCTTACTTGGATCTTTCCCTGACCAGTGCCATAAAGTCGGAACATTTGAGATACAGCCATTATACCAGGTTTAGATGTTGAGGATTGTCTTGCCATTTTGTCTATGAACATGGGGTCAGATATAAGCATTAAAAAATGATTAAAGTCTCAGGAAATGTTTCTCTCGCTGACCTAACCTATCCATCCTTGTTGTTAGTCTCTGGCCTGATGAGCAGCCTTCAGCTTAATCATTTATCATTTACTAAATGGCTGCCATTTTACAATAATGCTTATTGAGATAATAATAAAAAATAATGAGACTGCACGGAAAGAAAGGCCTCAATGTCTTGACTAAAATTGGTTGTGGATCAAAGTTGCTGTTCGGTAGCTAATCGTCCTTGAAACTCGTGAAAAGATTGATTACATCTTTCATTCCTTTAAGACCCTTGATCCTAAAACCTGATTTCCTACCTGATCGCAACTTCATGCAAGGTTACGTTTACAGCATTGGCCACTTATTTTTGCATATTATCAAATCTATACCATGCTACTACAAATTAATCAGGATTTAAAAATACTACATTAATTATTTTTGGGGTAGCTCAGTGGTTAAGGCATTGGACTACGGTTCAGAAGATCCCAGGTTCAACCCCACAACCACCAAGTTGTCACTGTTGGGCCCTTGAGCAAGGCCCGTAACCCTCAATTGCTCAGATGTATAATGGAAGTCGCTCTGGATAAGGGCATCTGCCAAATGCCTAGAGGTAGATGGAGATTTTTTTTCCTCTTTTTAAAAGCTATTATAAACATTTTAGCTTTGTAATTTAACATAATTGAGATAAGGATTAATCCTATTTTTATTAGGGGAGTTCAAGTCAAGCAAACCCGAACTTGTGATTAAATTTCTTGCGAATGGATTGACATTTACAGTAGACTTCAGGCAAGGAACAGTGATGAGACACTTATTTGCAGTAAAACATTTGAATGTTCCCAATGTTTAAAAAAAAAAAAGAAGGCCGTACGTCAATGAATGACGGTCCCAGCCGAGGTACCTCGGAGTCCACTCCGGTCGTTCCCGTGAACATGCAGCAAACGCTTCAACATTCATTCACAAACACCACTTGCACATTACAAGAACTTAGCTGGGAGCTATTGCTACATCTTCCATACATTCCTCACCTCACTCCAAGCCATTTCCACATGTTTGGGCCATTCAAAGGAGTTCCTGGGAGGCCAGCATTTCAGACATGGAGCAGGCAGTCCAACCAGGCCTCTGGTGTACTACGAAAACCCTGTACCATGATGGCATCCAGCCACTAGTGCAATGCTGGGATAAGTGCATTAGTGAAACAGGAGATTATATAGAGAAATAATGGTAGTTTTTACTTGCATAAAATGTGTTTTGTTATTCTGCATAATCAAACTCCCACACGATGACTTGAATGTCCCTCATATATTTGCATTTGTTATTACTAATTTGAACAGCAATAAGTATTTTGTCATTACTTATTGTATTGTATCGTTATTGTAATTAAAACAGACAAAGAATGCATTTTAACTGATGTTCGATGATGTTCTTGTCTGGATGTTTTACAGTATATCCCAGGATGCCTGTGGTTCTTTCTGGCTCTCGCTCGTCATTGCTAGTCCTGCTGGAGTCCCTGCTTGCACTCTACACATAATGTACATTGACCTTCTCTTTTACCTGACAGTAAGCATCACGCCCCCTCTCTATGGCATTCCTTATAACCTACATCTCGTTCTCCATAAATGAAGAGATGAAGATGAAAATGGCTTTGGAATTCATTTAATACAGTTTCGCTATGTGGTAACCTGACAAAGTGGACTTCCTGCTATATAAACAAAAAAGTATAGAATATTTATATTTATGGTCATACTAATATGCATCACCCAGACTCCTTTTGAGTCGGTTTTTCTCAACATTTCTACGTCATGCCATCTCAGGGAGTTTTGGCGACTGTTACCTCCAGCTTGCTCATTAGTTATGAAAAAAAATGTGTAAAAAAATGTAAATAATAAATTTATATTCTGAAATTATCTTAGTGTACACTCACCTAAAGGATTATTAGGAACACCTGTTCAATTTCTCATTAATGCAATTATCTAATCAACCAATCACATGGCAGTTGCTTCAATGCATTTAGGGGTGTGGTCCTGGTCAAGACAATCTCCTGAACTCCAAACTGAATGTCAGAATGGGAAAGAAAGGCGATTTAAGCTATTTTGTGCGTGGTCTGGTTGTTGGTGCCAGACGGACCGCTCTGAGTATTTCACAATCTGCTCAGTTACTGGGATTTCCACGCACAACCATTTCTAGGGTTTACAAAGAATGGTGTGAAAAGGGAAAAACATCCAGTATGTGACAGTCCTGTGGAAGAGAATGCCCTGTTGATGCTAGAGGTCAGAGGAGAATGGGCCGACCGATTCAAACTGATAGAAGAGCAACTTTGACTGAAATAACCACTCGTTACAACCGAGGTATGCAGCAAAGCATTGTGAAGCCACAACACGCACAACATTGAGGTGGATGGGCTACAACAGCAGAAGACCCCACCGGGTACCACTCATCTCCACTACAAATAGGAAAAAGAGGCTACAATTTGCACAAGCTCACCAAAATTGGACAGTTGAAGACTGGAAAAATGTTGCCTGGTCTGATGAGTCTCGATTTCTGTTGAGACATTCAATTGGTAGAGTCAGAATTTGACGTAAACAGAATGAGAACATGGATCCATCATGCCTTGTTACCACTGCTGGTGGTGGTGGTGTAATGGTGTGGGGGATCTTTTCTTGGCACACTTTAGGCCCCATCATTTAAATGCCACAGCCTACCTGAGCATTGTTTCTGACCATGTCCATCCCTTTATGACCACCATGTACCCATCCTCTGATGGCTACTTCCAGCAGGATAATGCACCATGACACAAAGCTCGAATCATTTCAAATTGGTTTCTTGAACATGACAATGAGTTCACTGTACTAAAATGGCTGCCACAGTCACCAGATCTCAACTCAAGCTTCGTGACTTGGATGTGCATCCCACAAATCTCCAACTGCAAGATGCTATCCTATCAATATGGGCCAACGTTTCTAAAGAATGCTTTCAGCACCTTGTTGAACCGATGCCACGTAAAATTAAGGCAGTTCTGAAGGTGAAAGGGGGTCAAACACCATATTAGTATGGTGTTCCTAATAATCCTTTAGGTGAGTGTAAATCTGCGTTGTGATGTCAGTTATTGAAAGCACTATACAAATCAATTTTAATAGAACTATGCATTTAGCTATTTATCCCAAAAACATGGAACACCTCATTGGTTGATTTTCATCTTCAAGCGTCTGTGCTATTTTGAAGAAATTTGAGATGCAATTAAAAAACTGCTTCTAAAAAATTTGTGCAACATTCGAGAATAACAGCATATACAGTACATACATTAAAAATATAGCGAAACTGTATTAAATTAATTCCAAAGCCATACTTGGACTGCTCTCAAGACTACAAAGTCTGCGAACCGAATTCCTGAAAAAGCTGCGGTGAACTTGTTTCAGAGAGGGAGAGAGAGAGAGAGATTTGTAGAATTCTGCTGAATGTGATGTATAATACATGAACTTACAAATGATCTTTCTGTAGATGTTATGAACTTCCAGACTGAAGAGATTGAATTTATAATTATGAGTACGAGTCATAATGCCTAATTTCCTACATTTCAAATATTAACATTGCAAACACAATCAAATCAAACAAAAACGTTTTAAATGAAGGTTTATAAATGCAAAGGAAAAACACCATCTTTATTTGCTCAGAACCCATTTATTAGACAATCATGCCAACAATACCATCAGACAGACTGATTTCCTTTTAATTTCCTAAGTGCTCTACCACCAAAAGCCTGTTGTAACAGCATTATGGAGAATATAATGTTTAGGTATAACAGAGTAAGTAGATGGAATTAATAAGTGATCTGATTGGTGGTAACGAAAAAAGGAGGTCCCTAAATATTCTAAAAACATGGCTATGCTTCTGCAGTTGTGGGAACAACTCGTACATACAAAGTCTTGGTGTTCAGGCTCTTCAGAGATGTTTCGGTGAATTCTGAAATGAAGAAAAAGATGGAATATGAGAGTCTGGTTCATTTTTAATTCAACTGAAATGTATTTGGCCGAAACTGACATTTACACAATATTCAGTTTTCATTCAGGACAGGTTTGTTCCTCTGAGCATACTGCAAACTGCCTGCAAATGACATTCTCTCATTCAGTAGCATTTGTTCATTAACCAGGTCCGGTCATGCTTGATTATACTTCATACAACTTCACTGTATTAAAGACATTGAATTAAGGCTTTGAAATGTATTTACATTATATAAAGAGTAAATCCAATGCCTATGTAGAAATATATTAGAAGTAAGTAGTTTCACATAAAAAAAAAACAACCAAGATGATCCGTAGCCGGGAGCCTAGAGAGAGCAAATTGGCCACGCAAAGGGGTTGGAGTGGCATAGTCGCGCTCCAACATCAATCATAGTGACGCTAGCCAATTTGGTCATTTCTGAGCTCTTTCTAGAGCAGGGGTAGGGAGGTTCGGTCGTAGAGAGCCGCATTCCTGCAGAGTTCTGCTCCAACCCTAATCAAACACACCTGAACAAGCTAATCAAGGTCTTCAGGATTACTAAGGCTACAGGTTTTTTTTTTTCAGGGTTGGAGCTGAAATCTGCAGGACTGCGTCTCTCTAGGCCCGAACTTGCATACCCCTGTGCTAGAGGAAGGAGCAGGTAGTGCTTTCCTCCGAATGTGTTAAAAGTGCGTGAGCAGCAGTTCAAAAATATGCGTTCAGCAGCTTCATGTGAGGAAGCATGTGTAAGCCTGACACCCTCCTTAGAAGGTAGCTGCCGCTGATGGGTGTATTCTGTAATATAGCATAATAGATGCCCTTTATAGTACAAGTCCATAAAGAATTTAAATTTAAATGATTCTTAATGTATAAGGGGCGTTCATGTCAAACCAGGACTGGAATCTTGCATTCGACAATCCGACAATGTACACAAAAATGACTGCACTGGGTCCTGAGCCACTTCGGCTGGAATCATCATGCACGGACGTTTGGCCTTCTTTAGGATGTTTTCAAATGCTTTACAGCGATTAAGAGACTCATCACTGTAATGTGTTCTGTAAAAGAAATTTCTTCACAGGTCCCAGTTTGACTTGAACAGCCCTTGTACCGTTCCAATTCATACTTACTTACATAGTTTAGATCAACCATGCCTAAAGATGCTGCCAGGAGTTGAATGGCTTTTTTTTTGTTTTTTGTTTTTTTTTACTAAATGACATGTGATTGAAAAAAAAAAAAGGTAGGTCACTTTGGGCTAAACTGTTATTTAAATGTATATATACAACAATGTAATGAATATGCTAAGAGGAAAAAAACTTTGTATTGTAAGATGTTTAAATATGGAAAAGAGGTATGTGATACTGTAGAAGTGGGTGTTTTTTACTCTCATGAAGGATGGAGCGCGAGCTGTAGACAGAAAATGTAATAAATATTAAACAGCTGCTACTGTATATAGAGGTAAAGCAGTTAGTGCACGAGCTGCAGTTTTAAAAAGACGCTCCCTTCAGGAACACCCTGACGCCCTCCCTGGTTGGTAACTGTTGCTGATGGGTTTATACTCAAACAAGACAGACAAGAATTGGACATTACCAAACTTGGGGGAAAATCAAAAATGAAAAACAATGCTGTTTGAAATGATAACAGGATTGTATAGGGCCTATGAAAGATTTTTTTTGTTTGTTTTTGGTTGCTGCATAGATCCATGTGCATGGGAAAAGCATCAGTGTCTTTATTGTTAATTCAAGATAAAAGTGAAAACTTGTTAGCAGACGAGAAATCTTTTGATTGATTACGAACATGAAATAGCTAAGAATAGCCTAAGTATTTAAATCAGGGAGGTGGAGAAGGAAAATACTGCTTTATCCAGATCACAGAGGCTTAAATATTTTTTCTACAGTAAAAAAAAAAAAAAGGTTAATTTAACGAATGAGGACTAAACAAATGAAGCGCATAACTTTTCATCAACACTCCACTTCTCAGTGAAAAACAGAACCGGCGTCTTCTATTATAAAATAGAAGGCTACATTTAGCCCTCTTTCTTTGCCGTCTCTACCATTGTATTTTTTCCAAGTGTCAAAACAGACACTTCTAAGACCGTCTTTACCTTTCCAATGTCTTTTTTGTTATACAACAAATGTGTGTGCTCAGCAAGTGGAACATGCGTATTTATTTAGTTATTTTTCAGAAAACGGTTGTGAAGCTATCTTCTATTTTATTAAGCCCTAACATTTGCAGTCCAAAAATGAGAATTAAGATGAATGTATGGCGTCTTTGAACCGGCAAAGATTCGTGTTTATCTCCAAGTCAGCTTGACTGGCTAAACGAAAATGCTGAGGGATGTGACCCACTTTCTGTGAGATACCGAAAAAATAAACACATACTTCATCATTACCTGGCTTTAGACAGGACACTGATTATCAGAGCACTCAGGCGCTGGTAAAAAAAAAAAAGTTATTTAAAAACGAAAATATTTGATACTACTTTATCACGACTTGTATTTCATTCTTTTTATAAAAGGGGAGAAAATGCTGCTGAATATTTTATTATATTATATTTTTCATTTTATCTATCTATCTATATATTGATATATATTATCATATGATATTATTAATATAATATTAATATAATATACATCATACTATTTTTCTATAGTATATATAGCTGGTAAATGTGCCCGAAAACAGGAATACATTTTTTTAAATTACAAAACAAAATGTAAAAAAAAAAAGCCCATTAATTCATGAAATTCACCATTAATTTAGAGAACTGCCTAAAATAAAAAGGCAAAAGGCAGACAAAAAATACCAGGCAGAAGATAAACCAACAACATACCCATTAGACTACCCAAGTAATTAAGTGGCATCTTAAATCTCATTTCTCACACACACATGCCCAAGAGACACACTGTAATTCAGCAGATTATGGAGAAAATTCCTTGCAAGACTTGGAGAGCCATTATGCTCACTCAGCCCTCATGTGTCTTGCAAATCAGCAGCGCACACTGAACGCTGCAAGGTCACTCACCGCTTTCTTTCAGGTCTTTCTAAGCCTCATTAGGGTCTATTATTTCATCAGTTATGAAAGATGTTTTAAAAGGATATTACATAAGCAAAACAGCATCATTCTCCCCTTTAATAGAGTGCAACAACAATGTATTTTTGGGTACAAATCAGACTACTGATTAGTCATGTTACAATGCCAAACTTTTTCTTTTGGAAGTTGCTTTATGCACTGGTGCGTGGTCATGTTGGAACGGGAAGGGGCCATCCCCAAACTGTTGGAATCATGACGTTGTCCAAAATGTCTTGGTATACTGAAGCTCCCTACATTCACCCATGGAAGCTATTCAGGTCTCTTCTGAGTCTTTAACAAGAATTATAGCCTTACTACTGGGATTCTAATTTACTGAAAATAAAACATTTTATACTACACTCAGATCATAAATCCTTTTTTTAAAAAAAAGAGCTCACTGAAATCAGTCGAGCAGTTCTCAAATGAGAGAAACATTATAGTGCTTTTCATTCAGAAAAACCACAGCACCAACATTTTCTGATGGTTGCTTACAGGCCTGAGGGTGATTATGCTTTTTACATACGTTTCAGAGAACCAGAGGACAAATATTTCTATCGATCGCTCAGGCATTTAAGTTAAGGAAACTGTGTTCAGATTGGGTTCTAGTATATAGCCGTTATATAGGTACCTGTGCCATATCGGGACTGGGTTTCACGTACCCAACCCTAGTTTTGAGACATATGCATTAGCACATTTCCAGCAACGCAACTGGCTCCATTACTATAAAGTGGGATCAGTGTGTTCTGGGGATAAATAACCACTGTAGTGCACATACTGTAGATTAAGCAAAAAAAGCAAAGATGCATTCAGTTGTATTTGGTACTTTGTCCACTCCAGTGTAAGAAAATGCACAATTTGTCCTTTTGTGTTGTATTTCTCAAAATCTCCACCTTTCAAGTCTTGTCTCTGAATAATAAAAAAGTTCTCTGCTCCTTCTACTGTTTCTTATGACTTGCTTATTGCGGTTCATATTACAAACTCAGTCAATTCCCCCCACTGCACAATCATGCACACATCACTGCTGTCAGCACTTTACTTAAATGAGGTGAGTGTTACTGAACACACATTCATTCATCATCTCAAAAGTATAACCACAACATAACTTTCAAAATATCACAGTAGATAGATGCCCACATAATCATGATGATTAACACCCATAATGCACTTCTGCAGTTAACAGAAAATAACCAATAGGTTCTTTAAGCATCTTTAAGAGTATTTTCTACTGTGTATTCTTTTACAATGCAAATGCGATGTTTAGTGGTAACAAACAGTTGAATTAATTGAAAAACAAACAAACAAAAAACCTTCAATAATTAGCCAAAATATTTATATGGTATGTATATTTAAGAAGTTCATGAAACTAGCCTATACTAAGGAGCATGTGGAATTTATTTTATACATAAAACGGTCTCTAGAAGAATAAAGGAGGAGGATACAGTCCTGTCTCTGCTGCAGTGCTTCATGACTGCTAATACCTTCAGTCACAAGAAACAGGATTATATTCAAAACTAATTAGACAGACAGGAGAATGGAATTATTCTGAAAGCTTTTAAATGAAATAATTGATACAACGTGACCGTCTAGCATGTAAAAGTGGCATCTCACTGTTGGAGAGTTGATCCAAATACAAATTTTCAAATGACTACAAAAAAGCTTGATATTATTTCTTCATTTACTGTACATCATCATGATCATCATCATCATCATGATAAAAAAAAGATAAACAAACTCTTATATTGCTAGCATATTTCTGTTCTGTATGCGGTTCAAACGTTCATGCTTTCATTCAGTCAACAGCACAGTGGAACCGCAAACATGTAATACCTGTTCCAAAATAAAGATGCATACAACCTGACCGACTTTATCTTGAGGAAGATAAACACTGACCAGAGATGCTACCCACACACACACACAACCTACGCTACGCTGAGCAATCTGTACGATATGTAATAGCTAAAATATATATATATCGCAATATGTATCAGATGTGTTTCTTTCTCTTCTTTCGTACACTACCATCATGGAGAACTACACCCATCAAACACATCATCTCAATTACAATAACTGTACATGACAAGAACATATGCGCGTCTCTCACTCTATGATCTCTGTAACGTACTGAGAAAACGTCCCATACCTTCTTTGAGCTCCTCGTCCATATAAAGTTTAATCTTCCTTCCTCGGAGACCGAACACTTTGGCGGTTTCGGTGATCAGGACCGTGGGCTGGAGGCTATTTTGACCCGCAGGATTAGCGAGCAGCAACGTGCCAACATCACCCCTCTGGCACTCTGTGTGAGGATGAAAGTCTTAGTATTAAACCATTAACATGACAAATGTGCACCAAATTAATTTCATAACACATTTACGTACACACACATACAGTACATATAGCACCTTATGTACAGTAAATACTATTCCACTACACCTCTGTGATGTAATAACCTGGCACAGTGACCTACATTTGTGCCTCATCAAGAGGGCACAGTCTACAGGCTACCAGAATTACTTTAAAAAAATAAATATGCTATAATCCAGTGATGTCTGGGTGATAATTCAACTCACTGGACCCTAGACGGGTGCCAAATCATCTCGTTTAACTTTTTAGTTACAACTGATAAATTAGAATGTAAATTTGTAATACAGTCATGTTAGCGCTAATATTATGGATCTAACACTTAGAGTCATATTGCTAAACCAAAAGCCGGGACAAGCTTAGTGTCAGCAAATTACTTTGCAGAACCTTTGATGCAATATCTTCAGCCAAAATAAACAAATCCTCAAAAATGTATATAACATCTTATAATCTGAAATATGCGACATTAAATTGATCTTTACGGAGAGAGTACGGGTTTTCTACAAACTCTCTAAATGCAGAAACTATTAGAGAGAGACTTCAATGAGTGATTATGCAAATTCAAATGTAGATTTGAAAATGTTTGGAATAAATGATTCAGGATAAATTAGCGTTACAGTTGTCATGTTGTAACTTGTTTGTGTTTTTTGACACCTGACATTGAACTTCACTGTTTAATTTGTGAGTAAACATTTAGTCATTATAAGCCTATGTATTTTAGTGTATAAGTATAATTTGCTAAGAACCCTTATGAATTGTATTGTATCTACTTACTTTTGCAAGGAATAAACCTATACTCACTCACTCATCTTCTATTATCCTGTATACAGGGTCGTGTGGGGCCTAAACCCTATCCAAGGAGACTTGAGCACGAGGTGGGGAATACACTAGACGAGGTGCAAATCCATCACAGGGCAGTTAGCCTAATCTGCAGGTTTTTGGACTGTTGGAGGAAACCGGAGCACCCGGAGGAAACCCACCAAGTAATATGGGGATAATATTCAACTCAGACCCAGGACGGGCATCGAACCCGGACCCTGGAGGTCCAAGGCGACAGTGCTAACCACTAAGCCGCCGCCCTATACCCATTTTAATATTTGTTTGAAAATCTCAAAAACTAGTAAACTTCATATGACCCTCAATGAAAAGTCAAGTATTTGGACAATAACACAATTTTTATATTTGTGCCTCTGTACACCTCCAAAAATGGATCTGAAATGAAACAATCAAAATGTGATTAGAGCGATTAAAGACTACTTCCTTAAAAAAAAAAAAAAATAGATATTGCATTAAGTTCTTTTCCACAGACTTAAAATGATTTGGACAACTGATAAACAGTTTGATGGCTAGTTGTAGCCCTCCAGTGTAGTAGAATGTAGCGGATTTTTGATTTGGTCACTCCTAAAGTCTCCACACTAATAGGTCTGTTTCTTTTTTCAGCCTAATGACAAGCAGGTGGTGCGCTGGCGTGTAACAGGAAATAAATCATAGAGATCTGTCCCTGTTTAGTAACTTGAATGAAGTTGTGCTGAATGTTACTGGAAATATATTATTCTATTCGCTCTTCACCAAGCATTCCCTTACACAAGCCTACTGTAGGCTCAGGCTCACCAGTGTTACACTGAGCAAATTATTATTCCAGGTCTGTTTCCGTTTTTCGCTTTATGTGCGCCAGAACAGTACGGAGATTTGTCCTTTGTTGCTGTGGCCTGGCTGAGCAGCAGCATGACTAATCAGGAAAGCAAATTAAACCAAAAAGGGTGCTGTACCTGCAGGACATGCGTTGATGAGTTGTAGGTTGATGTAAGGACACAGCAGAGAGTCGGAAACGCTTTTTTCTGTAGGACAAGCTCCTGATGTTACACACAGAGTCTTCCCGCTCAGAGCCAGGAGATCACTGCTGTTCTTCAGCTCTGCAAACAAACACAAATCACATTGAGTAATCTGCATCACAATTGCTTTTTAATGGGACTTGCCATCATTCCTTCATCTATCTCTCTCTCTCGCTCAACAATTAGTCATTTAGTCAATACTTTTATCCAATGCAATTTACAGAGTTAACAACAGCTTCTCAGGCAGCTCTGGGACTGGAAGGAAGGTTGTACAGTTTGGGCTTCGGTGCTCAACAAACATGAGAGACTTCTCAGGTACTTCAGTTGCTAAGGTAGGGGACAGATTTGCCCCGCATCTCTCAGGACAAGAACTCCGTATAGACCAGCTTTTGGTATTGAGAAAACTATACCTCTCTGGATAACATTTTTGGCTATTGGCTATGCTGTTCTCTCAACTCTGCTCAACTACAGTATGAATAGTGGAACTTGAAGCGAAACCCATCAGGAATTTTTGGTTGTAGAACCGGTGTGATGGGGTTAATTTGGCAACATCATGGACTTGACGTCGGAACAATGTTGACTGCATGACTATGGGATAATGTTGAACAAATACCCCCTTACAAAGTTGCCAAACCATGGCCTGGTTGGAACTACCATCTAAATGCTACAATCCAAAAATTCTATCCAACCCATTTAATGGGGATTGTGAATTTATACGGTATAGATTTCAATCAATGTGTACTAACCACTGGACCACTAGGGAACATGTTGCTGTGACTAAATACTGTATGTGTGGACATAATGACACAAAAATAATGCACAGCAGTAATTTACTACTAAGATATTACATTAGTCAGCGGCAAATAAAAGAACTTAATGTATGAGATCAGATGTAGTGCAAACACCACATTCCAGTATAGTAATTTGGAAACTAAGATGCACCTCATGGTAATATTTCTGAAACAAGGAGATATGAAACCGAGAAGTAACTTTAAAACACTATGTAATGTGTGATATATGCACTGTTTGTGGGAAGTTGATGTCTCCGTCCCTATCTTTGATCAAAATTCTAAATCCTGTTAGGAACTTATGGGTACCATGATTGAAGTTGGACGATGTGCGAATCAATGTTAATTTGCATCCAAACAAAGGTTAAAATTTCATTGCTTTGAGGTTGCATTTGCAATGGTGTGTTTGCGTCATTCATACATTATCTCAATTTATCAAAGTCAATCTAACAATCTAACAATCTAACTTTCAAATACAGCGTTGGCCTAATGGTGGACGTAATTACAAAGTCCTTTTCAATACAATATTCATGGAACGTTTTGATTCCTGCATGAAAGTGAAAACTGTGGTTGAGCCATCTGGCTGATTTGAGATGCACGGATCTGTATTGTCAGGCTTTATTTAGTTCACTAGTCCATGTTTGTGTTTCAGATTTGGCCTAGAATCTAGAATAGGGCTCTGTACACACTGAAATGTATACCGTATAAATGCACAATCCCTATCAAATGGGTTGGATAGAACCTTTGGATCCATGCAGCATCACCAAGTCAACTACAGTTCTTATGCAAAACCAGTCACCGTAATTTCCATCAGGCAAGCGTTGAGGGTGCTGATCTAAACCCAGTGGTGGCCACTTAGTGGTTTGAACCTGGGTCCAACATCCTATCCACTGAGCCATGTCCCACCACAATCAATCAACTGGTGCACAGTTAGGCAACCATTAGTGCTACATTTAATAAAGGTATTAATAAAAAAGCACTAGTCAGTCACAGAACGTCTAATGCAGAAAGGGCATATTCTGAATGCTGAACTTTGTGGGACATCATTTAACTGATTACTCGTACTAAGTATCTCTAGTTCTAATTAAAGTGTTAATGGACAGATATTGAGCTCATCAACACTGGTTTCTTCTTATCTTCCACTCTTCTCATTAATGTCTTTGCTGTGTCGACGACATCATCATAGTCTTTCCATCTGTTGTGCTGGCAGCAGGAGTTCTGCTTCGTTTTAATCAATTGTCTTTTTTTCCCATCTTTTATGAGCAAAACAACATCAGGACAGGAAAACACAGTGCTGTTCAAACACTCCAGCTCAGGCTTGTTACAGAAGCCTGCATTATTATGATTAACAACCGTCTTCAGTGCCTGTCAACGGACCAGTCACCAGTGAATGATTTATTACATATAGCGTGTTCGGATGTATGTTTTACTATAAGGGCACTAAAAGCAAACAGTTATTAGGTTGTGGTTTAATATTTCATGTTTATCATTGGGAATGGTGAGTGTGTATTTTAAAAATAAATACTATTTTTATACCATTGCAATCTTTCTAACAGGACTAATGTTTATCCCCGGAGAATTAACCCCTGCTGAAGCCACCACTGTCTTAAATGAAATGATCACACAGAACCTTATGCATGGTCGGGGGAGAAGCATTTAAATTAAAGTTATCTTTTAAAATAATGGAAAAGCCCATTTCATCTTGGTTTTGAAATTGGTTTTATTCACCTGTGCTATGCAAAATTGACAGGACTTTTGTGCAACTTCACGAAAATATGTGCTTAACTTCTGTATCAGTCTCTAATGCCCTTCTGTAAGGATATTTTACATTTCGGAAGCTGTAACAGATTGGATCTACTGTGTCTCCTGAGACCTTGCATTCCCTTATCTCCAACACACAAGCACAGCTTTGTTCAGTGAAGCAGAACCTCTCTGGCAGGTATCCGTCCCTCACTAGGGGCCACATAAACAACTCGAGTGTAAAACAGATAAACAGATGTCATGCTTTTAAAAAACAAGTGAAAAGAAGAAAGACCTGCATTACGTTTACAGTATATGAATACGTTACTAATGTACTTATTATTATTTACACAACACATTTCTGTCACTGCAAAGTGCTTTACAGAGACACAAACTACCAGTCAAAAGTTTGGATCGAATCCAAACCTTCTAATTCTTCACCTTCTAATTCTATGGTCCTTCCTGATTTTTATTTCTTTTACTTCTCTCTCTCTTTATTTGCGCTCTGTAAAGCCTTCATAACGGTGCAATGTTAATTGATGATTTCTGAGGCTGGTGACTCTAAAGGAACTTCACCTGTGCAGCAGAGGTAAGTTTTGGACTTGCTTTCCTGGGATGGTCTTCATGAGAGCCAGTTTCGTCATGGTGCTTGATGGGTTTTGCACTTGACAAGAACTATTCCAGAACAGCTGACCATGTCCTAAAATAACTGACTGTTGATGATGTAACTTTCCCTAGCCATATGGTTATTACAACTACAACAATAAAATATGAAAAAAAAAAAAAACACTAACATAGAAATATGATCACAGTGACCTGAATCCAAGATTGAACCTGGAGTATGAAACAACACAGCCTGCCCTCTGCTTTTCACAAAAGCCAAATTAGTGCACCGAGCAAGGATAACAACTAATGAAACCTAAAATGACATTGGGTTATATATTTAGATACCCTTATACAATTATATACAATATTCAATACCCTCTTTATTTGTATCCAGACAGATATGCAGATATAAAGTTTTTCCATACAACAAGCGTTTCAGTGATCTCACTGATATACTGTCCCACTCCAGTATATTTACTCCTGTTCATTACACTTTTGCCAGCTTCGCCAGTTGTGATTAGTTAATTCAACCAAATGGCGGAAGGATGTGTGTTTGCGGAGCAAAATAATAGGCCAAATAAACAAACGCATCATAATCTGTTGATAAATGGTGTTTGTGGAACTGTTGTATAAAACAATATCTCACTCGTGATCGCGCTGTTGTACTGAATATCAGCACGTCTGCATTATCTTTTATCACTCAAGCTACATGCCTATGATCACATCACGGCTGTGCTGATATTCAGACCTCTGGGCCTTTTGACAATGGGATCCACACATTCAGTTTCAAGTTCCCATGAAAGTTACCACAGCAGGGAAGGCACTTCCTGTTTCAATAGGGAGTACCTTCGGCCATTATATGTTAATGGGGCAAATTTGGGCACCTCTTGCACCCCAGGGGTACAACTTGTACCCTCTCGCGAAGTATATTCTCACACAGTTTGTAAGCCTCTTCAAATGTGGTAAATTTGTATTTTTCTAGAGAAAAAAACGGTATGGGACTAGTTACAGTATGTGCCAAAGTTTGTATGGTAGAAAAGAAATATATAATAATAATAATAATAATAATAATAATAATAATAATAATAATAATAATAAATAAATAAGAATAATAAGCCTGCAAGATAATACAAGTGATGCTTTGCTTCGCAAGCACGACTAACAATATTGCACGGAAATGTACAGTATTTTCATTACACATCATATTTGTGTCCTGGACAAAAAGTCAGCATATTGCCATACGTTTAGATGTAGTGGTGGTAGTGGTGGTGGTGTCTTACATAAACAGGTCATAAGTCAATAAGGAGAACTTTTTTTTCGGTTCTCATGGTAGTTAAATCAGCAACACACATGCACCAAAAACAAAAAAGAATGACAAGAGGGGAGAAAAAAAAAGCTGTGAGCTAAAAAAAGGAAGATAGAGCTGTTGTTTAAAATTGGTAATAGACAGAGTACTGAGTGTTCCAGAAGCTCATTATTATCATTTAAATGCACTTTCTACATCTCACTGCATGTGATGTCCTAGATGAAAGCCCCCAGAACAGCATTGTCGGTGTGTGTAAGGATGAATCAGCAACATTATTCAGGGACAGGCATTTATTCAGGGACAGGCATTAAAATGGTTTAGATCCTACCTGTCTGATCGATTCCATTTTGTAGATCTGAATGGAGAACAGTCTGGTGTAATGCCAGTGAAATATGGGGTGCCACAAGGGTCAGTTTTAGGACCTCTGTTGTTCTCAGTATACATGCTTCCCTTGGGTAACATCATCAGAAGACATGGGATTAGTTTCCATTGTTATGCTGATGATACTCAGTTATACATTTCCACAAAACCAGATGAAATACCCAAATTGTCTAGACTAACTGAGTGTATTCAAGATATAAAAGACTGGATGACCGATAATTTTCTTCTACTAAATTCAGATAAGACAGAGATATTACTTATTGGCCCAAAAACCAGTACACACCAGCTCTCACAATTCAGCCTGCGTTTAGAAGGATGTTCTGTTACCACCAGCTCGACAGTGAAAGACCTGGGTGTGATATTAGACAGTAACTTATCCTTTGAAAATCATATCTCCAACATCACAAAAACAGCCTTTTTCCACCTTAGAAATATTGCCAAGCTTAGGAACCTTTTATCTGTATCTGATGCAGAAAAGCTGGTTCATGCATTCATGACCTCCAGACTGGACTACTGTAATGCATTACTGGGTGGCTGTCCTGCATCCTCAATTAACAAGCTACAGTTAGTCCAAAATGCAGCCGCCAGGGTTCTCACTAGATCCAGAAAATATGATCATATAACCCCAATATTATCATCCTTGCACTGGCTACCTGTTCAGTTTAGAATTAATTACAAAATAGCATTACTTACGTACAAGGCTCTAAACGGTCTAGCTCCCACATACCTAACCAGTCTTCTGATACGTTACAATCCAGGACGCTCCTTAAGATCAGAAAACTCCGGACTACTGGTAGTTCCCAGAATATCAAAATCTACAAAAGGAGGTAGGGCCTTTTCATATTTAGCTCCAAAACTTTGGAATAGCCTTCCTGACAGTGTTCGGGCTCAGACACAGTTTCCCAATTTCAAAGTAGACTCAAGACGCATCTCTTTAATCTGGCATACACATAATTAATTTCTTTACCTGATACTCCAGTACATCTATCCTGAATGGCAACCACGCTAATTCTTTTCACCTGCTCTTTATTTTTCCACCCATCCCGAGGCATCTGGAGATCGTGCCAGCTTCAGTAGACAGAGGCCGACCCTGCTTTGACCCAGAGGCATCCAGAGAAGGACCAACTCCAGCTGGATTCTTCTTCATTTTGGTTTGGATCTACACATGCTGCTCCTGAGCTCCCAGTGATCCAGACCCCCATCTGCCCTCTGCACCTGCTGACTCATCCCTGTGCTGAACTGGACTTTGTGTTCATTTAAATTAACTTCTGTTTATGGAACTTTCATCTGCATAACACACATGATGTTATACAATTTCTGTTATCTGCTATCACCCAGATGAGGATGGGTTCCCTGTTGAGTCTGGTTCCTCTCAAGGTTTCTTCCTGTTGCCATCTCGGGGAGTTTTTCCTTGCCACTGTCGCCGTCACCCTTGGCTTGCTCATCAGGGACAATCTCATTATCTAGTCACATTTTTCTTACACATATATACATTTCCATAAGTCTTCTTTTCATTTCTGTGAAGCTGCTTTGAGACAATGACCATTGTTAAAAGCGCTATAGAAATAAAATTGAATTGAATTGAATTGAATGTGCCTGAGTGTATTATAAAAAACCTGCATCAATTATGTGCAAATCTTCACACTTGACATAAAACACACACTGTTGTGATTAATGTCTTTCTTTCTTGTATTTCCTAGCATTTCTTTTTTACTAATTATTTTCTTGTTTTTCACTCTCTCTTAGCCTTAAAATTCGCCCTCCTTCATCATTACTTTCGCGGTGTTTCAATCTCACGTCCTTCACATTGTTTCACTCTCATTACATTTTCTTTTTTGTTCTTTTGTTCTCGTCTTTCCTTCCATACAGCTATTCTCTTTTTATATTCCTTTTTTGTTGTTGTTGTTGATTGACGTTTCTTATGGAGTGTAATCTGCCTGTTCTGTAGAGTGTACTGCCAGAGAAACTGTATAATCAGTTTAATTCATAAAAGTGATCAATTTAAATGCAACTGAAATTTCTCAAAATTTAAATCAATGAAAACAAGAGACTACTGTGAATTCTTTCAAAAGCACTGGCTCTGCTCAAGCATCCAAGCTGAGACAATTGTGCCCTACTGTTGTTACTGCACATAGTTGAGAAATACAGTATGTTGTATTTGTATGGCTTATGCTGCACACTATTGCATAAATGTTGAACTGACCAGTAATATGACCTGTTTAGGGTGAAAAATAATAATAATAATAATAATAATAATAATATAATAATAATAATAAAAATAAATGTACTGCAGAAACAAAAGCGCGTCTTACCAACAGTCCCATTGTAAATGGCCAAAGGCGCATTGCTGAGTTTGAAAATGCTACGGCAAACCATCTTCAGCTTCTCTATGTCCAGTTTATTGTCTCCCTTGGGATTTTCCAGTAGAATCATTCCCTCTGTGGAATGAGAAAATATAGCAAGTTAGCCTTGTACTAGGCATGAACTGCTGTGGGCAAATGTTTTGAGAATGATACAGATATCAATTTTTACAAAGTCTACTGCTTCAGTGTTTTTATATCTTTTTGTCAGATGTTATTTTATAAGTGTGAAAGTCTTTTAAGTTTATGCAAAAAGTCAATATTTGCAGTGTTGCTCCTTCTTTTTCCAACACTTCCGCAATTCACCCTGCCATGCCATCAATCAATTTTGAAGTGATGGCAGCTCATCCTTGCATAAACTAAGATTTAAGTTTGTGGGTTTTTGTTTGTCCACCCGCCTCTTGAGGATTGACCGCAGGTTCTCAATGGGATTAAGGTCTGGCAAGTTTTCTAACCATAGACCAAAACTTCTATATTTTGTTCACTGAGCCACTTAGTTATCACGTTTCCCTAATATGGCAAGGTGCTCGATCATGCTGGAAAAGACATTATTAATCACCAAACTGTCCTTTGATGATTGGAAGAGGTTGCTCTTTGAGGATGTTTTTGTGCCATTCTTTTTTCATGGTTGTGTTCTTAGGCAAAATTGTGAGTGAGCACACTCCCTTGGCTGAGAAGCGAACCCACACATGAACACCACTTGACGAAAGTGTCTAAAAACACTGAAGCAAAAGACTTTGAAAAAATTTACATTTGTGTCAATTTGCTGTAGAGCCGAATACAAATATTTATTAAAGCATTAAAGATTTTTTTTTAATAATATGAAAAAACATTGGACAAGGAATACAATAACACTACAATTCTACACACACACGCGCGCACAGACCATAATGCCGTTATCACTACTGGACAAATATCATCTTATTTCACAGTGGTTCATTTCCATTGACACAATTTACCTTGTTGTTTATTGTTGAGGTTGACTCTGAGGTTGATGTACGCACATGCAGGGCCTGTGAGCGGCACCCTGGCGACCTCTGCTCCCTTAATGATGGTCAAATCCAAGTCGGAACCCTTTAACTACAAACCAAACACAGGATAGTCAAAAACATGACTGTGTGCACTATATGCCCAAAACTATTGTGCGCACCTGACCACCATACCAATGTGTCCCAGCGCCTGACCTGACTAATACTTTTGTGACTAAATGAATATTAATCCTACTAGCATGCTCCAAAACCTAGTGCATTTGTGGATGTTACTTTACCAGGACAGAGGGGGGAAGGGGGTCCATATAGTGAACATTTTATAATACTGGATATATAAATGCATTAAGGTTCACCTGAGTTTTCTCTTGGACGATCACACCGGCGGTTTTGGGAACGGGATAAGGTTTCAGCGGAGCCTTCGTAGTGGCATAGATGAAGTCCGAATGAGCCTGGATCACTTTATCTAGATAATCACCTGCGGGCTCTGAGCTGTAGTATACCGTGATCTCGTCAGATGGGACCAGGTGACCCTTGAGAGAGAGAGAGAGAGAGAGAGAGAGAGAGAGAGACACGAACCCTATTAACCCAATCAGCTCCACCATACTGGAAACATTTGCTATTCTTATTAACAGCTGAAGATCTAAATCCATTCCCATTTATAGAGTCTGTATTGCTCATTAATTCAGCCGTGGACTTTGTGGCATTGCTGGGATTTAAACTTAAAAGCTTCTGTTGATAAAGCCTCATTTGGTGGGCATAAGAGTTCAAACTTGCTTTTAATTAATAATAGATTCATGCCATTTTTAGCACTGAATTTAAAGAGAATGAAGCATATGAGAAAGAATAGTATCCTTGTAAAGCATGAAAATAAAAGTTCAAGATGAAGTTGTTTTATCCCAAAATAGTCATTATTAGATTACAGTACATAACAATATTCTAATACAATGTAAACAATAATTAAAAAAGCTCTATAGAAAGGTGAAAAAAAAGACATACTGTACTACCAACTACATAACTGGTTCTTACATTCTATATATTGAAAACAAGATAAAAAATTTGCATGGTTTTAGGAAAATAATCAACTTCAGAAAGCACTTTATTTCCATTTAGTTAACTAAATGCTATTTCATATTTTAAAAAGAGACCCAATGATGGTCTGCATTTTAGAACCTTTTGGAATTGTATTATCAATGAATCCTTTTTCATACACTACCAGTTGGCTAAAGCTCCCTAAACAAAGTTTTCTTTTTCCTCAAACATTCTGCAACATTCTGCGACCCCCCACCAGTCACTGCCTCCTTTAAGGAAAGGATAACAAAACCCTCTAATTCCCTCCCATGGAAAATTCCTCATGTTTTTCAGAGTTTCAATAAGAAAGGAATTCAGGCTTGGCCCTTTGCCAGAGACCCCCTTCCCCTTTCACATGTACATAACATATATGGCACACACCAGGCAAATGGGCTGGAATGGAAAAAAGAAAAAGAAAAAGTTTGTTTATTAAGGAACGGGGAAGAAAAGGAGGGCAGAAGGAAATCCGTCTTACTTTCCTGATTTCCATAACACTTCAAAAAGCAGCATATGTCTCAGAGTCGACTGGGTAATTAAGCTTATTAAGCCTGCCCAGCTCCATGCACAAGTAATTCTGGAGTGGAAAAAGTGTCCCCCCCCCCAAAAAAAAGAGCAGTGCAGCAACCCTGGGAAAGGCAAATGAGCCAGACCCCATGAGAGAAGGCAAACAAACACTGGGTGGAGTGATGGAGGGATGCCAGAGCAATAAGGATGAGTGCAACAAGCCTCGGGATTTAATTCCTCTTGATGCATAGTAAACAACTATTCCTTTACCTTTTTATTAATCTTACAAATTAATAGGGCTTAATTGTTCCGGGTTAATGGGGGTTAATCATCATTACGCGCTCCTACCTTCTTGCGCAGTTTCTGGATGCGGTTTATAACTTCTCGAGCCACTCCTTCGTCCACCATCGACTGATCAGGAGTGATGTCTAAGAGCACCAAGAGCTAGAGGGGAAACAAAAAACAATATTATTACTCAAATAGAATCAATCTTTGGTCTATTAGATGCCGCACTAGAACTGAATCTTAAAATTTGGAGAACATTTTACTTTACACTTACTTGCGACATTTAATACTTTTTGAACTGACGATAGAAAATCTGCGATTCTCCTCTGTAATGAAGTCTGTCAGTATTTTCTCTATGGCTGGTAGCCAAAGTTTACTTCTTTAGTTTTGGACTGCGATAACAAGTGATTTGTAGCCCTCAAACTATGCCGATATTTACCCTAAACCACATAATCTCAATTTGAAATAAATAAGTTTGCTTTTTTTTTTTTGATAATAGTAATAATTGACAGAAGTGTTTCCCATTGAATCAACTTCAATTAAATGAATCTCTCCAATGATTCCATCTAAAGTCAACTTTGTTGGTTGAAGAATTCTAACAGTTAAGAATTAAACATCACTCATCATCTATACCACTTTATCCTGTATACAGGGGGGCCTGGAGCCTATCCCAAGAGACTTAGGGAACGAGGCGCGGTACACCCCGGCAGGGTGCCAATTAATCGCAGTACACACAAACAGACTCATTCAAACGCCAATTAGCCTAATCTGCACGTCTTTGCACTGTGGGAGGAAACCGGAGTACCCAGAGGAAACCCACTAAGCACAACATGCACACAGAGGCGGGAATCAAACCAAGACCCTGGAGGAGCATGGCGACAGTGCTAACCACTAAGCCACGTGTCGCCTATGAACTAGACAATTCCCGTAGAAATTGCAAAGTAGAAATGCATTGGTCCTCTGCTTTTCCTGGGCATAAAGTTCCAGTGTTAGAGATTTATAGTTTAATGGATGAAACTGAATCACTTAATCAAATTTTAACTCCCTCAAATAGTAAGTTTGAAAGATAGAACTCGGTGAACTCAATTAAATCTTCTATCATTAGCTTAAACTAAAATTTTAAAGGTGAGATGTTCTAAAGCATTGTGTAAACTGGATCCACTGGACCAGACGTTACCTACCTGGCCATCCGAATGGGCTTCATACTGCGTAGCCATGCCAGAATTCTGATCGAAGGTGTACATCAGACGCAAGTCTTCCTCATGCAGCTCGTGTCCGTCCACTATGATGGAGCCTGTGAGACGATTAAAAATATTTCAAGTTGTGTGTGATTACAGAAAGAACGTGTGATTGTAATTTTGAAGTTGGTTCATAAAAATAGATCGAAAATAATTACATCCTGAAAAATCTACAAATATATAGTGTATAACGGAAATCGTTTATCATATATTATAATCATTATATGACTTTTTTTTTTTACCACACAAACCGTTACACTTTATGTGTCCTCTTGAATAACTCACAACTCATCAGTCTCCATCACTGGTCGTACTCTTTCCAAACAAAACGTGTGTGTTTTCAAACGAGACATGAAACGACACAACAACTCGGGTTTTAGTTCTCTAGTTCTTCAGATCTTTGCTCTCAGCCTACTCTGACCCATTCGTGTCACATTTTATAGCCTCGTCCCACGTTGCGCCTGATTAAAGTGCCGATGTTCTGTAAAAGAGGTGTGAAAGTGCTTTTCAAGCAGGCGTGTTGAAACACTGTAATCAGATCCTCGCGCTAATCGGAGATCTCTACGCCTGGATTTGCTCTTCTCCGCTCGTTCGCTTTGATGCCCGGGGCCGAAGGGAGCAGAACGCCAGGTAACACATGGCTTATTAAAACTACCGCCCACTTCAGAAAGGGATCTTGATAGCTTTCAGCTTGAAGCCTAGAAAACAGAATTCTACTCGAAATATCAAATTCACAAGCTGAAGCACTTCCCATCTGACCCTTGAGTACAAAGCTCCCTCTCAGGCAAAATCGTTAAAATGCGAAGATGCGAGCCAAAAGGCGTTGTTGGTTTACTATGAAATGTGTGCTGTTATTAAGAGATACTGTGCTTCTATCAGTCAAACACTGGACTTTACACTGACACTTTATCGCCACTTCACACTTTAAAATGGTCAATTTATTGTTAAAAAAAATATATATAATATATATTTTTTTCTTTTTTTATTTTTTTTACATATATTCTATTGGTAATTATGTGTCCCCCTTCTTGCTTTGCTTGCTAGCAATTTTAAACAAATCTGCCATTTCTTTTACAACGCAGTGTAACCAAGCACTTAAGTGATCTTTGAACAGTCATGATTATTTGTTTTCCCGCCAAACACATTTCTTTCGCAAAGTTTTAAGCATAGTTCATCACTATTCTTCCAGGTTTTAATAATGCATTGAGCAGACCTTCACATAATTTCAGCATTTTGAATGTTTAGTTAAGACTGAACACCAATCTTATAAAGCGAATGGAGAAAAACATCTACTAGCTACTCAGGCACTTGTCATATCATGATCCATTAGTCTTGTAGGTTAAAATCTAAAAACACTATGGCCACGAAACACGTCAAGTCTCACAGACTTCAAACGTTTTGAGTGGCACCAGACATCAAAAGCTAGCACCAGAAACAATGATCTTGTTTTCTGATGTTCTGTTCCATTTAGTTTATCTGATTTATGTACACCCGAGTACACCACTTTACGATGTGAAGGAGAAAAGATAATGGTGTGTGAATGGGATATTCAGAGAGATTTGTCTTTCACAAGGATTTCTTAAACAGCTAAAAATTAAAGTGCATTTGTACATCATATAGACTTTTTTGAAACATTAAAACAGGTTCTAACTGATGCATTAGCCAAAAATAACGGCTCTGGTAAGTTGCATGGTTGATGAGTCGAATTGAGTCGACTCGTCCCTTCAGAGGATCACCGCAAATCAATACTAAAAACTTCTTAATAATAATTTTTTATCCTGTAATGAAATCATTAAACCAACTATCTTGATGGGCGTGGTCTCATCCAGTATGGCTCCGCCCCAATCTACAAGGATGGTGGACAGGAAAATAATATGCTATGGCCTTTACAGTAAGCAGGTCTGAACCTGCAGTAAGCACCTGTAAGGTTTATGATGAAAAAAATGTTTGTTGAACCTACGCACTCAAGCTGTTCTGATGGCTCATGGTTCTTATTATTATATTAGTACTTGTGCATACTACTGTACACGAGTTAGACATATGTTTTTCATTTCACTTCAACTGCTTTTAAATTGATGTGCAGATCACAAACAATACCGTAAAAGCTCTGTGTGATTAACAGCACTGAGGACCATCGATACCAATACGCACCCGTTTTCTGGAAGGCCTCCAGTTGTTCGCTCTTCAGTTCCTTGATGGCGGCCGTGACGGATTTGAACGCTCCTTTCAGCCTCTTTCCGAGCACCATGTGGTCAGGCTCGGCCCGCAGCCGGATGCCGTATTTATCTTTATCTGTGGAGAGGGTGAGCTGGCGCACATTCAGCTCCTGCGAAGAGAGAGAGAGAGCGCCCATTAGAAGCATGATTCAGTGCATTAATATGCAGCAGGTGAAGCAAGAGTGCGGAGGTAGTATGGGGTTGTAGATATTGTGTTACACTATATTGGCTTATGCCGAGGGCGTTCACTTATTGATCATTATAAAACAAAGCATTAGACAAAGAAGTTCACGGACTTCTTTCGCTGACACAGTAAAGTAGGGACTCGCATTAAAATTAATGTTTACACGTTAAAATGTTTGCACTTAACAAAGCGCGTCGATATTCCTCCGAATGAGGACGTAATAAACGATATACTATAATATGTCTGATGTATAATGGTTGCAGTACCCTGTATTAGCTAAGTAATGAGTTACCTGGAAGAAGCACAAAGCCATTAAAACAGATAGCAGTCTTCGAGAACGACATAAAGAGACTGTGTGTTTCATTGCTCAAAGCTTAAGAAAAGGTAAGAAATGCTATACTTCAATCAACTGAAGGAAGTGAAATTACCACTCCATTGTAAGGCATCCATTTATCTCAAATCACTGTGCAGCTGCTCCCATTAGTGCCAATTACATCTTCCAAGGCAACACGATAGATATTTACATCTGTCCTTGACAGGCTGAAGTACAAAATATACGTTTTAAGCAACCGAACGCTTCAATACTATACAGTTTAATGTATTGCAATGCGATTTAGATTTTAAAAACACAGACACACCAGATTCCAGGCATTACACATCTTCAAACCACCTCAGGCTTATACTGTACACACTGTTCTGAATTGAACAGCCAAACAGAGATTGTGAGACCGACTGGGTCTTTATAGCTCTAACTGGAGAGCCGTAACGGTCATTGTTGCTGCCCCTTTATTCTAATGTAGGACATTACACTGAGCAGCTTATGACAGGCGAATAAAACATTATTAATGACTGTACTGTACTGTACTGTACGTGCTACCGTACAGATGTGTCTCCCTATGTCTTAGGGATCACATTAATTATTCAGAAACATAGTATATAAATGTATGAGACGTTTTTACAGAAAGAAGAGCGCAGGGCTCTTCAGGCCCTGAAGCACATACTGTAAACTTTGCTCAAGAGCCCCAACAATGGCAACCTGGTGGAGCTGCGGCTCGAACTGCTGACCTAAGAGCCACCACCACTACACCCCCGATTAGAGGATATCTACGATATGATTTCTAATAAAGCCTTTGTCAATATGTGGTCGAATCCCCATTAACAGGTTAAGCGGAGATGCGTACAGAAGAAAAGATTGATGACCGTGGATGACGCCAACATGAAACTATGGACAGTGATCACTGTTGCCACCTATGCATGGCAGGCAGGTGTGCACATCTACAGTCGTAAACCTTGATTTTACAAGCCAGTTGTCCATGACACTATATTCTTTACATTTAAGCATCTGGCAGACGCCCCTTACTCCAGAGCGACTTACTTTCTTTTTTTTATTCCATTACACATCTGAGGGTTAAGGGCCTTGCTCAGGGGTCCAACACTGGTAACTTGGTGGTCGCGGGGTTTGAAACTGGGACCTTTCGAACCGTAGCCCAATTCCTTACCCACTGAGCTAACCCCGACCAAACTGTAGAATACAGCGATCATACGGTGCGCTGCCCAATACTGAGGAAATCTAGTTCAGCGTTGTTTGTCCTGCTTTAAAAATTTAAGTACTTTGCACCGTTCAAAGTTATCACCATACAGTGCTTGAAGTCTTCTATAAGTCCTCCGAAAAGTAAAGTGCAAGCCATCTAGCTAACATAAGCTAACCTGATAGTATTCCTGAGAAGATGGTTAATAATTAATCAATGTTAATAATAATATTATTAATAATAATAAACGAGTAGAAGTATTAGTAATATTGCTGTTATTATTATTATTATTGAATTATTGATTTAAAAAAAAGTTAAAACATCTAAAAATGAATAAGATGTATATTAGCGCATGTTTAGATAAGCTCATCAAATTCAGGACACTGTTTGGAAGTGTGGCCATGTTCAGTAGCATCGTGCGCTTGTTGCTCCGAGAGTCTAAACAAAGGTCACATCTACATACTGCTGCTACTGAGAAGCTCCGGACATCAATAACTTCCAGCAGCTCTACAGCTCTCTCTGGCATAGTCCTGTCAGTCATGCTGTGGCTAACAACTGTGCTGAACTTACTGCAACCATCACTCATTCCAACAGGAAGGTTTAGAAATGCTTAGCCTCGGAAGACAGCTGTTCTTACGCCGCTTGCCGAATGGCAGAAGAGAACACTGCAGGGAACATGAGGAGTGATGAGATTTTGACGTGTCCGTGGCAGCGGCATCATGCATATTCAACATTATATTGTTTATATATTATATTGTTCACAATTGCAATGGAAAGTACTTGCTTCTGCCTGCCTAGCAGGTGTCCTTGACTTTATTATACTTCTTCATCCTGAGGCCCGAATAGGGGACTCGTTGTGTCAATCTACTCATGTCCGTATTTTATTAAGATCATCATGTCTTGAAACACTTCAAGCACATGTCTTTGAATCACTCCTGCTGATCAAACACCATTGGATTGTTGATTGTTTAGCCATTTATGACGAGCCAAAAGAGATGCATGCTCTTAAATGTTTTTAAGAACACAATTGTGTTCAATATATAAAATGATCAAAAATGATCCGGTTATATTAAAACTTCTGTTGGCCGCGCTGTCTTATCAGCTTTCTGTTCAAGCATGTCTACTGTCTTCCCAGTCACTGCTGTGCAGGTGTGAACATGTCACATCGGTTCAGTTGTAACTGCGGTTCGGCAATAACGGACGTGTGATTTGCACGAAAGAAGAGCAGCGTGCAGTAATTCATTACTTTGTGGTCTGAGGGTGAATCTAGTGCAAAACAGCTCAGAAGTGCTTGGATATCTGCAAAAACTATTTGGTTACTCTTAGGAAGGTGAAAGTTCTTTAAAGAGAATCATTACTGGTGACGAGACATGGATTCATCGCTATAAGCCTGAGGGTATGGAACTGAAAAAAACAACCTTAATCACCAACCAAGAAAAAGTCAACCATCAGCTGAAAAAATTCTACTTATAGTTTTAGAGGATTCTTATTGGACCCATCAGAAAAAAGGTTCAACAATCAACAGTGCTCGTTACAGTGAGATGCTTACTGAAGAGCTGAAGCAGACGTCTGCTATCCAAGGGTGTTGTGATCTTGCATGACGATGCACGTCTGCACACTTTTGCTCACACTGTCTTTAGGTGTTTGTCTTTAGGTGTTAAAGCATCCTCCTTATAGTCCTGATTTCACCCCATTAAACTTTCACCAGTTTGGTTGACCGGTTTGGTATAAAAGTTAATTAATAAATTCTACTGCCAGAGTGCGGATAATTTTTGACTCTGAAATTCTTGATAATGTACTGGAAATACAAGCCAAGAGTAATTTAAGTCAGGCTCGATCATGTCTGAAAGACTGGGATATTAGGACACACTGATCAATCCCATCTCTAAACCATGTAACCGTGACGCTCATTAGCGACAACGAACCAGCTTCTTCACTAAATGAATATGACTAAAAACGTTACACTGTTCTCAGCTACATTGTTGGGACAAAGAAAAGGTAAAAGAACATCATTTGATATGTAACCATAGCAACCAACCCATCATTGGACGTGATCTCTTATATTCCGTATAATGGATTTCAGCAGACATATGACATGGTTTACACACATGCACGCACGCACTGAGGTTTTGGAGCAGATCAATAGCAGGCGTGTGGCAATGCACAAATTGACGACGCTGCTATTTTTAGTTCCACATCCACCATCATTCTCATCGCTTGTGCTGAGTGATGAAGGATTGCAGGTTTCTGTGCGTTTGCTCGGTCATGTTGACCTTATAATAATAAACTCTATCGTTCGCTCACCGTGAAAGGAATAAGGCTGGTCTAACCTAAGTGGGATGATCAATGATGAGTCCCACTTTAGGGAACACCCCTAAACACCATATAAGGGCAGGTGCGTGTTGTGCCGTGGGTAAATCGGGCACAATAACTCGAGAGACGTCACCAAATTAAGGTTGTGAGAGAAGACCCACAACGGTAGTGAATTCAATAATAGTACTTTGAAATAAACAAACACATGTTACAGGCAAATCAACAACGCAGCAATGGCATGTCACCCGAGGCATGCAGAGATAAAGAAATGCATTTTAAAAAGCGAAGTTTGATGGCACTGCTTTTGTAGTGAACGCAAAACCTCTGTCGCCTATGTTAGAGTTTTATAAAGGTGATTTTACTTTTTAGTTTTTTTTTTTATAAATGAACTGTACAATGGTTTTCACAATTGTGTTTCAGAATGCTCGTTGAAATCAGCCATTATCCTGTCTCACCAAATTTGTGCAAATACCAAAAATGCACTCTTTGTATAAGGCCTTAATGGACAAGGCATCTAACAGCAATCTCTAAGCTATCCAAGACTTCTTACAGTCCTGATTAATATCAACTGACCAATATTATCTCTTTAGCTCACAAATTGAATGATTAAGCATTATAAACTCTCTAAAACATATTAAACAAATTTCATTATATGGCACATTGTGAAAAAGGGAGTTTTTTCTTATCTTATTAAGAGTGCACTTGACCAACCAGAAATAAATGGGTATAACAAAATTAAAAACAAATATTTTAAAAATTATGCATACGATGCATGCAAAAACGAAATAAGGAAATTTGTTTCTATATCGCTTCTTGCATGAAGCCCAACGTTCAATGTTCTTAACAGGGCAACATTTTTCTTTACCAATTGTTTTGAACAGGTTAACAATACAGAATTGATAAATCATAACTAATCATAAATTATTAATGAATAGAATTGAATAGAAAAGTCTTTATTGTCCTTGCAACAAGTACAACGAATTTAAAGTGTCATCCCTTCATGCAAATAACAAAATGACAAAAAGATGCAGCTACATAATCCCACCAGCTGAATGACACCCAAGTAGTTTAAACAAACAAATGCCTTCGTTTCATATACACGTGCACTGTGGAATAATAAGATTTATTTTTTTGACAACTATAGTGTAAATTACAGTTTTACTGCTGCTGTATTGCATTACGTATTTAGATCGTTAAATATATTGGGAATTCCTGAGCAAAAAAAATGTTTTTCACTCATTTCAATTCTCTTTAATGCTTGCTCTGTGCTCCAGGGTTTTCAGATCCAAGTGAAAAAAAAACAGACCTTTTGAGTTATGAATTGTGATTCTTTTGTGTGGCAATTCACGGATCATCACACTGACTCCAAAATCGATATCTAAAAAAGATGTCAGTTTGATTAGCCGGGACCGGTGATCAAGGACAATCAGCCTCGCATATAAACGGTTCTGTACCAAGTGCAGAGCTTCCTAGAGGCGCACCAGAAACATATTTTTATGGCATTACTGTACGTTATCAACTGGCTTTTAAGTGAGAAAACTAATGCGATAAGTACAGGCGGCATTTAATTATTACATTTTTCAAAAGGTTTAAAATTGTGATAAAATTGAGTGAAAACGTAATGTAAAATCGGCATATTTATAAAATCGTTACAGAATTGCAATTTTTATCGAAGTGGCACCCAAGGATCGTCATATCGTATTGGTGACTGGTGATTCCCATCCATACTTGAAAAAACCTGGCCACTCCAAATAAACATATAAATAAATAAATAAATAAATAAATAAATAAAGACCAAATATCATCAATACTATAAACTCACTATAGCTCAGTTATTTATGCACATACCTTCTCTCTAAAAAGAAAATGGTGTATACATACTACTCTACAATATGTATACTATATGTATGTAGTATAGTATAAATACTAATATGTATTACTAGCACACAATTTACAAAATACAAAAAATAAATAAATAAAAGGAAGCCCAACAATCATAGCTGCATTAAGAGCTCTGGCAACATTTCCATTCTGCTAAAGTCACACACAATTAGCAAGAATTATATAATAAAAATACTCGCGCTCAATCCAGTATCACTAATGAGTATGAAGCATGATCGTGTGATCTCTGGGTCTTTGAGGTTATTGTATCTGGACAGTTAAAGATGGGAAAGAGATCTGTTGAAAAATTACAGTTTCCTCGTCCTGACTGACAGAATCAGAACCTTTAACATGTTGAGGTTTAGGAGATGCTCTCCGCAGTTGTAAAGAGAGCTTAATAGAGATACGGTATCCTATCGGTCACTTCAAACCAACCTAACCATTCTACTCTGAATTTTCCCCATTTCTATGTAAACATTAATTGGAACTCTTGGTCTGTGTGTACATGAATTTATGCAATGCACTACCTCTCCATGATGACTGGCTTATTTGATTCAATTTAACTTGATTAATAAGCAGGAGTTCTGTGGTACCCCTGTGGTACACTCCTCACCCACTTTAATTTAATTGTAATTCATATTACAGTGCATGAGTCTATGTTACATAGGCTAGGTTTATTTTAAGTCCAAGGGCAACAAGGTTGAGTAAAAGAACTGAGCATGCATTCTGACTGAAAATGTGTAGCATTTATATATATATATAAAAAAACAATGTTGGTGTGTTTTCGTCTCAGTGGCAGGCAAGCACACACCACAGACACACCACAGACACACCACAGACACACCACAGACACACCACAGACACACCACAGACACACGCGGCCCTGCACACACACCCGCACGCGCACATACGCGTACACGCGCACATACGCGTACACGCGCACATACGCGTACACGCGCACACACCAAGGAGGTCTGGAGGCTCCATTTGCAAAAGAGCTGTTTATATTCATCATGACTGTGCTCAAGATAACTGAAATTTGTTGCAGGTCTGTTGGTAATAAATCTAAAGAGAAGTACACAGCAGTGCCAAGACGACCACCAAGGTTAAATCAGTTTTCCAAACGTGAACTCCAAACAAGCCTTTGCTGTACAACAGAATCATACATGCACACCATACAAGGAATTGTTGAATCATGTTTCACCGTTTTCAAATCTTCCTCTCTTTTTTATTTTGGACATCAAAGTCACTAATGCTCCTAAACAACTGATAAACACCACATTGGCAAAAATGTACAGAGTAACAAACAAATGATATGCAGCATGAACATAAGCGGTACCGAGATCGATATGTTTGAAAGCTGTTTGATGTGTGCACTGAGTTACCTCCAGAATGTATTTCTGCAGGGACTGAATGTCTCCAAGAGCCTCGGGGTCCTGATGGATGACCACCACCTCCCTGAGGGGATACTAAAAATACAAAACATCTCATCAGAACATCTCTGAATTTGAGCTTGTGCCGATGCAGGATGGAAAAATAGAAAGATATATGTCGCTACAGTGAATTAGACAGGATTCTTATTTTAAAAGCTGCACTATATATAAGAGAGAGCGGTGATTAACAGGGACGTACTTTGACAGGGAGAGTTCTCCGGTCTCGGATCACTCGACCCAGCTCGATGACGGACTGCATCTGGGATACAGCACTCTCAATGCGCTTGTCAATCAGCGACTCTCTAGAAATCAGGACAAAGGTTCGGTCAGTAAAAACTTATACTGGTGAAAAGTTCTTTTAAATGAGCCGAACAACGAATCAAAACGAAAAAAAGAACACCGGCGTAATTGGTCAATTGGTGTTTTTATGACAGTGATGGAGAGCGCTGTCTAAATCTTCCATAAGTCTTAAACTTTACCCACCAATTGTTTAGGTGATTTTCTCCCAAGTTTTTATAATGCACTGGACAGTTCTTTGCCCAATTCCAGTAATTTGCAATTTCCTTAGTTGTTTTCTTTGCTTGATGCAGGCTAATAATTTGCCCATTCTCAAACATCTTTTCCATGACCTTGGGCTACGTATTCGGAGATGGTCGTTTCATAAATGAGAAGTTAAATCACGCATCAGTAAGAGTTGAACAATTTGTTCCTAGTTGAAACATATTAATCAATCAATATAATAATGGAAAGCTTATGTATTTGATACATATACATCAAATCGGTGATTTTTATATTTGTATAAATTTGACTCATGCAACAAATGATAACGTTTGCATGTCAAAGATGTCTTTTACAAGGTATAACATCTATTTGTGGTATAAAGAATATAATATGAAAATAATCTTTTTTTGGGCTCTTTATCACCACCACACCTGAACTTTGTATCCCTATATGCTCACATATCCTTCTACAGAATTGCCTCTATAAACATCAATTATTTTTTAAAACTACAGTAAGAACTGTTAAGTTCCTATATTGCTTCACTAGATGCGCCCGCGATTCGTTCGTGTGGAATTAAATTGCACACTTATAAGCGTGTCCCCCCCCCCCCCCAAAAAAAAATTTGTATAACGGCATCTGTTGAATTTTGGAATCAACCAATAGTTTTACGCGTTACTGCAAAGTGCACGGAATGGACATGTGAGATTGCGTTTATTAAGTAGGTTTCAACTGCACACTCATAAGCACGAAAAAAAAAGCGAGCGCCATCTGTTGAATGTTGAGATGAACTAATGTTTTTTTTCAAGGTTGAATTTTTTTTTTAATGATGTACAGTATTTAAATGTCAAAAGCACCATATCTTCTTTTTCTGTTGGCTGATTGTGTGATGAAACAAAGCCAACTGTATATGTTACCTTAAGCCTGCACAGACAAACAAACAAAAATTCCAAAAACCATCTTGATGTGTTCTATTACTCATCTTAATAATTTTTTGCAAATATCTTCAAATGTACAGAAACACCAACTTTACAGTTTTATTATATGTATAGTTTACCAATGAAAGCAACCAGTAATAAAACTGCACATAGTGAGTGCATAATCTTATAATAAACATAAAAGAACAAGAAAGACAAGGAATTCATAAGTAAAGATAGATGACCAATTACAGAGCTTAAAACGCTCTTAATAACACGGGTGTCACGCTCTACCGCGGCCACTCCGCATGTTCGCGAGGCCTTACAGAAAGGCGCTCCAGTGTACAAACTGTATCCATTAGAAGCATTGAAGTAAATGCACTTCCAGACAGATGATAAAAGTACATTTGGAAGCTGCCCAGAGGTGTCCAAGGACAATCTAATCTTTCATAGCAAAAAAACGTTTATTTCCTAAGTGCATCACGAGCTTCTGGATATGCATGCTAATAGTCTGCTTTGTTTTGACCTCAGAAGACCTACAAAGACGAGCCAAATATCATTTCATACAATGACACAGTCGAAGATCCAATTTCACAAAAACCTATACAAGACCAGGACTTTTTTTTTTTTTAATTATGGGAGACTATTTCAAATGAAGACACACCAAAGCTGCTTCTGGCTAATAAAGCAAGTTATTCAGTGTCTCGTTTTATAACCTGACCGTCAAAGGGATCGACACCTCAGCCCAGTTTCGTAACAAAGCGCGGTCGTCAGCGTTCACATTCATAAGTCACGGGTGCAGGGGAGAGAAATTGCAAAGAAAAGGGTCCATCCTGATATCCCTAAACAATTATCTTTCCCATTTCCTGACAGAAGGCAAGTCGGTGCGAATAAATTCATCTCATCCTTCATTATTCTGCTTTACCTTAGAAATGAATGCAACCTGGCTCAAACTAAGCTACAACCTAATTCTTATGTATCTTTGGATCAAGATCAGTCAGTGTTTTTTTTTTTCTTTCTCTTTTTCAACTAACATATGAAAAAGAGAAGGGGGAAAAATACATAACAGAAACCATTTGAAAGCGGTCCAGAGATCTGCAAGGACAATCTAATTCTTTATTAGAATTGTTTATTTTCTGAGTCCATGACATGAAGGAAAAAAATCGATATGAATCAAAAGGTTTGCTTTAGTCTCAACAAACAAAAAAATGAGACTGAAGGAGTAATTTCTGTTCTTGAACTGCAGATTATTTCCTACTTGGAATGAAAAATAAAATCTCCAGTGAAGTGTATTTAGTAGTTAACTATCGTAATGTGTTTATAGCAACTGCTGATCAACATTTACTTTTTATGAAGAATTAATACTGTATTATTAGTGGACCTATGGACCTGAGCATTGGGTCATGACAGAAAAGACAAGATCACGGATACAAGCTGCCAAAATGGGTTTTCTCAGGAGGGTAGCTGACTTATCCCTTAGAGATAGGATGAGAAACTCAGTCATCCGTGAGAAACTCTCCGTGAGGAGTGGAACCGTGGAGTCAGCTTTAGGTGGTTCGGACAACTGGTAAGGACGCTTCCATAGGGAGGTGTTCTTGGCACGTCCAGCGGGAAGAAGGCCACAAAGCAGACGGGGAATAAGGTGGAGATATATCTCCACACTGGCCTGGGAACGCCTTGGGATGCCCCAGTCAGAATCGGTTGAGGTGGCCGAGGAAAGGGAAGTTCGGGATTACCTGCTGGAACTGCTACCCGACTTCAGATAACCAGTTGGAGATGGATGGATGTATGGATAGCTTGCAACTCATAAGCTACGGAAGCACAAGCTTAGACTTTTGAAACCCCTTTCATATATATATATATATATACACAGTACAGAAGTCCGACAAAAAAATCTTGCAGAGAATGATTTGGCGAGAAAACTGTGTACCACTAGTAATTCCCTGGAACTCCTGGGCTCTCTTCGAATGGCCCTAGTCTCAATCTTACCAATGTCTGGAAAAAGCTATGGAATTTTTGGGCATGTCAATACTTTCCATAGGGAAAAAAAAAAAAAAAACATTTCTCAAGACACAGTTCTCTTGTACCGAGCTTCTGGCACTCATAGTCTCACTTCCGAGACCCTTCTCAAAGTCAGGCAACTCTTCTGGTTCTCACTGATCTCATGGACACAAGACAATGAGATCGAGGAGCAATCAACGAAAGGTCCTATGAGTGCAGCGAGAACAACTTTTTTACTTGCTGAGAGTTCTGGCGAGATTGAGGAGAACGGGGAGAACGCTGCCATGCCAAGCGATCTACAAAATCCAGTAGACAGTTCGTGAGATCGGAGTTGGTGAGCTCTGTCAGTTTGTGAGGGGAAGAGCTCTCCTTGTACTCGCATGCACTTTTTGCTCTCCTCGTTCCTGTACCAGCGCTCCTCAATTCTTTCAATTCCCAAAAGCCATTGGTTCTGCTGATATCCCTCGCTCTGGCCGTACACGCGGCTGAGAACTCCTTGTTCTCGTCAAAACTCTCCTTAAATCTGTACGCCCACGATGTAACACCTTTTCTAGGTCACGGAATGACCATTTTCTCGCCAAAATTGCTCTCCAAGAGATTTCTCCGTCAGACTCCGGCATGCATGAAAGGCGTCTTTAGAGAAACTTACATGGGGAATTGATGTTCTGTAAAACTGTGTACTTGTCAGGTGTAGTTTAAAACCTATTATTTCGAAACCATTCTTTCTGATGACGGCTGCACTAATGATACCTTCTTAAGAGTGACTGCAGGGAAAGAAATTGAACAAAAGTGAAATGAGACGTGCACTACTATACTATTAGGGCTTTTAAGTTGCAGTTCTGCTTTAGGTTTCACCCTGATGATCTTTCGCTCGCTGTTACCTTTACATCGAATCTCACTTTGGAATTAATACACCTCTAGGAGCCGGGGCTGCAATGTACCTACAACTAGAACACTGCATACAAGACAGACAGGTAGACAGACAAACAGAAAGGAAGACAGGCACGGGCAACCAAAGGCCATGGATTTGGATGAGATTCTATGGGTATGAAGCTCAGATGCCCACATACTTTTGAGTGGATGGATGGATGGATACGCAACAAAATTCCTCAACTAAGAGTCAGTGTGAGGCACTGGAACTGTACCTGACTTGAGGAAGCATCAGGTAGTGAATGCTGGCTGCGTCCTTCTCCTCTACGGATGCAGGGTCGACCAGGTGACGCAGGTTCTGGTACATCAGCTCGGTGATGAATGGCGTGAAAGGAGCCTAAGGAGGGCACAGACATCCAAAGTACTTCAAACCCATTCAGCTCACTTATTCTTTTTTTTTCTCCTCGAGTCGCCTTACGAGTCACCGCAAGGCCGCGAGACTGAACACAGTGTGAAGCTAAATTAAGACTGAGCTGCAGAGAGAGAGACACACACACACACGCCGACTCACCATCAGTCTGCACATGGAGAACAGCACACTAAAGAGTGTCTCCAGAGCCCAGACGCAGTCTTCAGTTCCACTCTCACCCTGACAGAAAGAAGGAAAGAAAAAAGGGAATATGTTAATTATTAAAGTCATGCTAATGCAACATAGTACTGGCTGCACTGCTGATGTTCACCCATCCCAATTATTGTTAATATACCGCACACACTCGGTAATCGCACAATCCCTCCTGCAGTTTCCGAAGTGCAAACTATGAAGGCATGCTGTACGTTAGATCTGTCGCCTTAATCTTTTTGTAATATGCTCGTTCAGCAAGCTTGCACGGAATGCATTCGTTCGTTATGAATTCTTTGCATCATCACAATTTGAATAACGCTTTTGCAAAATAAAAATACCAACCTCTATCGCAAAGCAATGCGCATGATCGTACAACATGCACAAGTGAATCTATCACTCAGGAAAGCTTTCGACTTTAATAGAGGTGTTGCATAACACCATGCCCTCAAATCAAACAGAGTGGGTAGGAAATAGCTCGGCTCTGGAGTGAGAGTCACACTTCAGCCTACCTTCAGACGCCTGCGGTTTGTCCTCACGTACCAATTAGTCAGCATGTCCACAAACTTCACCAGCTTCGGCACAACGGTGTACAACCTGTAAGCTGAGACACAAGCGCACACATTCATATGGAAGAAAAATCCACCGTTATTTTTATTTTATTTATTTATTTTTTTATAGCATGAATCAGCTGCCATATAAAGGAATATATGTCCTTTGGAAAGATGTCTGGTGCTGGGTCCTAGGTCCTACTTTACTGTGGACACTTTAAGTAACATAATGTTTACAATGAGAATCCGGAGCTGCGTCCGGTTATGCAGTAAAAAGGATGTGCTAAGAATAACGATGATGGCAGAACAGGTGCAACAGTTTGGTCTTTTTCATAGGGTAGAAGCGCACATACCAAATACTCCTAGTATCCTGTATTCAGGGATGCGGGAACCTGGTGCCTATCACAGGAGACTTAGGGCACGAGGCGGGACACCCTGGATAGTGTGCCAATCCATCGCAGGGCACACACACATACTCACACACTCATTTGCACACTACGGGCAATTTGGGAATGCCAATTAACCTAACCTACATGACTTTGGACTGTGGGAGGAGACCGGAGAACCCGGAGGAAACCCACCAACATGGGAGAACATGCAAATTCCATGCACACAGAGACGGGACCCGAGTCGAACCCGGAATCGAACCCGGACCCTTGAGGTCCAAGGCCACAGTGCTAACCACAACACCACCATTCTGCCAGAGTTAGATATATAAAAAAAAAAGGTCTTTCGCTATGTAACTGGGCTTATGCATACAAATAAAAACCAGTAAAACTACTAGACCTATGCAATGCAGCACTAAATGTGAATTACTTACAGGATTTGTCAGGGGAAACAATAAAAAATTAAATAAATAAAAAACTTCTCTGACTTTCAGGGACAATCTTTTTTTTTTTTTTTGTAATTCATAAGAATATTCCTAAGGACTGTGGCTTTATGTATTCTCCTGGTTTACATATAAAACGGACACACTGCATAAAAAAAAAGTTTACTATCAAATAAAAGACACTCGAGGGCTCAAAGAAGGAAAGCTTTAAACCGTCTGGCACAAAAACGAACACAGCCCGGGTTCTCAACCGCAGCTCTGGATCTTTCCTCACCTTCCATCTCAGCTTTAAAGAACTGAATAAGCGACTGCGTGAAGGACTGGATCCATTTGTCCATGATGTTGTCGCTCGGCTTGGCTGTGGTCTCATTATACAGGAACTTGATGTCCTCTTCCTGAACGGTAAAGACGAAAGCAGGTTAAGGACAGTCCGTGTACTTCCTCGGTCCTTCATGATTAGCATTCAAGGGGGACTTTTATTGTGCAGTGTAAAAGAACACAGTTTTAAGTAGTAAAAACTTCCTTTATTCCTCTATACAATCCCTTGCTATTGCTACACTAATGCACTTATCCCAGTGTTTCACTAGTGTTGGATAACATCAAGGTAGAAGGTTTTCTCTGGAGCCACAATCAGGCTGCCTGCTTCACGCCTAAAACGCTGGCCTCCCAGGAACTCCTTCAATGTGTTTTTATTATGTTTTCATACAGAAAAAAATATACAGAATTGCAATACATATATATACACATTATGTCAAGAGAACTCTAACATTAGTAACATTAACAGGCTGTGTGGAAGGAAACATTTACAGCCATGTGTTGGTTGTGCCTGGACAGGATCATAGGGTTTAAAGTAGGCGACTAGTTTGTAAATATAAACACACTTGTGTGTTAATTGTCATTCATCAGTATTGGTTGCTTATCACAAGACCAGACATAAAAGTCTATTCTAAACCTAGTGTTGACCTATTTTTATTTATTATTAATAATAATAAAAATTATAATTCATCACACTAACTCTACCTTGTGAAGCCTCAGGACATTTTGCACAAGGAAGCGGTAAGCGTTGTACCAGGGCAGGAAAACGTCTTTAAGCACGTCTCTCACTCCCTCCTCTTTAAAGCGTAGGTTTTCAGCTCGGACCACCGGAGAGTTGATTAGGTACAGCCTGCAAGAGGGGGGGGAAAGGCTTTAAATTGCAAGCCTTTTACAGAGATAGCTATCAGGAACAGATTTCGTTGGCTTTCCTGGCGTAATTTCATAAGGTTTGATGGTTTTCATGCGAGATGTGATTACATAGAATAATAACAACTACACAACATGATTATGCTCCTGGCCTGATTTTTTGTGTGTTCTTAATATAGTAAATGTAGCCAAGCATTTCTTTCACAGTGCATTTCTTTGGAAAGGGCCACTTTCAGGCCAAGTAGAAGAAAAACCTTGCAAGACAGCAACATCAAAAAAACCTAAACAGCTAAAGTTGAATACATGTTGTATTTGTTTGTCGTGTGTTAGATTTTTATAGGTGCGCAAAGGTATGTGAATAACTGCTTAATCTGAGATGGAAAAACTTAAACAGAGATTACACAACCAGAAAATCTGAAAAAGAAACACCTCACGTGATACTTGTGATTCTGATGCACAAAGCAACACTTTCATATGCTTTTTGACTAATAAAACATCGCAGGAGTGAGAATTGTTTACGCCCATTTCACCGGGGCTAAAGCGCAGCGGCCACACCCATTTCACCGGGGCTAAAGCGCAGCCGCCACGCCCATTTCACCGGGGCTAAAGCGCAGCGGCCACGCCCATTTCACCAGGGCTAAAACACAAAAATCCTCCACAGAGTCAGACTGAGAACGAGAATAAATAATGTGAACAATACATAATACCAGAAGTACACATTTACTGTAACACTTCAGTTGCTAATTTATTTCTGCAAGTTCTAATTTATGTTCTGTCTAGAAATCATTTCACTTCGCTTCCAGCCGTTTATTATTACAGAACCAACTCTGTCCCCTTGGCTCTTTACAGAACCGCACTGAATTAATTCCTGGAAAGCATTCTGCGATTTATGCCTGAGAAATCACTGAGTATTGATTGGGGACGATGGCGGCGCATCAAGCCCAGGAAAAGGGAATTATTCTTGTGAACTACGGCAGTATTTTCACTTTACAGTAATCAAGGCAGAGAGTTCAGCAGCACTGCAAGGACACTTCATCTTTCTGTGTTGTGCATCGGTCGTCAAAGACAACTGTGTTTTCGTGGAAATGCTGCTGAGGCACGAAGGACAGACAAGCTGCTGAGGACAGGCAGGGACAGAGACGATGTAAGAGCCTAAAAGAAATGTGGCCTTGTTCTTGAAGCGAGAATATATTACTGCTAAGAACCGGTGATCAAATCTAGCAAAGGGTTTAAGTTGGGATTTAATATGTCTGACAGGTTTTCTTTTTCCCCCCTTTGAATCCTTGCTATCTTTTTCCTGTTTTGCTGACTTCTCCTTCCCTTTCTCCATTCTCTCTTTCACCTCTTCTGCCCTCCATCTTCTCTCTGCATAATTCTACCTCTCCCTCTTCTCACCTTCTCTCTTACTCTCCTTCCTTCTCGCCTCCTCCCTTTCACCTTCCCTCTATTTCTCTGCTTTTCTCTACATTTGCTTTTCTCTCTCTCACCCTTCCTTTTTTATCTTGCATCTCCTTTCCTCATCCTCCTATTTCCTCTAGCTTTTCGCCTTATCTTCCTTCCCTTCCTCTCTCTCCCTCTTTTGCACCATCTCCACTTCATGCTATCCCTTTCACCCATTCTCATTCTCTCTCTCTCTTCCTTTCAGTCTCCTTCCTTGCTCCTCCTGCTTCTTTCTTCCCCACTCTTTTCCTATTTTTTCCTCGTCTTTTCCTCCCCTTTCTCTTTTTCCAATTCTGCTTATGCAACTCTTTCTTCCATTCTCTCTTTCCACTTCTGGTTTCTCCACTTCTCTCACTATTTCTCTTTCTAGCAATTCAATATCCGAATGCAGGTGCAAATGTTTATTCTCTCTCTTTCTGTTACTATTTTTTAATATAAAAAACCAGTAATGGCTGTGTTCGCTTTATCTGTTTTGCAGTCTCTGCATGTGTTATGTTTATGATATTACTATACATTGGCCCCAAAAAATATCTGAAAAGAGGTCTAATGTTCACGAACAGAACTAGTGACGTCTATGGGAACTGCTTTCTTTAGATTATATTGTCACAGCGGTGGTGTGTAAGCGCTCTGTTAGAGCACTGATGTACTCTAATCATCTCCTTATTCAGAGAACACTGAAAAATCGTCTGAAGTAGAATTCATGGTCTGTGTTGAAATTCTACATCACTGCCCTGACGAACTCAAAGCAACAAATGAATAAATGTGAGCGAACAAGACTAAAACCAAAAGGCTGAAATGAAAAGGAGCAGGCGATGATCAATCAGGCATTTCCTGGAACTAATTCCCTCACATGGACAGATGCAACGCTGCTTTATTCATTATCCCATATGGCCCCGGACTCTCCACCGGCACACGCTTCCTTCCAGAGATGTTATTAAAAAGGTTTCACTCTGTTTGCGCATCACACCTTGATCCTTACCGGAGTGCGTCGGCGCCATAGCTCTGTACGATCGCGTTCGGATCCGGGTAGTTCTTCTTGCGTTTGCTCATCTTCTGGCCGTCGCTGCAGAGAGAATTCGCATTGTTAACAAACGCTACAAGTGTTTCCAAGTCATCAGCACTACAGTTCTGCCTCCAGGATGTTTCCTTCGGAAAAATAGAAAACACCCACAAACTCATTACCTTGCGAGGACAAGGCCGTTGACGATCACGTTCTTGAAAGGAGGATTACCGAAGAGGGCAGTTGAGAGCACGAGCAACGTGTAGAACCTTAGGGAAAAAAAGAAATGTATAAATAAGCTACTTTCGTTGCATGATATCCCATGAAATGTTATCACAAATGTACAGAACCTCATATTAGGCTGGAAGAGAATTATGGGATTGTGAAATCTAATAAAAGATTTTTAGTAAATAATGCTTAACCATTTATTACTATTTATTTCTTACTATTATCTTATCACAACACTGTATTAAATCCACTAACTATTTTAGAAAAAAGACATTTTGTGATAAGAATGCTTTAATAAATGAGAACACTTTCCTAAAAAAAAAACCTAAGGGATCAATCAAACCTTTCACGTATATTATTTTCCCCCTTATATCCGGCTAAATTGTTACGGGCATTAGCTGCTTCTATTCCTGGTTATTCAGTAGTTACTGCATAGAGTCTTTATTTTATTGGCATAGCCAATATTTGCACTGATATATCTACACACACACACACACACACACTACTATTTGCACTTGTGGTAGATCCTAACTGCACCTGTACTGTGCAACGACAAAGTTGTACCTACCTGCCTTCCTATGTACTTAATCACCTGATGGCGAAATTACAAACCGCGGATCTACCGTGCACTAATTAATATCATTCAGTGTCTCTTCTGTCTCGATTCATTTCCACAGTAAACACTCTCTATAAGAAGAACGTAACGTGATATTATTAAAAGGTGTTCCTTTAACGTGATGGTGTTTAATTAGAAAGAATAATGATCAAAAGATTCCTAGTCGATTCTTAGTCTCGAGCTCTACAGTGCTGCACCAGATCTGCTGTCTGATGTCTTTCTTCTAAAACTCACATGAACACTGAGTTCAAATGTCACTATATTCATGCTATAAATACACCATAGTGGTAGTGTGAACAGGATGAGGAATAGAGTCATGTAGTTACGCATGCCTCTACCCCAACCTGATTATTTTAACCGACACCCACGGTCACATGCTCTATCATCCGAAGGCAGAATGGCCAAGTTATGCCTCGCGCCCTGTGCTGCTACACTAGCTCCCCCTTGTGAAGAATCCTCGGTGTGATAAAGCACGGTCCTCCTGACTTATTCCTTAGATCTGTCCAAAATGTAGAATAACTTCAGTCTTGTATGGGATTGCCACATCCACGAAAACACAAGCTTTTGGTCTAGTACATTAAACCCATGCCTTATTCCTACTCTGCTAATCAGACATGTCATTCTGCATTAATCAAATATGAAAGTGGGCTTAGCTCATTGCCCATTAGCTGCAGTATAACTGTGTATGAAGGTCAATCGATGGCCCCTGCATGACGCAGCATGTGTGCGACCTCTCACCATCCTCTGGTCTGGTCGATACCCTCTGCGATGAAGTCTGCTGGAAACGTGTCCTCAAACTCGCGCCTGTTCTCGAATGGGTAGTGCACTTGGGCGTAGGGCATGCTGCCACTCTCGAACCAGCAGTCGAAGACCTCGGAGACCCTCTTCAGCTCGCCTTTCCCACGGCGGGACGGGATGGTTAAACAGTCTATGCTGTGGAAACGCCACACAGAAGAGACTGAGTGACACAAGATCACCATTCATCTCTTTTAAAGGTTCCATATTTTACCATCACTACAGGTGAAATACCCATCAGGTAATTATAATTGCTTCTTATCATGAATGCCCTCTGTTTCACTTCTTCTCCAAACACATTATTTTAGTGTTTATGTAAATGAGGCACTGCTTAGCCACACCCCACCAGGGACCAGCAAAGCTGAGCAATAGCTCTTATATGAGGTCACATTAGGGGGGGAATCTAATTGGCTTATTTAAGGCTCAGCCAGGACAAAAAGCAGGGATTTTATTTTATTTTTATTTGTATATGCACCCTGGAGAAACCTCAGGAGGAAAATTGATGACAAATCAAAGAGACGGATAATCCGAATGGTAACAAAAGAGCCCAGAAAGACTTGGAGGAACATGGAGGAGGCTCTGTTATGTTCTGGGGCTGCTTTGCTGCATCTGGCACAGGGTGTCTTGAACCTGTGCAGGGTACAATGAAATCTCAAGACTATCAAGGGATTCTAGAGAGAAATGTGCTGGCCAGTGTCAGAAAGCTGGGTCTCAGTCGCAGGTCATGGGTCTTGCAACAGGACAATGACCCAAAACACACAGCTAAAAACACCCAAGAATGGCTAAGAGGAAAACATTGGACTATTCTAAAGTGGCCTTCTATGAGCCCTGACCTCAATCCTATTGAGCATCTTTGGAAGGAGCTGAAACATACTGTCTGGAAAAGGCACCCTTCAAACCGGAAACAACTGGAGCAGCTTGCTCATGAGGAGTGGGCCAAAATACCTGCAGAGAGGTGCAGAAGTCTCATTGACAGTTACAGGAATCGTTTGATTGCCTCAAAACCTTGTGCAACAAACTATTAAGTTAGGGGTACCATCATTTTTGTCCAGGCCTGTTGCATGAGTTCATTTTTTTTTTTAGAATTCTGTTGAAGCATGGTTGAAAAGCAATGTCTGACTTTCATTGGTTAACAGTCATAGAATTCTTATTTTTTTATTACTTTTGTCAGATTAAAGTTATTTCTGTGACCATTGTGAGTTTTTCTTTCATTGACCGAAGGGTACCAACAATTTTGTCCACGTGTATATATATATACACATACACACATACATACATACATACATATATATACACATACACACATACATACATACATATATATACACACACATGCACACTCTCAGGCCACTTCATTAGGTACACCTATGACAAATCTGCATCATGCCATCACATCAACATGGACCTAAATCTTTAAGTAGTGTTTCCACCCCCTGTTGACTTTATGCTATGAAGAATTAAGGCAGTTCAGGGGGCGAAACGTGGTCCAACCCTGGAAGTCCAGATGTGTACCTAATGAAAAGCCGTTTGTGTATTGTATAAGAGATACATAAATACATTAAGGCGAATCAAATTTATGAACATTGGTTTTTGGCCAAATTATTCCTTTAATGAGCTAGATTTGTATCAAGGAACAAGGATGATCACGTGACTTACGTTTCTCTGTGCAGATCCGCCACCTTCACTCCTGTCAGCTGCTCCAGCTCAGCAATGGAACCCACACACACCACCTGAGTAGAAGCATAAAGCTCTTCATTTACAGTCGCTCCATATCTGACAGTAACATGTGGTAGACCGCAAAAATACACTTCCTAAAATATCTGGGTGATGAAGTGTATTTTTTCATGGCTAACACTAATAAGCTCGTTTTCCACCAGAACAGGATTCACACTTCCAATTCTGTCCTTGTAGATGCAGGAAACAGGTTTATTTTCTACTTGCCGCGTACTGTACACGAGCGGAAACAAAGCAAAGCCCGGATTGAATACTAAATCAGTAGATTCACACAGTTGAATAAATATCAGTTTCTAGTCTCTATAAAGGAAACTCTACTCGCTGCGGCTATTTCATTACAGGATGCGTCACCTATGGCTCATATGAGGAAGAAAATCCTGTTGATGAAAGTAAATCTGAAAGCAGGACGTGTTATGACTCCACACAGGCGAAGACGTTTATGCACTCTGAAAGTGTGTTAGCCCTCTTCTGAAGTGTTGAGGTTGGGCTGTTGTCCCTGTTCAGGTAAAATGGCCCAGTTAGCGCTGGAGAACGATAGAGCTCCACTTTCTGGCCTAGCGAACGCTCTGGGAGTCCGGAAGCACTCCAGAGATTGGCGCTTGGAAACAACTCATTACGCTATTTTCAGGAAGCAGGTCGTTGTCCTTATTTTCCAAAGGCCCAAGTCAGACTGCGAAGACGCCAACAACCCAATTCGGAATGAACAAGGAGCCGGTAAACTGAAACGACCGTCACGGCCATTAAAAATTAAAAAAGAAAAGATTTTAACTTGGATTGGATTTAGATTGGTTAATATTTTAGTACGTGTCCTCCTCAGATGGAAAGGGTGACAGAAAAAAAAAAGTGCAGATGCCTAACTGTCTTAACTTCTTGAGACCCGAACTCTACTGTTATGTACATTGCCATTTCTACAGACTCCTTCTCTTTAAATTAAATGTATAGTTATCAGATATGAATAAATAATCAAATGTCTTGAACCAGGACAAAGTTTGGCAAAAGAATTTGGGAGTTGGGAGAAAATGTCATGTCTTCACCTCATGTGAGGACATTCGGGGTCGAAGGTTAATTAATTTTGAGGATGAACATTCTCTTATGGTGGAAGCTTCAAAATCAAGGTTGAAACTTTTCCTTGCATATGCATTTGCACATACGCAACAGCTGATATAAACTGAAGATGATCCTATATTATATAGTGGTCTACATCTGCAATAATTCTTGACAATAAAGTCAAATTTACAATATTAACAATTTGGAACTTCATGTAATTTCCCTCTAGGATTCAGTTAAAAGTTAAGGCTCTGTATTACTGATCACAAGATTGGCGGTTCAAGTCCCAGCTCCACCATTGTTAGGCCCGTGAGCAAGGTCTTAACCCTCTCTCTGCAGCGTATCATGCTTGACCCTGCGCTCTTACCCCTTCGAACTATTCCTTACTAATGGCAAATACACACATGCTCAGGCTCACCAAAACAGGTTCACTTGGAATTGGAAAAAAACAGAGGCGTTCCTAAAAAGTAATGAAATGTTGGCCCGTTTATGTAGTTATTCATTTAGACATGTTTGACACAGACCTCCTCAAAGTCATCGCTGACCCACAGCGGAATAGGCGTCCCCCAGTAACGGTTACGGGAAATGGCCCAGTCTCGAGCTTCTCTCAGCCAGTTACCGAAACGCTTCTCCCTCACAAACTCCGGTACCCTGTAAAGAAAGAAAGCAATCAAGCGAGGAAGAATTGGTGAGAAAGAAAAATAAATGCCTTAACATAATGTCTTGTTCATCTTTTAACATATACAACAGGGATTCAGCAAAGAAATTCCTTGAAGAGAATATACAATACAATACACGACTCTGTACAACATGATGTTTGATAGAAATGGAACTGTGATTTTAGCTCAGGTCGAATCCCAAGAAAACAAAAGGCTTTAACCTTCAACTGCACTGCTTTATGCTTGGATCGTTTGGATAAAAGAACCAGCCGCTGCATTTTTCAGGAGCATAATACCGACCCTGCTGAACACTCGCACACATGCGTACACACTTTTGTGCAAATCTCTCCCGCTGATGCAACAAGCTCTTCATTCCCATTTGTACAAACTTATCTAGTTAAGCAGGCAATAGATCAATTTAATGGTTTTCTCCCTCTCTCTGTCTCTCGCTGTGCCTTTCTAGACCAAATGCAGAATGTTAAGTGTGCTCTCTAGTGCTGGATCCTGGAGACTTATTATTTAACACCAAAAGGAAGAGGGCACTTTCAAACCAGATGATTGTGTATGACCCATGTCCTTGAACGGTCTTATCTCCATCGATGCCCCTAACGTGAAGAATGCAGAATCGGCACATCGGCAATCCGACATGATTCAGCAAGTTCTTTTTAAAAATCTATATTTAAAATATAACATTAAATCACATACTATATAACTGTCAGACATGCGGGCGCATAAACAAGTCACCAGTAATAATTTTACATTTATATTCTCCTTTGCAGCACCATACAGTCGTAATGAAAGTGCTGGATCTCGGCTCAGGCTAGGGGAAATCTCCCACCCACACACACACGCACGCACGCACGCACAGCTCGGACTGAGCAGCATGTTCGTCGGCACTGGAGAAACTTTAATTACAGTACTGGCCATGCTGACTCACTCAGTGCGCACAGTCAGAAAGTCTGCTAAATCTACAGGATCTACCAGCTACAAAAGAAATGTTCATTTATATCCTCTTGTTCTGATATATTGCTGATAAGTTGTGTAAGGTAATGCTACTATCTCTACTTGTTTAGTTCGGAAAATAACCACATTTGGATTTATGCTTTAAATAAAAAAAAAAGACTTTTTTTTTTTTTTATTAATATAACCCGTTTCACTCAAGATCATAACTTTCAATTAATCGTGTACCAGATGGTATCAAGACTAGTTTTGTAGAACACAACAGATGGCAGTACGAGTTTGCACGCAACATCACAGGGAGCACCAACCTTCATAAGTCAGTGTGCCAAAAAACATTGTCCAGTGTACAACGGGACCTGTGCAATTGGTGCTACTCTGACCCTGTGCGTTACCATGGCTGCAATACAGCAAGTTAGAACAAAGAGTGAATGTGAAAATCTGCATGAACCTGGGCTAATCTTCAGCAGAGACTTGTGACATAATTCGGCAAGTTTACGGTGATGCTGCAATAAGTCGTTCGAGGCGTTTTGAGCGGCAGGCGTGCAGAACATCACTGGAAGACCACGACAGACCATGAAGACCTTCAACGAGCTCAACACCTGAAAATGGGGAAATCATTGGCAACTCGTGTATCATGATTATTTTCCAGTGTTGCTACCAATTTCATCCCTAGGTTGCTGACGCAAGAGCATCGCATCAAAGTCTGACCAAAACTCATGGATGGTCCTTCATGTTGAGGATCATTACCGCTGACAAAACTTGGGTGTATAGGTACGACACTGAAACGATGCAACAGTCTTCATAATGGAAGAGTGCATCATCTCCACAACGGCGAGGCAGCTCGACCAAATGCATGCTCGTCGTCTTTTTTGACATTCATGGCATTGAGAATTCGTCCCTTTGGGCCAGACCATCAATAGCAAATTCTACTGCCAGGTTTTAAGGTGTCTGAAGGTTTTTTTTTTTTTCTAATTTAGTTATATCCAATTCTCCCATCGCTAGGGGACTCCCACATTAAGGTTACTACCACCAGTCAGGGAGGGCCAAAGACCATCATGTGTTTCCTCCGAATCATTTGACGCCAGCTGACCACATCTTTTCATACTGCTTGCTCGCGCATCGGAGGACAGCGATGAGCTCACAGACGCCCATGATTGGCTGTAAAGCCGTGATTGATGCGAGAACAAAAAGTGCCGCCCATCCCACCCCGCTGAGAGAGCTCGGGCAATAGCTGCGGGAGGCTACAGCATCACCCGGGTATCGAACTAGCGACCTCTGAATGATAAGGCGAGCACTCATCACCACTTCGTACACGGTTTTTTATGCCAACTCTATGATATTATTTTTGCAATACTTTTCTAAAATATTTTCTAAAACAATTATGTTGGCTTAACTTTACAAAATCATCCTTTCTTTCTTCCCCAAACATCCTTGTCACTCAGTATAGACCAAACGTCAATGCAACTGCTGTCCATTGTGTTCTCCTCATGCTAAGATGTGATTACTTTTAGACCAAAAATTTATTGTATGATCGATTATCAAAGCACTACAGCATACAGGGAATTAATATAGACAGAGAGATCCAAACCTGCAGTACGATCTCAACATTATGATGCTCTACTCGTCCTCCTCCTCCCCTATCTCTCCGTCCTTGTGCGTGATTAATTTCAGAGCGACAGTCACATTAGAGCGAAATGGCCTAAATGCAGTCTCATGGGAAATAAAGTACGCTGACCAGCACCTGAAGCGGAAACGTGAACTTCCAAGTCTCTGTTCATATTGTGCTTAAATGAAGTGTCCTTTTATGTCTGCGCAATATTCCCGAGATGTATTACACAGTAGCTCAGACGGTTGACATTCTGCTATTCATAAACTCACTTAAAAACTAGGGTTCGATGCGATACAGGAAAAGATCTGAAGTATAAAATGGCACAATACAACAACTTTTAGTACGAGCACTAGCTATTGTTCCAAGCAGTTTAAATTAAAAGAAACAAAAATATTTCTTTCACCAAACAGAATGCATCCATGTGCTCTGAGGTCATTAGAGAAGCGCTAATCACTGCTGATAGAAGAGACTTGGAAAAAGATATTTTTTTCATAATACGACTCCATTTTGAATTTGACAATTGTACACCACTTCAACAAATAAATTGGGCGGTCCTCAAACCTAGCTATGGTCATGACCAAGATGCAATAAATAATCTTTAATAATGTATATAACTTCCTAGAAATATACTGGTATGGTTCACATTTACCAAGTTGAAATAGGTCAAATAAATATTGTGAGTTTTCTGCGACTCCAAGTCTTGACAAGAATTTTTTTTAAACTCTAGATTACTACTGCAACATTAGAATATGTTGATATATTGCTAAGATCTAGCTGTGGAAGTAAAAGACTTTTACCAGACTTTCTTTGCAAAGTAACTTTTCATAATATGCAAAATCAACCGAATAATCTGTAATAAAAATATTAGAATAAAACAACAAATGAGATTACGAGTTTCATTTATAGCCACCCTATTTTGGGGCCATGTGACACCATGGGGGTCCGGATTTGCGTAAAACTTAGCACAAAGACAGTATTAAGCACAATAATACACACACACACACATTATATTATATTATATATATTAAATCTTGTATTCATTTGAAAACTTACCTATATTGTCTTGTTCACTCCAGTTATGAACATTAACCATATCAAGGTTAATATGCTTGTGTTCATTTGATTTACTTAGCCAGATCTTGGTTTTAGCCAAGGCTTAACTTTCTACAGAGATTTTTTATCTTAGCTGAATAATGAATAACTAAAAATAAATATTCTTAATAAAAACAAATCATGACGTCATACTTCATGTTGTTATTGGTCTTTTGCAGCGGACCATCCAATCTGAACACAACCTGGCAACCCGACACAACCCTCACGCTTTTTCCGGGCTTGGACCCTGACTGCATTCACTGTCTGTGGTTTGGGAAGTGAACCCAGACATTTCGCATTGCAGGTGAGAAACCTACCCCAGAGCCCCCAATGCCCACAACTTCATACCCCATAGTATAGTAGGATATAATATATAGTCTTAGAGTCTCACCAGTAGCATTTTGCATTGTTTTCCAGAAGTTTGTCCACCATGTGTTCGACTCTCACAAACCAGCTGGGCACAGCCTTGTAGATCAGCGGTGTGTCAGACCTGCCAGAAAAAATGTTGTACAAAAATACAGTCATTACACCAAATTACACTTACATCTGTATCAGATTATTTGATAGATATCATGGAAAATATTGTAATTGCATTATGACATGTAAATAGATATCGGCAATATAAACGGCATATTTTGGTCACTTTTAGTGTTGTGTTCACATTGGCAAAGTCAGGAAGATAGAATAGACTATTAAAACTTAGGTGATGCATTCAAAACAATAAAATGTACAACAACGGACTATTTTCATGCTCAGCGGTCTTACCATGGTCCTAACACAACTTAATCGCAGAAGTGGTAGAGCAGTGGCTAGTGCGGTACGATTTTTTTTTCTTAATGGATGATGAACTGAGGGAAAACACACTACAACTACACCACAGGAAAGAAATAGTGTGAAAAGGTCAGGACTGATCTTTTGAGTTATGAAATGGATGGAGGATTTAATGGAGGCTGCAGGGGAGGATCAATGATGTGAGGTCATGCAAACCATCGGGGTGCAATATAAAATTATATTCTGTTAGCAGTAAATAAAGCACTAAGGCAATAAAATAAATATTTCCTACTAATTTGATGGATTTAAATGGAGAAACAGGTTCATACAATACAATAACTATTACATTTGGTGTAACTGTGTGGTAATATTTTCTTTGGCCACTCTTATTCAGTGTCTTAACTCCATATAAACATGTTCAAATGAACAAATGCTTTTTAGCAACTTTTTTCCTAAAATAAAAATTTTGCATGATTTTTCCTTCCTAGCTGCTCAAATTATTTGCAGTGTAATATGAAAACAATTACCAAAAAAAAGAACGCATCAATTTTGCCCTGATTGGGACAATACCTAGTGTATACGGTACGAATGCACCCTAAGCTACTGGAGTGCTAAATGAAAATTCTGGAGAATTCCGATTAAATAAAGTAGATCAGAATTAAATGCTTATCAAACTCTTATCAAACTTTTACAAAAGCAGCATCTCCTCTCCTGAGCTGCGGTTTATCCTAAACTTAAACCGCAGCTGGTAAATTAATGAGTGTGCAGAGTCTAATATCAGACATATTAATCAATAGGGAAGAAGAGGTGATTAAGTGCTTACGACCGGTTTAGGATGAGGCTTATTGTGAGTGCTGATGCAGCCGAGGATGTAATGTATTGAGCAAGATATGCTGATGTTTAAGTGGCCTCTCTTTCTCATCAATGCTTTTCTTTATGCTGCATGCGACGCCGATTTAATGATGCTTAAACCAGCAAGGTCAGACGGGGATAGTTATGCACAGACTTCGGGAAAAACATTTGCAAAGAGATGAACCGCCTGGAAGTTGAATGAAGAATGCAGAGTTGTAAAAACGATTCGAAGGTGATTGTACTGAACGGTCAGTCCTCCCATTACTATGGTGCGCTATTTTTCTGCAGTTTTTTTTTTGCAGAGGATGGCTCACTCACATGACCGTAATCGATTCGGCCATCAAGAGCAATTTCATTACCTGGAGCTAATTCTTCATGTTCGTAAAGGAATTTCTAATCTGACCCTTTCACCAGTCAGAAAAATCATAGGTGAAATGCGTCGGTTCGGTCTGCGTCGGTACGGTCTGCAGTACTGGAAAGAGTGGAGAGCAGTTGCCTGCCAAAACACTCACTCAAAACCAGTCACAGAAGCACTTTCAGCAAGAAAACACAACTGACAACGCCATGCCATCTTAAATAATGATTTCTCCTCTTAGTAATTGCTTCTAAGTTATTACAAATAGACCTCTGAACAGTCTGTGTTGTTTTATTCACAGCTAATCTGAGTTACAAAGCTAAGTAGCTTCTAACACAAGGCTGAATCCCTAATCCTTGTCGGCCTCACTGCCGTGCTGATATCCAGTACAACAGCATTCCCTCTCATGTGATATAGCTTAAGCATACAGTGCACACACACCCCCACCCACACACACCCCCACCCCCACCCACACACACCCACACACCCACCCACCCATCCACACACCCACCCACACCCACCCACACCCACACCCACCCACACCCACCCACACCCACCCACACCCACCCACACCACCCACACCCACCCACACCCACCCACACCCACCCACACACACCCACACACACCCACACACACCCACACACACCCACACACACCCACACACACCCACACACACCCACACCCACACCCGCACAAATCTACAAAACTCAGGCAGTAATATCCACTGAAGAAAGGTATTGGGTATTTCTTGTTTTGTGAAAATTGCAATCCTTTACAGTGTCCATGCTGTTCCAAGCATTATTCTGCAAAAACGTTAGATTTGGCTCTGTGTTAGTGTACGCTGCAGCCTACAAAGCATTTCCTTCTTTTTAATTAAAGCTTGGTTAATACTTCGACTGCAACTTTAGTATTAATGGTTTTTCTTAATAGCTACAAAACTAAAATTTAACAAAACAACTCAGAAAAGTTTTAATTAACTTTTACACTTTTAAACACCCAGTACTGTCTGACTTTAGTGTGCATGGTTACAGTGGAGTGGAAGAGTGAAGGTTTATGATCTCACTACCAGATATCACCCAGGTTTCATCTCATCTGGATTTTCCTTATTTATTCAACATCTAAACCAAAATGTGCATTTCTGTAAAGCTGCTTTGTGTTTCTTATTGTCATTCTGCAGCTTGGCAGTAAGGCGTACAGTAATTACTGTTCTGATAATTATCCTGTAATCGTTGTCATGGTCACATTTTGTTTGTTTACTTAGGATTAACACACTGATTTTGACCAGATTTACATTTCAAGTGTCTCTAGTGTAAGGAATTAAGGAACACCTGCCGGTCAAACAGAAACGACTATTTTCCATGCTCATGGTATAAGAGGAGCTGAAGATGAAGGTCACACGTGTGCATGAATCTTGAGTACCTCCACACTTCTTCATATTTTGCTTCCAAAGAGCCAGACTTCCTTGCATTTTTATATTAATGGACTCTTCGGGCGTCCTGCAGGATGTTTTTTTGCCTCTCATTTTCGGTCCCTGTACCCGACCAGTTTCAGAAGAATGTTTTTTTTTTTTATTTGCTAAGCCACAGTGACCCATGAATCAATCAAGCACAAAAAATGTCTAATTTAAGGCATGAAACAGGTGCAGATGATGACAGATGATCAGGCCAGTGATTAGTATACTGGTGATGCTGAACGCTGAGTGGTTGAAACAGACGAGAGGGAAAATGAGGTTGCTGCTGAGATTGTTACATAAACAACCAACAATCTGAATAAATTAATGTATGAAAAAAATGATGGGTGACTCAAGACCTTTCGGTACAGCATAGTGAAAAATGATTCTTCATATATAGCAGTTTGTGAGAAAGTTGGCATCAGAAAACAGGCTGGAGTCAGCAATGATATTGGCACCCCTGATGCAGAGAGGATTAGAGGCCTTGCTCAAGGGCTCAAAAGTGGCTTGAATGCCCAACCCTCTGATCAGTAACGTTGGGAATTAAATATTCTGCCAGCACTATATGATTAGAAATAATATCCCAATAATAACAGTTTATAAACCTGTAAATTATTTGCCGTTATAAATATTTGCTTATAAACTCTATTAAGGCTGGAAAGTAAATCAATACACAGAAGATGATTCCTCTGCCCACACATACCTCCAGCAGAAAGGGTAGCTATGTTTAAAAGAGCTCGTGTTGACCAGCCGTCCATTCTCCTTCAGGCACTTAATGATGTTTTTGTCCGCATCCTAAAAGGGGCAAAGAGGAGACACTTAACCTTGATCAATGCTGGGGAAAAAAAATAAAACGCTTTCGGATCAAAGAGTATCCCCGAAGCACTTCGCCGTGCCATGGTGGCTTTTTGAAAATCAAACACATGAGAAATCACTGCAGACCTTTACAGCATGCCAGACTAGAGGATTATTTCAAATCATTACAAACTGCCTTTTCCCTGAACAATATTCAGTTGAAAAAGCATCTCAAGCTGATGTTTAACGTGTACAGCACAAGCAAGATGGTCCAGATATCATCATACTAACTATTCCTTACAGCATCAAAAAAGCAAAAAATCACCACTTAGGTAATTCTGAGTAAACACCATTTTTCGTTTCAGATGCGATGTATACACATATTAAAAAAAAACAAAAACATACTAATTAAACAGATTCCATCTCTGAACGCAATATTTAATACCCATGGCTGGATTTAATTTTAAGAAATGCTCTCTCTCATCTTATATTTCTTTTCAGGACTGAATAATTGTTAAAATTTTTATTCCTAGATTGGGTTTTTGACAGTGTGGCATCATGCTGTAGATACACAAAGCAACAGAGTCTACAAATGAAGCAGACAGGAGTATAAAGTCCAGATTTTTTTAGGACATGACAATCAATTGTTCTTTATTTCTGTTGTTTCATTGCTGAGGGGGATTTATGCAGAATAAATAGCAAAGGTCAGCTTTCTAGTAAAAAGCATTGACGCCATTGTGAGTGTTTCCATAGAAACGACATATTTCCACATCCAAGATCATAAACAGCTTCAAGCTGAAATCTCCCAGCTGTCATTATTGCAATTGCAACATGACATCAATGGCTGAAGCTGTAAGAATATATTAATATTACAGTACGATAACACTGATCGGACGTCCGTGTCTACTGTTGTTCAGTGTAAATTCTTTTTCTTTTGTTCAGTGTCGTACACAAAAGGCATTTTGGATTCCTTCACTCTGCATATTAGTGGATCCATTTTAGACACTCATGCTGGTTGATGTAGCTGCTCATATGTTTTCAGTGGATGTGTGTGTGTGTTGATTAATAGACATGTCTGAGTGACAGTACTTGATAAAAATTTGTGAAATGTCCTTATTCGTCCATCAGATTGTGATCAATTATATGTGTACTGTATATAATAATTAAAAAAAAAATTTATATAAATTTCCAATGTTGTAATTTACAGTGGAGTGACCACTTAAAGAAAGCATCTGTTAGTCCTTCAGTGCTGCTTAATAGAATACATTTTCAAGGCAGGAAATAATAGTGGACAAAACTGAAGTGTAAATTAATACTTTTTTTAACGTTATGTTAATGATTTTATAGTGCAGAAAAATGATTTCCCCTCTATACATAGGTATCTCTCAGATTTTTCCACAGCTTTCTCACCACAACATACAAGAACAGTAATTATAAAGCATACAACATGCAGTGTATAATGCCAGTAAATATAGCATGTCTCCGTTTATCCGTCAGGATAGTAATAGAAAAGGCCATATTCTGTCATGATTCTACATGGTAATAAATTCTAACCTTACTTTTTTTGTCGCTCATTATTGTATAATACTCTCGGACTGAACCTATAAACAATAAACCAATACAGCTGTGCAGATGTGCTGTATATAAAAGTATTACAGATGGTTTTGTTGTACTTTCAGGTGCTCCTGTCGATGGATTGCTGCAGTTTTACACCAGATGCCCTGATGCAACCCTTCCATTTTATCCGGGCTTGGGACCGGTGGTTGGGGTTTGGGCATTAGCTGGGAACTGAACCCACATGGCAGGCTAGAAAACTTACCACTGAGCCACCAATGCCCATATGCAAAGCATCAGAAACGAGGATAAAAATAAATAAATAATTGATTCAGTTATATATCGTTATTCGTTCATGTGGCGAATCATGCATCACCACACTGACTCTAGAAAATTTTTTCTTTTTTTAAGGAACATGTCTGTTCCTTTATAACCGTACTAAACTATTTGCACGTTGTTGTGCATTCTGTGTGGTAGGAGCGAATTCTTTAGTGAATTATAAAGTCTGTTTAGAACTGCGACAATGTAAAGGGTGGGCCATTTATATGGATACACCTTAATAAAATGGGAATGGTTGGTGATATTAACGTCCTGTTTGTGGCACATTAGTATATGTGAGGGGGCAAACTTTTCAAGATGGGTGGTGACCATGGTGGCCATTTGGAAGTCGGCCATCTTGGATCCAACTTTTGTTTTTTCAATAGGAAGAGAGTCATGTGACACATCAAACTCATTGGGAATTTCACAAGAAAAACAATAGTGTGCTTGGTTTTAACGTAACTGTATTATTTCATGAGTTATTTACAAGTTTCCGACCACTTATAAAATGTGTTCAATGTGCTGCCCATTGTGATGGATTGTCAATGCAACCCTCTTCTCCCACTCTTCACACACTGATAGCAACACCGCAGGAGAAATGCCAGCACAGGCTTCCAGTATCCGTTGTTTCAGGTGCTGCACATCTCGTATCTTCACACCATAGACAATTGCCTTTTGATGACCCCAAAGATAAAAGTCTAAGGGGGTCAGATCAGGAGACCTTGGGAGCCATTCAACAGGTCTGACAATAACCCACAGTGGATAGATCCCTCCAAGACTGTTGGAACAAAAAAAGTGATGGTATGATGTGGTATATGGGGTACAAAGATAGTGGGGCCATTCTTCATCAATGGAAACCTCAAGGCCACTGGATATTTGAAATTGCTACATGATGATGTGTTTCCCTCTTTATGCACTGAAGCTGGCACGTTCCCTGAGTTTTTCCAGCAAGATTGTGCACCACCACATTATGGGTGTCAGGTCCGAGCATTCCTAGATGAAGAGTTTCCTGAAAAGTGGATTGGTCGTCGTGGGCCAGTTGAATGGCTGATTAGCTCCACGGGAGTTAGTTAGTGTTACAGATACTTCCAAGTGGGTTCATCCTTACCTTATCTAACTCTTGAAGTAAATATGTATTTGTGTTTGATTACTTATGTGATTTTGCATTTCAAACAATTCATGTTGTCATACAGAAGTACACTCACTAGCCAATTCATTAAGTACACCTGTTAAACTGCTCAAACAGCCAGCAATCCAATGCGTTTAGGCATTTAGACAGGTCAAGTTGATCTAATTAACGCACCAGAATGGGGTAGAATTGCAATTTAAGTGACTCTAAATGTGGCGTGGTTGTTGGTGCCATATGTGCTGGTCTGAGTATTTCTGAACTGCTGATCTACTTGGGATCTACCCTAAGGTATTTATACCACATCATACCATCACTTTTTTTGTTCCAACAGACTTGGAGGGATCCATCCACTGTGGGTTATTGTCAGACCTGTTGAATGGCAAGGTCTCCCGATCCGACCCCCTTAGACTTTTATCTTTGGGGTCATCTGAAGGCAATTGTCTATGGTGTGAAGATACGAGATGTGCAGCACCTGTAGCTACGGATACTGGAAGCCTGTGCTAGCATTTCTCTTGCGGTGTTGCTATCAGTGTGTGAAGAGTGGGAGAAGAGGGTTGCATTGACAATCCATCACAATGGGCAGCACATTAAACACATTTTATAAGTGGTCAGAAACTTGTAAATAACTCATGAAATAATAAGGTTACGTTAAAACCAAGCACACCATTGTTTCTCTTGTGAAATTCCCAATAAGTTTGATGTGTCACATGACCTTCTTCCTATTGAAGAAACAAAAGTTGGATCCAAGATAGCCGACTTCCAAACGGCCACCATGGTCACCACCCATCTTGAAAAGTTTGCCCCCTCACATATACTAATGTGTCACAAACAGGACGTTAATATCACCAACCATTCCCATTTTATTATGGTGTATCCATATAAATGGCTCACCCTGTACAGACCTTCCAACTTTACAGTTTTATTATATGTATAGCAAGATTAATCTGACAACACTCCACACTTATTTCCTTCTTTTCTGACACTTTGACAGTCTAAGTATAAATTAGATTCTGTGCACATGAGAACACACACATACCTTCACATACTGCCCTGAGAAGTGTGTGACCTCAGCGGTGAAACAGCCTGACGAATCCACAGGGCAGATGGGTGCAGAGTCTCGCTGGATGATATTATACTCCATACACACACGATAATCATCCTATTAAAAAAAAAAAAAAAAAAAAAAAGAGTTTGTTTGTATACATGATTTTACATTTGTACAATTTTAAGAAAGTAAATATAGTGTTTCCTTAAATCTCAGGTATAAAGTGGATGAGGCAACTTTGCCATACTTCACAAACCCACACAGCAAGTTGCTGCTATGTGAGCAGCCATGTTTTCCCTCAAGATCAAAAAATCTAATAAAATAAACGGACACATTTTCTTCCTCCACTAGAAAGGAGCGCAAGATGAGGCAAGATCAGTCAGTATTTCATTGTCTAGTGGTCTGGAGTTATATAGCATTTTACACATTTCCTAAGTCTCCTTTTATAGTACAGTAGTGTTAGCATTTTAGCCTGACCTGTGCTTGAAAACCAGTTTATCTCACATTAAAATCACATGATATTTTGGTTTATACTCATTTAAAAGAATGGTCGAGTTCTTTCACTATCCTGTGTTTTTTTTTTTTAACTAATGAGCTCTCATGACATTGTAAGCTATAACCTCTAGGGGTAGGTAATTAGCATTGTTAGCATGATTAGCTCCACGGGAGTTAGTTAGTGTTACAGATGTTTCCAAGTGGGTTCATCCTTACCTTATCTAACTCTTGAAGTAAATATGTATTTGTGTTTGATTACTTATGTGATTTTGCAGTTCAAACAATTCATGTTGTCATACAGAAGTACACTCACTAGCCAATTCATTAAGTACACCTGTTAAACTGCTCAAACAGCCAGCAATCCAATGCGTTTAGGCATTTAGACAGGTCAAGTCGATCTAATTAACGCATCAGAATGGGGTAGAATTGCAATTTAAGTGACTCTAAATGTGGCGTGGTTGTTGGTGCCAGATGTGCTGGTCTGAGTATTTCTGAAACTGCTGATCTACTTGGGATTTGCAGCATCAACCATCTCGTTTACAGAGATTTGTAAAAAGAGAAAATACCCTAAGGTTATACAAAATGGCTTGTTGATGCTGAAGGTCAGAGTAGAATGGCCAGACTGGTTCAAGCTGATAGAAAGACAACAGTAACTCAATAACATTAAAGTACAACCAAGGTATGTCGAAGAGTAACTCTGATTACGCAACACGTCAAACCTTGAAGCAGATGGGCTACAGCAGCAGAAAACCACACCAGGTGCCACTCCTGTCAGCTAAGAAGAAGCAACTGAGGCTACAATTCACCTGGGCTCACCAATATAGGAGATTTTTGCAAATCTTAACACTTCCAACGTAATCCCCTCTTAGAAGCAAAATCATAAGACAAGCTCCACACAGCACATCATAGACATTACAAGTGGCTAATTGTGCCCTAGAGACACAAACTTACAGCTCCAAAGTAGGGCGCCTGATGAACCACTCCTGTTCCCTCCTCCTCACGGACGTAGTTATCCAGCACGACAGAAAAGGCTCCGTTCTCTTTACACTGGAGAGGGGGAAAAAAAGAGAGAGAAAAAAATGATGCAGTGCCTAAAAAGGTACAATTTATTATACTGTATGTACAACAACTGGAAGTGAACAAGGAACAATGCTAAATAGTTACAAATATCTTACATTGCATGAACAACTTTAAAAACTGTAAAATCTGGACACGGCATTATTCACATGCATACAAGAGCTAACTAGAAAGTCCTAGAGGGCAGAGGAAGAAAAAATGTGCAGTTGGTAGAAGAGATGAGTAATTTTGTAATGTGACCACCACAAAACAGCTGGAAAAACAGAGGCAAAAAAAATTGACCGTTGTTAGTCTTTGGGCTGCTCACGTTGAGGGGTCGCCACAGTGGACCATTCGATCCGCACAACAAATTGGCACAGTTTTACCCCGGATGCCTTCCTGACACAACCGTACCATTTTATCCAGGCTTGAGCATTGCATCCAGTGGTTGGGGTTTGGGCACTGGCTGGGAATCGAGCCTAGGCGAGAAGCCTACCACTGAGCGAACAATGGCAGAGATTAGTTTGAATTTCCAAAATGGTACAACCATCCATGGCTGGGAGACTCGAGTACAAGTTTGGCCATTGAAGTGATTGTGTACTCTCCGTCAATCACCTCTATAAACCAAGCTGAGAATCTTACGGGTCAGATGGGCTATTATGCTAGCAGTAGTAAGGGCATGATGCCAAAGTAATCTCATTACTGTATTGAAAACTTTGGGCAAATCTGGGAAAGGGAACTCATCTGGTTTGACCAACAGGGACTCAAGACATGCATCAACTGCAGGCATATGGTCACACCCAACCAGCTTGTGTGGTGTGATTCCCCACATAACCAGAGAGTTAGGGCACAGGTGAGATTGCGTGTATCCAAATCTCTCCTTAAACTCACTGATAAAATCTTTATGCACTGGGCCATAGCGACTGAGATTGCAGGGTTGTGGGTTATGTAACACCATCCACAGCTAACACCATCAGATCTTGAGCTGCATCCAATAATGAAACCGGCATCTAAACCTTTCAGCCAAGCATGGGGCATACTGAATTCAGCTCAGGGAATGTCGAGGGAGTCAAATAGCCTCTATGTTATTCAGTCAATGGAAAGGCAGTGAGCAGTGTTTGTAATAGACACGAAACTCACTCACTGAGGTAGAAAATAATGAAAGGAGGCAATCACCAGCTTTGGATACCTATATCTCAGACCATGTTCACAAGCTGCTAAGTGGATAGCTCCATATTGTGTATATGCAGTGTGAAATGTGTACGAGGAAGAGACAGATGGCTGCTTGCTGGGAGTACATATTGAAAACAATGCATCATACGTCACAATATGATTTGGTTTGAAGGTTTCAGCATGCACAAAAGATATTCAGTGATTCACAAGAAACCTGGTAGCTGAAGAGGAGACTAGAACATCTATAAAATGACATACGATAGTAACAGATACCTTTTGTAAGAATGAAAACAAAGACTACCTTTTTTTATTTTTATTTAAACTTAATAATTGAATACATGTTATTTGAGTACGAGGGCTATACCAAAGGTAATGCAAAAGTGGGCATAACGTTTTCCTTAACTGACGCAAATCGTTCAAACTGCACATGTTGGTAGACTGACAGTTCTTTATACAAAACATACTACACATCATAAGTCATGCGTTTGCACCAAAAATCCGCTTTGTCGCAGCTGGTTTCCTACAGCGCTACATAATGTTTACAGAGACGACGCCATTGCCAAGAGCAATGTGTACAGATAAAGGAGTTTAAAGAATGGAAACCAGCATCGAAGACAAACCGCACGGTGAGAGACCATCAACTGAGACAACGCAGATTTTCAAAGAACTGGGTTCACCAATGGTGCAAAGACTACATTATGTTGAGTAGTACCTTTGTACAGAGGAGGAGTTACTCTACCAACTACTGTCAGTTGATAAAAATGCTACACCCACTTTTGCATTACTTTGCCCTTGTTTTATACACAATTTGATGATTTTATACCATCCTCATCATCAGTATTGGTCTTGGAGTGTGCACTAAAGACTTTTTTGGGGGATGTAGACAATCAACAAGGCATATACACAGATTATGTCTTTAACCATATGCTTCTGCAAAAAGAGTCATCAAAACACAAACCTTTTACTAAAGCTCACCTTAATGAAGTATTCAAAAAGAGGTTTGTATTGTTTTCCCTTTAGAGTCTTGCCGGGAAACCTGAAAAAGACAAATGAGGGCCTTAAAATGTATGCTACACAATTATGGTCTAATTATAATATACAGTAGACTTTACTATATTTTTTTAACGTGATAAAATGCACTGCCATAAATCATAAGGGAAAAAGTATAGTCGTTGTTTTGATGAATAACTTGTATTCATGTAGCAGTCACGTATACACAATGGTAGCTACTGTCTTCTCTTAATTGCTAATGTAGCAGGATTAGCCTTTAACCCACTAACAAAGCAAATTCTGGCTCCTGACTCATAAATTACATTAAGGGTGAAAGATCATAATATCCATAGTCTACAATATACACCGTTCTCTCCAAAAGTATTGAAACGACAAGACCTCTTTTTTTCTTCATACACACAAATGAGATTTGGATTTGAACTCAAAAGACGAAGATACAACATCATATTGGAATTTCAGTTTTTATTATCTGATATTTGATATTTAGACTTGGCACGTCCTATTTGAACCCTCTGATTTCAAATCAGGTGATGAGAAAAATTGGAGCATGTGACGGGCAGGAGTTTCTTGAAGTTGTTGTGTTGGCAGTGCGTTTTGGGTTGTGGTCTTCCCGCATGATGAAATTGGATGCATTTTTCTTTCAATTGGCAGACACGACGTTTCCGCAGTCTTCAAAATTCATTCTGCTGCTTCTATCATGACTTGCATCATTAATAAAGATTTGTGAGTTTATTCCAGAAGCAGCCATGCAATCCTAAGCCATGATACTACCTCCACAGTGCTTGACTAATGAGCTTATATGTTTTGGATTATGAGCAGAATCATTTTTTTCTCCTCACTTTGGGCTATCCATCATTTTGTTAGCTTTTGTGGCTCCTCTCTGTATTTCTTTGCAAATTCCAATCTGGAATCGGATTCTTACTGCTGATGAATGATTTGCATCTTGTTGCAATGGCCTACAAATTTCTACTCTTTGAAAGGTGAACGTGTGATACCTTTACCCCTGCTATGTGTGGGGCATTGGTAATGACCATTATCACAATATATCCATCATCAAGCGCTGATGATTTCCATCGTTAGTTTCCATCGTCATTGCTATCTTTCTTTCTTTAGAAGATTCCAGTTTTTTTATTGCCTTTCTTCGATGGGCAGCTGTCTGTTGTTTATGCCGGATTGTCATGTTTAACACTAATTGCAAAACTTCACAGGCAAAACAAACTCACTCATAATCTATATTGCTTTACCCTGTATAAAAGTGTCGCGGGGAGCCTGGAGCCTCTTGGAGTACACCATGGTTACATGTTCATTCACACACTACGAGCAATTTGGGAACGCCAATTAGCCTAATCTGCATTTCTTTGGACTGTGGCAGGAAACCGGAGTATCCGGAGAAAAACCCACCCAGCACGGGGAGAACATGCAAACTCCATGCACACAGACCTGGTACACGAACAAACCTGGAACCTGGAGGTGCAACTAGAGGCCATAGTGCTAACCAATAAGCCAAAACACAGCGCTCATAAAAAAAATAAATAAATAAATTTTAGAGCCAATACATATATATATATTTATAAATCAATCTAACAACTATCCGTTGTTCATCAGGGATAAACTGAAAATTATAACTGACAATTTATTTCTAATTTATATCCATAATTTTTTAAATCTGATTTGTGACAATGCCCATTGTTTCAAGTACCATTTTTGAACATTTGGCGGGTTTAAACAAACGGTGTCATATTCAGAGGTTGTTTAAAACATGAAATGAAAACTGAAATTCTGAGCTATCGATTCATTTGAATGTTTTGATTTCGGACAAATGTCTTCAGCAAGAAAATTAAAAAAAATAAAAAATTGACAGTGCGTTTCTAATAGTTAAACGTTTCAGAGGTTAACCTGACTATATTGATTTAAAACTAAAAATACATTGTGGAACACACAAATTCTGAATATGAATGATCAGTACATACATTTCATTTGACAGCTGCAGTGAACGAGACATCGTCTGAGTCCAACATTGTTCGTCAAAAATTTTAGATTTTTGAATACAGAATTCTATTGAAACCTCCATAGAATCGAACGGAATAATTTGCTGTTTCAAATGCAACCTTCATGACTGATTAAACACAACAATCAACTGAAATTGCATGGGGTTTCAATTAGTTTGGCCTACAGTTGTTTTTCCAAGATGACCAGAACCGAGTTCGTTTTCCTCGCTGACTCACGCTGCTCATACATACATATATACATACTTTTGTTTTTTTTTCTATTGTTATTATAAAATTGTTTTTGTATACTCTGAAATTCTAGTATGTGATGTTTGAAGCACATGAGCGAATTACCATTTTCCAACTACTGTCACATTCTTTCGAAAAAACATTTCCCTGCAGTAGAAAGTCAGAGCAAACAGGAGCAGGTTTTCATTAGTGAGAGGCGATCTGGTGTGAAAAAGCCTGCAGGGCTGATCCTACTGTACGTGCTGTGAAAGCAGAAATTCTGTCAGAAGCCTGTCAAAGCGATAGGACACGATGTGAAAAGGACTTTGATTTGTCCCTGATTCATTGCCAGAGGGGATTAATTTCCAAGATAATTTCATTTGGATTCATTTTGTGATGAAAGCCTGGTAAGGCAGAAAATTATACACCACCGAGAAATCTTGCATAGATTTCAAACGCTATTTTATCTGGATGCAGGCCTTCATGTTTGATGTGCAAGTCTTGTTACACAGAACGTAATATAAACAAATCCAACATACACCATCAATTATTTTTAGCATGCTAATGAGTCCTGCATAAATATTAGGATTCCTCACGGACCAATAATTGTATACGGTACAAACAGCCGACTGTTGTCTCCTCGCCAAACTGTTCCAACTTCCAGACATTTCTCCTTTTTCTTCCATTTCGATGACTTCAGGATTTTCCTTTCTGCTGTTATTTTAATGTGGATCAGCTACCGCAAATGATGCAAGTCCGTCACGAGAGCGATAAGATACTATCGTTTTTTTCCTGTAACGCATTGGCGTCAGTTCACACATGAGCATGCCGAATAATTTCCTGGAAAGTTTACTAGATTTCATCTTGATAGATTGTTGTACATGGCGGTGGTTATCACGGACGCCTTGCACCTCCGGGGTCCGGGTTCGATTCCCGCCTCTGTGTGTATGGAGTTCATGCCTGTTCTCCCCGTGCTTGGTGGGTTTCCTCTGGGTGCTCTGGTTTCCTCCCACATTCAAAAGACATGTAGATTAGGATAATTGGTGTTCCCCAATATGAGTGTGTTTGTGCTCTGCTATGGATTGGCACCCTGCCTTGTGCTCCAAGTCTACTGGGATAGGCTCCAGGCCCGACACCACCATGTACACAGGATAAAGCGGTATAAATGATGAGCGAGTGAGTCAGAGATTGTTGTTCAAATTATTTGAGTATTTCAACAGACCTTGGAGTCTGCATTTACCCCAATCATAATTAAACACCATTACAATGTGAAAAGACACATTACCTGTGCATGGGTCTAGTCTGTTAGAGTATCCTTACACTCACTGAGAGATAACATTTTTAACAATACTATGAACTGTAATTAAAGATTTTACATCTTCTAAAAAAAAAAATAAAAAAAAAAACATTAAGAATTTTTTTTTTGCCATTTATTGGCAAGAGTCTCGTTCGTGTAAACTTAGGATTTGGAAACTCACTTTTCCAGGATGGTGTATTCGCTCTCCGATTTGAACAGCGCCCCAAGTCTGGCCTCCATCATGATGTAGACTTTATCAGTGGCATTGTCTAAAAGAAAAAAAAAAAAAAAGAGGAGAAGAAATGGAAGATGAAGGAAAGTTAGTGAGCAAAGGCTAAATGCTTGCAGTCCTAAACTTTGTACTGGAGTAGCAATGAGGAATAAAGAAAAAAATGAGTCAGAGCAGAAATACAATCTGATATAGACATGGCCTACGTGGAGACATTTTTAGAATTCCGGTTTATTTTTCACTGTAAGGAACAGAAATCAGCTTGCTTATTTGGCTGGATCACGCAGTGAAGAACTTCTTCACCTCTTTTTGAGGAACAATTTGGAGTTAAAATTCCATTGTATGTGCTTGAAATTTCTATTGTTCCATCTGGGTACGAGATTGTGTTAATAATACTGCAGAGAGCAGAAATACCTTGTACATACAGTATTGTGCAGATGTTCTACTGTATGTTCGCCATTCAGAAGAGATATGGCAGGAATACAAAAGAAAAAAAAAAAACAAAGCTCAGAATAGCGCTGCCGATCTATCTTTCGAGCAGCAGCATGTTCGTGTGTGTTCCTATATCTATATGACATATGATGAGACCATATGGTTTTATAGCTGTTTGTTACTAATGGGTAGTAAAATTCGCTTTTATTTATTATCCAAACCAGCTGTCACTGCATTACATCATAATCAAAATTCTGAGAAGCGTGTCTGATGTTCCTCAAGATGTTCATGTTGTATATTGTATAACGGAGTGAAAAATCAGACATGCCGCTGAGGGTCTATAGCAGGTTCTGCCCCCCCCCCATGACCCCCCGCCCCCCACCAGGATCACTATATCTGTATTAAAGAACCTCGGGGGCAAAACAGCAGAATTTACAATGCAACAATCCTGTATAGACAGAGAAAAAAACAAAGTGCAATTGAGGAACGAAGGCCGGACGTCACATGAGGTGACCAGGTGGGAACAGGGTCTAATGCAGAAACCTAAAATAGGAATTGCAGCAGTGTGTAAAGGCACAAGCACATGATCAGCTAGGAATAAACGGAAGAGCTGGAGGAGACATCAGGAAGGAGGGTGTCTGTGTGACAGAGAGAGAAAGAGAGAGGGGAAAGGCAGAGGAAGTGCATCAATAAAAGATGGCATTGGGTGAAGGATGACTGCGCAGGCCTGACCTGACTGATAGCATTGATCAAAGTAGGTTGCAATGTAGTGGTTAACAAAACTCTATACTGGAATAAAAACTCTGTATTATCCCCTCGCATTCACATCATACACTCAGCCTTTATTTCCATTTGTTGTTTTTTTACCATATTGGTATTAATAACACATTTTAGATGACAAATGCATTTTAGTTCTTTCACATCAAAAACTGAATGTGTTTCACAAAAGCTGGACAAAAGTCAGTACCTAAACCACCGTGTTTCTCTGCCTGTCTAGTACATTGTACAGGGAGGAGAGAGAGAGAGACAGAAAGAAAAAAAAATCAAGCTGTCATAAAAAAAATAAATGAGTACTGTCAGGCAAAAGAGGAAGACGAAGCCCCGTCTCCGCATTAGTATGCTGAGCATTGCTCTGATGCAGCACTGCTCCGCTCTGTAGCTAAGGAGAACAGCGCCCCCTGCTGACGGTCACGTACTCCAGCACTCAGCCCAGCAAAGTAGGTCAACCGTTTACTGTGGGAGCAAAGTGATGACTAAAAAAGCAGAACACGGACTATTTTTATATGTGAACAAAGAATTTTTTTTTTTTTTTGCCATTGACCTGATTTGAGAACTGTCTCGACCCAAATCCTTGCCAAGGAATGCTGAGGACTTTGGCCTAAGTTCTCATGAACATTGCAGTTTTGCAAAATCACGATCGACATGCGAGGGATTTGACTGGCATGCAAAAAAAAAAAAAAAAAACGCATTGAGTCAAAGGAGTAGAGATTGAAAAAAATAGGTTGTTCGGCGATGGTTGCTGATACAATTACGGTCTGAGAAACTGAAAGTACGCTTTTCTCTTCATGTCTCTCCCTCAATCTGGATTCTCTGTAGATTCTCTCAGTTCCAATAAAGGCTGTGTGTGTTCTGCTGTCACGCATCCCAGAGCGAACACTGTCCATGTGCTTAGAATGGCTTTACTTCCAATATCAAAGTTGCAAAAATCAGAGAGGAAAGATTTTACCCCCAAAATACCCCACATATATGTTGTTGATGCATTTAATGTAAAGGTTTAGTTTCCAGGTCATGCTAAATCAGGTAATCTAACCCGTTACATATAATTCCCCAAATGAATTCTGAAAAACCATTAAACAGCCTTAAAATTCTGTCAAAGTATTTTTTTTTGTATCTAAAATCAAGAGATTTTTCAGCCAATAAGCAATATCACGCTAGAGGGAGTGCTGTTGTGATGAATATCAGCACGGCTGCGATATTAGGTACAATGGCGCATTGCAAATAGGTTAAATCCCAAATCGAGTTAAATGGAAAGCTTGTGCGCTGAAGTGTACTGTACAATCCCGTGATCCACACACCGAATAGGTTTCTTGAACAATTTGGGATTCAGCTGTGTGTTAGAAGCTAGTTAGCTTTGTAGCCTTAAATACATTTTTTTTGTTTTGATTTGTATCGACTTTGTCAGGAGAACAAAATGTTTATTTGAGATGAAATAACACTATCAGGTCTGCTTTGCTTTTGTGACTGGTTTTGAATGTGGGATCTGGTAGACAGTCGCTCTCTCCTAGGTATCGACCCACTTTTCATCTGTGCTGGTGACCGACACTTAGTGTAATCAATGGTTACTAGAAAAACCATTAAAACCATATAAATATAGAAACATATCAGTGATGTCATCACCTATTATCAACACTGATGGAATGCCTCTTGTCCAATCAGATTGCTTGGTCAAACTAACTTGAGTTTAAAAAAAAGAAAAAAACAGATAGTCCGTCTAGGACAAAGAGATGCTGCTGTGAAACCATAGATTTTGTCGCCTTTGACTCACCCTTGATAGTTACTAATCTTCTGTATTTGACAGAAGGTCTATACTGTAGTATCATTTATGTAGGTTTTGGGTCATCTGTGCATAACTCCTAAAGAGGATTATCTCACTGTGAATGCGTTATGGCTGATGCTGGTGATGGACACTGACCTTTGACCTTGACGTAGATGAACTCAGGGTTTACACACAGTGACAGGTTACTAGGCAGAGTCCATGGCGTGGTGGTCCATGCAATCAGACACACGCTCTCGTCCTCGAGCAAAGGGAAGTTCACGATGACGGATGGATCCTGAACATCCTGTCATGAAGAAAAAAAAAATCGAATAAAGCGAATTGTGAATTGTGAACTGAATGGTTCAGTCAGTTATGAGATGATGTACAGCATAGAACACGGGCATCACGGCTTGGTGAAGCTTATCAATTTTGAATATCTATTATGTTTCGAAATATACTGTAACGTGACTTCTACTTCACTTGGGTTTGTTTATTAATTTCTTTTTAACCATGTAAATAATCTCGATTTGGAAAACCAAAAAAATTGAGACATCATTTTAATGATAAAGAAGGGCACTGTACTTAGTGCTGTACATTTAATAGGAGTTCAAGCTTTGATTCAATTTCAGGGTTTGAGACGGACCTTGTAGTTCTGGTGCGATTCGAAGTTGGAGAGCGGCGTGTTACAGGCTGTGGAGAACGGCATGACCTTCACTCCTCTGTACACCAGACCTTTATCATAGAGCTGCTTAAACACCCACCTGGGAAAGACATTCAGCAATAAATCATGTATGTATTCAACAGAAAGTCTATACTGTATACGCTATATAAATAAGGTAAATAGAAAATCATGCACAACACAAGACATCTAAAAACATCGGTTTGGCCTGGACTGTGAATCGAAATAGCCGTTTCAACAACCAACGTGTCAGCTCTTAAGTATATGATACAGTAACTTACTGTTGTATGCAACAGTTTAGACAAAATTACATTCGGCATATTGTTAACTTTCTTTTTTTTTTTTGTTTGGCTGAAAAGATATAAACAAAACCATGCAAATGTTAATGCACAGCTACCGCATCCCCATATTATTATTCCCGCACTCTGGTTCTAGAGAATCCTGACACTTTGTCCATCTGTCAACAAGCTTTCTTCTTCCCTTATTTAAAAAAAAAAAAAAAGATTTTAGGCTGAGCTGTGTCGAGTCACGAATGCACCGCTGTCTTCACTTCTTCATCAGGAATAAATCTTCATCCTCGTAGGGCGTAGAGCGTCCTCGTAGGGTTCAGTCTGATGGAACACAATCAAGACTATAGGGAGGATGCTTAAGTTTCGATTTCTACTCTCCAATAAACATCGCACTGTTGATTGTTGAATCTTTTTCCTGATAATGTTCCAATACCTACTCTTGAGAATCCCAGAAAACTACAGTATAAGCATCGGCTGATGGATGACTTTTCTTGATCGGCGATTGAGGATGTTTCCGTTTTGTACTCTGCCGTTTACTCTCAGGCTTGTAGTGATGCTGCCATGTCTCGTCAGCAGTAATGATTCTCTTAAAGAAACTTTCACCTTCCTTAGAGTATCGGTCCAAATTTAGTTTATAATTGCAGATATCCAAACGCTTATTTTTTTTTTTTTTTTGATTTTTCCCCGATTTTCTCCCCTAATTTAGTCGTGTCCAATTCCTCCCCGTCACTAGGGGGCTCCCACATTAAGGCTACTACTACCACTCAGCCGGGAGGGCCAAAGACTATCACGTGTTTCCTCCGAACCACGTGACGCCAGTCGACCGCATCTTTTCGAACTGCTCGCTCGCGCACCGTTGGGGGCGGCGTAACACACTCGGAGCGCACAGCGCTATCCGCTCCCTCCGCTGCGCGAGCTCACAGACGCCCCTGATTGGCTGTAGAGCCGTGATTAATGTCGGAGCACTATGTACCTCTCATCCCTCCCCTCTGAGAGAGCTCGGCCAATCAGCTCTCTCTAGACCTCCGGCTGCGAGAGGTTACAGCACCACCCGGGATTCGAACTAGCCATCTCCGGATGATAGGGCATCCAAACGCTTTTGACGAGACAATGCACGGCCAAGAGAAAGTATATAACTGGAGTGCGGATAATTTTTTACTTACCCTTATACAAAATTTTGAACACCCCACCAAGTTAGAATGTAGTAACAAGCCATTTGGTATAAATCAAGAGCTTTTTTTTGTACCATGTGTACTATGCGTGCATCTGGAATTCTGGAACAGTGGGTTTTTATCCACTCTTGCTTGCAGATTGCTTAGAAGATATTCTGGGATCTTCTTGTACTATCTTGCACTCAGACCTACCTAGGGGGATCATAAGGGCTTCGGTTCCCACAGCTTCGATTTTAAGAGGCATGGCCTGTCAAATATAGGCTTCTATTTACACTCTTATAATATTGATCTAGATTCCATCTCAAACTTGACTGATTTATGCTTCTGCGTCAAGGATCTCACATAACTGCACACTCTTTGGTGTAGCCCGAAATGCACCTCCCCGGATAAGTAACTACAATAGCAGACCACAACAACTCTGACTGGTCCATCCGCGTTTCCAGGTTTCTTCTTCTACGCTTAAGATTTTTGAACCAGGAAGGAAAGCCAATAAGCACAGGGAGAACATGTAAAAGACGGAAGTGCAAGATTTAAAACCCCCTCCATGTCCATGTGAGGTGGCACCACTACAATATGCCACTACGCCAATGTGCTGCCTAGGTTTGCGTATATCCTGTATAATCCTGATTCTCAAAACGCCAAGTGTAAACAGGGTAAATGGAAAAAATATACTTCAAGATCTTCAAACTCCTGGTCTACGTGGAAGACGTACCATACAGTCTCCATGAACCACGGGTAGAGGGTCTTGTAATCGTTCTTGAAGTCGATCCAGCGGCCCATTCTCTTCACTGAAATCTGAATCACACGAATAAAGATTAACAAGCTCGATTTCCATGTAGAGAACAGCAGCACATTTTAGTTTCATGCAAGACTGCGCACTTTATTAAGATTTGTTTTAATCGTGATAGAATACATTTGCGGTGGTTCGGAGTGTTTCTCAGATATTAACCACCTGAAAATCTAAATGAAAACCTCCTACACTGTCAACAAACCAAAAGATGCCACCTGTGTAATGAGTCACAGCTTATTACTGATTACCTCATCTACGGAAAAAATAAAGGCCCGTCTCTCGGGCTCTTTAATGAGGTAGGTCATGTGATTTCATTCTCACTCCCTGCACTTCGTGTCTCTTAGTCTCCACGTTGTTAAGGGGATTCAAGATTAATCACCTTAGCAAAAGTCAACACAGAAACAAGATGCTGAAAAGACTGATTTATATATATATATACATATATACATACACATATACACATATACACACACAAACACACATCCTGTGTCAATTTATGGACATTTCTTACAAATGAGAGCAAATTTACTAGCTATTCTGGACGGCAGGGAAATACCGAGCTCTTTCCAAATTGCATATTTGTGCACATTCATAGATTGAGGAATTTTGAACAAGGATAAAATCGCAGAGACGTGCTTTGGCCCTGTTCACTAACTGTAACATAATGACAAATACTTTACATCATTTCCCATTTTATGGAAAATTATTTTTAGTTCATTAAAATGACATGTTCAGGGATACATTCAATAAATCTTGCTTGTTGTATGTACATCGTGTTTCATGCTGTAAATACCAATATTTTGCATTTTGTAATACCTCCCAATACCAGACGTTTTGTACTTTGAAGAAAGAGTATTGAGGCTAGACGTTTATTCTTGAGATAACCGTGTCAGTTTTGTCGGAGATTTCTTTTTCTAGATATAAATAATCAACCCTTATTTACTAACTAACCCTAACTAACACTACCTATCTTTATAAGGACAATATTCCTTGAATCTATTCTGATTAGTACGGAGCCCCTAAAGGGACATGGGTGAGGGAAAAGAAATCCATTGACGGGACGGGGGGGGGGGGAATAAAAATTTTTTTTTTTTTTAAACCTTTTTAAATATCTGTAAATAGAATTATTTAGCAACTAAGGATTTAGTTTTTTTTTTTGTCTAATTTTTACTCTTTTACTTTCCTCCTGGAAAACGACTGTAAGCAACTATAATCAAGTATAAGCAATTTCCCTCTGGGATTAATAAAGTTCTATGAATACCTGAAAGTTGGAGAAAAATAAAACAAAAAACAACAACAACAACAAAAAAAACAATTGAGACAATTTGACATGTTATTCTGGATCAATCTTCCAGCGCCAAAATACAGAAAGGGCAAGCTCAGAGTATATACTGACTTTATATTTCAGGCCAAGATGAAAGTGAAACTCTCCATGTCTGTTTAATAACGAAAATGTAACTCTAATCTGTGTGGTAGGAGTGAATTATTTGCCAAGTTTGTTTAGAAATAATAATTATGGCGGAGAACAGAGATACGTGCTGCTCTGTAAAAATGTGCATTTGTTTAAGTTAAATTTGAATTTTTAAGTTAGTTTGTATTGCTTAAATGCTGCTGCTGGTTTTTAAGTGAGAAAACTAATGTTATAAGGAATGGGATACATTTAATCAATCATTAAACTCTTGTTGTTGTTGTTGTTGTCTTTCAGCTGCTCCTGTCGACATATCGCCACAATGGCCTGTACTCTGGTACACATAACACATTTTATACCGCGTGCTCTTCCTGACGCAACCCTCCTATTTTATCCAGGCTTGGGACCGGCACTGCGTCCAGTGGCTGGGGTTCGGGCGTTGGCTGGGAATCGAACCCGGGCCTCCCTCATGGCAAGAGAACCACTTACTGTACCACTGAGCTGCCAATGTCCAACCATTAAACTCTTTTTAAAGCCCATCACATCGGGATATTTATAAAATCATGATAATTATAGAATTTGAATCAAATCAGCACCCTTGTGTCGTGACGATATCGTCCCGGACCTGACTGGTCGTCCCCATTCCTACTGGGGTACATTTAATGTTACTTAGTATTATACAGTATAAAACTATAAAGCTACAAGCAGATGTAATCATTTTTGCAAAACAATGTAGGATTATTCTATTGAGAAATGATCAGATTATTCCACCCTGGCTTTCAGCATTTATATAAACGTTCCCATTAATGTGCACCAGCTTTTTTTGTTGCAGTCTGAGTCACATAATCTCCTCATATTCAACTGCACAGCACTAACTGACTGAACTAAAGCGCATATACCCAGATCTCTCCCTCTCTCTCACACACACACACACACACACTCACCTCCCACTCATTGGCGTATCTCATCACAATACTCCTGCACTGCTTGTTGTACTCTGCTATGCCCATTTTAGCAACATCCTCTGGTCCCTTGATGCCGAGCGTCTTATCGATCTCATATTCCTAAAAAAAATTATAATAACAATAATTAAAAACCTGAGGAAGAGTAATAAACCTCAAAATAAAAGCGTATAATACTGTAAGTAAACAAGCATCCTGTTGAGACAGAGTCCCTATTCAATGAAGCTAGGATGACAAACGTATTAAGTTAGTGGAGAGTGAAAAATCTGAAAACCATCAGCAGGGTGAAGTAAAAGTAATTACAAAAATGTCAAGTGCGGGATAAACCATGATGAGGCGTGCTGTTATAATAATCAAAATAATAACCAGTGATGGGATGATGGCATGCGGGGGATCTGTTATCACCTGAGAAGTGATATTTTGCTACAATACAATGCAAGAATTTTTATTAATTTTATCATACCATAACAATATACCAACGCTTACCATTTTTCATTTAATAAAGAACACCACATACACATTTCAATCCATGCATATTTAACTGTACATTTTATTTGTATTGCTTATAGTCCACTTTTTTTTATTAGGAACACCTGTACATATAGTTATCTAAATCAGCCAATCATGAGGCAGAAGCTCAATGCATAAAATCGAGAGCTTGAGTTAATGTCCGCATTAAACGTTAGAATGATGTCTGTGACTTTAACTATGGCAGGATTGTTGGTACCAGATGGGCTGGATGGAGAAACAGCTGATCTTCAAATTTCACACGCACACACACGCACGCACGCACGCACGCACGCACGCACGCACGCACGCACGCACGCACGCACACACACATGCACACACACGCACACACACGCAACCTAGTGTACAGAGCAGAGCACAATCTAGAGAGCACTGCCTTCTGTGATACTTTATATCTGAGTACGTTAGTACGTGTAAAGTTCTGATTCTTGTACCAGTGTGTCCTGCTTATTCTTGAGCCCCAAGACTTCCTTGATACTAAATTTGTCATCATCTGCACCTCTTCCTTAAGGTAGATGGTTTTATGCTTGAATCATGCATGGGTCACTGAATGGTTTAACAACCAAAAACATTCCTCTGAAACTGGTCAGGTACAGGGACTATGTTCTATACTAGCTATACTGTGTACAGAGTCGCAGGGAGGCCTGGAGCCTATTCCAAGAGACTTGGGGCATGAGACAGGGTACACCCTGGACAGAGTACTAATCCATTTCAGGGCACACACACAGGCAATTTGGGAACGCCAATTGATCTAATCTGCATGTCTTTGGACTGTCGGAGGAGACCCGAGTTCCCAGAGGAAACCCACCAAGAACGGGGAGAACATACAAACTCCATGCACACAGACCGGAGATGGGAATCGAACCCCAACCCTGGAGGTGCTACTTATTAATCAGAGGGAGTGGTGCTACCCCTCTGGGGATAAAGTGCAAACCACCACACATGCCGATCCTCTAAGATTTAAGATTTTGGCTCATTAATACCATTTTATGTAAAACAGCCTGATAAAACAGGAACACGTACAGATTTGTATTAAACCCCAGCATTTAATTTTGTTATTTGATTGATTTCAAATATCCTGATTACTTTTTAAAAACAGCACTTCAGACAGTAATGCAGGTTTATGTTAGTGCCTCTAATCTACTTTTAATATACAGTATTACACATGAACAGATCTGATGGAATTACACATAAACATCGTGTTTATGGCTTTAAAAAAAAAAGGCTATTGGACGAAGTAAAAATTTTTACTTTTTTTTAACCTAATATTCTTTCTTCTTTTTATTATAAGAGTAGTTTCCAATCTTCAGTGATCTCTTCTTTCAAGACATCTGGGCCCGTATTCACAAAGCTTCTTAGAATTCTCTCAGAGAGCTCCTATCTTAGCTTCAAAAGTCCTAGCTGTGAATCCAAGACTAAAAGTGATTTAGGAAACTTCAGAGCAACTCTGAGTAAGGAAATTACAAAAACCTTTCTCTTAGTGAGGAGGTGTGGTTGACCCCGTTGCTAGGGATGACGCAGCAATTCAAGGACTGTGATTGGTTGATAAAAATAAACTCCGATCTCTGTAAAGGTCTTGAAATGTGTTCATTGTGAAAATAGAATATATGATAATAGAATAGACAGTGAAATCATAATGTTTTGTATATGAAGAAATTGTATAATCATGACCACTTTATGCAAAGTTTCTGTTATAGGCTAAATATCTTAAAGATATTTAAAACAGCCAATTGTTGAAAATGTGTCTGCTTTTGAAGCAACCAATTAGTTACTACACACAGTATTTACTATATTTAAGTTCTTACATTAATATACCATACTGATTTTATTACGTTTAATCCATTTCAGATTGATGGAAACAAAATGGTTGAGCTTTTACCAGTTTACATGTTGCACTTTTGGATGGTATGTAGCCAACAATCCAAGAGAGATGGAAGGAAGTAAAAGAATAAGAAAACCAAAGTGGACAGAAGAGCAGTGTTTACGTTCAGCTTTACGTTCAGTGTTTGGAGAATATTTCCTCTTTCCACCATTTCATCCTCTGCTATAGAAGCTCTTAAGCCTCGTAAAAGTCCTCCCCTCTACTCTCAATCATTTTTACCTTAGGAGCTGTTTTTAGGGCCAAGATGTTTTGTGAATCATGTTTATCTTTACTAAGGTTTACTCCTTACATTTAAGGGGAAATTCTAAGAAAATGTCATAATCAAGACTTTTCTTAGAATTTTGTCACTAGGAGCAACTTTTAGGCTTAAGAGGCTTTGTGATTATGCCACCAGATGAAGCCATCTTTCTTTTACCAGTTATAAAACTGTTGCTTATGTAACAACACAGTTCAGCTACACAAAACATGTTGAAAAGTCCTATCTGCCTTCTTCCTTATACATGGGATCAGACACTTATGATTATCTACTGCCATTCTGATTGACAAAATAAAATCAAAATATCATTTCAAGCAATGAGGAGCGGGCCCAAGCACCTGTGCCATCAGACACACCAGGGCACACCACACAACCTGTGTGCCTTTTGAGCATGTAAAGACCTCCAAAAAGCCCCAGATGCTCATTGTCATTAAATATGGCATAAGTATAAGGCAGCGTCATGGCTGGAAGTGTCTTTCTGGTGCACCCGGGTGGCGATGGCGCAGGTGCTTGGGCCGCTCATCCTTGCATGCAGCATTTAGCTGAACGAGATCTAGTAGTGTACGGAGTTGCAAGTGCGTATGAGATATGCAGCAGTCCAGACCCTTGTAGGCATCCTAATAGCAGCAGATTCAAGCCTGTGAGTCTGTTGAGACCTCCACAAGGGCCCAGATTTTTTTTTTTTTTTTGAGGGAGGGGGATCATTAGAAGAACAAGTGAAGAACATTTTTGACATCAGCACTATTAAAGCAGCATTATCAGAACGATGACAATAACGTCATGGTCATCATTGTGCTGATGGCATAGTGCTTGGGCCCTATCATCTGAATCTTCTCTATTGCATCACTTGTATTACATCACACCTACCGTCTGAGTAGGGCTGGGCGATACAGAAAAAAAATTATCACGATATAATGTTTCATATCATTCGGTATCGGTAATTATTGAATTTTTATTAATGAAGACCAGTAGAAAAAAAAGTTTGAAGTTAACCACTTTATTTTAATTTACTAACATTACTAAGGCAAATTATTTTAATAGCCAAAAACAAAAAAAATTTGAAAAATATCTTCTCTTATGTCCTATAATAAACTAAATCTAAGTGTTGAAGAGACTCTTAAACGTAATAAATAAAATGTTACAAAGTGTGTGCAATTGTAAAGAACACTAAAGCAAACTTTGAGGTAGATCAACATCTGTAAGATGTCAATAATAACAATATACAGTAAACCTCAAACTCTGTAAACAAAACAAATTATAATAATCAAATATGAGTTTTCGAGTAGAGGAACCAACCATCATTATTCACATATACCTGTACATTGCAACATCATAAATTGTGAGCCAGAACGACAAGTTGGTTCTCTCCATCTCTGGATTTAATGCTGTCAATGTGACTACATTACCCCCTGTGCTAAGAGTTCGTTCTGAGGGGTTGCTGGTGGCTGGGATGCACAAGGATTTTTTTGCAAGTTTGCTCACTATTGGGAAGTTGCGCTCATGTAGCACTACATCCAAAGAAACTATATGTGGATGATTATGCAACTATTAATTAACTTTACTCACAGATAGCCGAGTGTAATCGGTGGCCAAAACACCGCGATGAGTGCAGTTGTTGAGTGAAGCGACTCACCATATTCGCCCCGCTGTCAGTCGTGATGCACACGTGGAGCAGCGCATCAGCTAGGGTTTGCGCAATAAATTCACCAGTGGTGTTTCCGGGAAAATATGCGGTGTCTAAGCATTTACTCTTTAGATTCCAGTTGTCATTAAAATGTACGCTTAAGCTGATGTACGGGTCACACGTGCGGCTTGTCCAGACGGCAGCTCGCTCTCCACTGTTTTCCTAAACTTTGTAGTAATTCTTTGGCAATGTAGTACGCGATCGCGTGGGTTATATCATTGTATCGCTTGGAGGATTTCCGAGTACCTCTACATCGCACAAGCAAGTTGCTTGTGTTTCCATACTTGGCCGGGTTTTTATTTTATTTTTTTTTTTTTTCAAAGCTTACACACAACATTGTTCTGGTGTTAATCAGAAGAAAAGAAACCAAAAAAACTGGTGAGCTGATGCATCATTTTTGATTCACAATCTCATCCGTACTGCGTGGCATGGCACTCAATTTCGCGTGTGTTATACTGACATGAGTTGGTGATGACACAACGCAGAGGGGCTGCGTAAGTTATTGGCTGTTTCCTGGTCACTCGTGCCACGCTCATTCATCGAGAGATCTGATTGAGATTAAGGCAAGGCGCATGCTCAGTCAGCCAGCCGCGTTTTTATAAAATTATAGCGCTTCATACCGAATGTCTTTTTTATCGTTATCGACAATGGTCTACCGTCAATAAATACCGATACCGTTTTATCGCCCAGTCCTACGTCTGAGCCTATATAAAATTACTGTATACACAAATTAGACACGCACTAGTACATCTCTAATGGCACACTGTCTGAAATAAATAACCCTGGATGCAAATCAAGTATCCAAAAATGCACTATTCTGAAGTTCTTACCACAGGCAAGCCGTGGCAATCCCAGCCAAACCTCCTGTCCACATGGAAACCGCTCTGGTGAGCGAACCTTGTGACGATATCCTTTATAGTGCCAGCCAGAATGTGGCCATAATGTGGGAGACCAGTAGCGAAGGGCGGTCCATCATAGAACGTGTACCTGTGAGCATAAAAACGCACCAGTTATCTATCAGTCACAACCCCAAAAAAACATGAGTATTAAGCTACATTATTTGCTCTCACTTGGGCCTGTTTTTGGATTGTTTCAGGCACTCCTGGAAGCAGTCCTTTTCAGTCCAGAATTGGAGAACGCGCTCCTCTTCTGAGGGAAACTGAATGGACTCAGGCACGGGTTCCACCATGATGCCTACAACATAGCCAACAAAAATGGAACAAATACTTTAACCGATTTAAGGTATTAGTTATCCGGCTAAATCAACAACATTACTGCACATGATGTTTGAACTGAAGACAAAAGCTTCCTGGAAAAAAAACTGGTTAGGTTCCAGCATGACTTGCATTGCAATAATGAATATAGCATACATATTTTTTTCATCCTTCAGACAGTACATGAAATTGACATAATGACTTAATAATTAGTTAATTTACCTTCAATTTCTTTCTGATTGTTTTGGAAGGCTGTTGTTAGAGACTAAAACAACTTTGACTTGTGCTGCTGAAGTTAATTATGTCTATTTGGTGTGTCTTGATGATGGACACGCCTCAGTATTTATTTCTCACATGAATAAAATGTTTATCGCATTTTTATCACCTGCCTTGTATCACGTACTTTGTCACAGAACATTTGTCCATAAATAAATAACAGGCCTCAGAAATCAAAGCACTTTTTAAGCACTTCAGATTGGAGTCGTTACTAAGGCTTTACAGTGCGTAAGTTATTATTATTTAATCAAGGTATTTTACATATTTTGGACACCTTTACCATTGTTTTACAACGTCGAAAGAAAGAAATCAGGAAAGACCATGAAATTGGAAGGTCTGTCCAAACCTTTGACTGGTAGTGAGTGTCGTCATTATACATGCAAAGATAACCAACATCCACCAAACCATTCATCCATAGCAGACACCACTGGTTAAAAAAAAAACAAACTTTTGCCTTAATCTCGCCTCGACAACATCAGAAGACATTTGAAAGAGCTACCAGCACTGTCACCTAAAAACATCCTCAGGGGAGGAAAACACCATGTCATCCTTGAAGGAAACCAAAAACCTGGAGGCAGAGAAGACCAGGCAGCTAGACCTGTATTTGGCATGCTCAGGTGACACAACAGGCACGGCTCCCAAGAGCGGAACCTCTGTGTTCTCATTGAACAAAATAAACCAGACTTCTAAAGTGTTCTCGGAAAAAAAAAATCACAGGTACCTAATGTGAAAATGGCCTTAGCGTAGCCAAACCACCTACATGCATGTTTTAGAACCCAGAGGAAATCCACATGGACACGAACAAGAAACTGAGCTGGAGACGCGAAGCAACAACACAGCCTGCTACAGTGCTATGAGAAAGTATTTCCCTCCCTTCCTGACTTATTATAACAATGGTCACATTTGAAGGATTTAGATCATCAAACAAATATTAATATTACACAAAAATAAGCTGAGTAAATATGAAAAAAAAAGAATCTGTCCAAACCTACCTGTGAAATAGTAATTGCTCCCGCTTGCTAAGTCATGAACAAACTGTGATTTTTGGAATGCGGAGTTCAATTTCAGTTTCACTTGCGATGCAAGTCGTGCTGGAACCTAACCCAGCCTGTTTTTCTCAGGTTTGGTTCTGATTACTGCCAGAGTTGTTGAATCAAGAAATCATTTAAACAGAACCTGCCTGACAAATCTAAAGAAATTTACCAACAGATGAGAAACAAAGTAAGGGACATGTATCAGTCTGGATAGGATTACAGAGCAATTTCTAAGGCTTTGAGACTCGATCCACAGTGAGCGAACCACAGCAAGAGCCATTATCCACAAAAGGAGAAAAACACTGAAACAATTATGAACCTTCACAGGAGTGGCCGGCCCAGCAGAATTACACTAAACCACTGTATTGTTTACCTGCTTTTATTAAACTACCTAAACACCTGTACTTTTTCCCCCTTGCCTTTATTTTGCATAAAATAAAATAACTTAATATTGTGATTTATATAATATTATGAACAAGGTATTTGAAGTAAATGTACACTAAATTTTTTTATTTATTTCTATATAAAGCAGCTGGAACTAAAATACCACGTCATACAGTTTTTAACAACTGCTTATTATTATTAAGTATTTTTTAATCCAAGTTATTATTATTATTATTATTATTATTATAGCTGACATTCTGTGACGTTGCTTACATCGTGTATCTGACACTAGGCTTTAGCATTAGCATTAGCATGCTATAAGACTCCCATTGAAAGTTCAGCAGTATAGTTAAAGTCCGGCTTCAGCGAGTAACACATTTAACAGTTTCGGTATTTTCTATATTTCCGATGGACACAATAACACATTCGGCCCAGCACAGCTCGCGTCACACGCACGAGTGTTTTAATGAATGTTACTTACACGCGGCGAGATCAGCCGGGATGCCGAAGAAGTAGTAGAAGAAGAAGAAGAAGAATCCGCGAGCGCAACGCGGAAATGATGCAACTGAAGAGAAAGCATGGGCGGAAACGGAAATACAAAACCATAACATTAGCCGTGGTGCAGTGTGTGAAGTTTAGAGGAAAGTCGCTGCTGTTTTCTGAGTGTCCACAATGGAGCACTGCTTACAGCCTTAATGTCATTACAGTGTGTGAAAGAAACGCAGATAACCATTTTGACTTGTTGTAGAATATTAAACTAATGTCTCCTGCTATGTCTGAGTTTTTAGTGTTTGTGGCTCAGAGTTTAGTAAAGAGTATGTGGAGGGAGATTAGGGAATTATACTTAACTACAGAATTTTATACACGATATGGGCAAAGAAATGTGGATACCTGGCCCATATAGATAGATAGATTGTCACTTCACAGAGTACAACAAAATAAAGTGTCAGTCCTTACTGAGCATAAAAAAGAGTCAATTTAGTAAAGGATAAGCATAAATATTAAAGGTTGGCACAGTGGCTTAGTGGTTAGTACTGTCGCATCGCACCTCCAGGGTCAAGGGTTCTAATCCCATCTTGGGGTCTGTGTGCCTGGAGTTTGCGTGTTCTCCCCGTGCTTGATGGATTTCCTCCAGGTACTCCAGTTTCCTCCCACAGTCCAAAGATATAAAGATTAGGGTAATTGTTGTTCCTAAAAAGTTACCAGGCAACTGGAACCCTTAGGTAACTGCTGAAATATCTGATATATCCCCAGGGTGGGGAGTATTCATTGCTGGATGGCACATGGACAGACCTATATATATATATATATGAGTATAAATATTAACCTTATATATGTGCCACCATAATATTAAATATTATGATGGCATTAGATTGGCACCCTATCCGGGCTGTGCCCAGGGTGTGCCTGGGTATAAGTGGTATAAAAATAAGATAAGCGGTATAGAAAATGAATGAATATAACTATTACCTTAATTTATCAGATATTCCAGTTCAGTTAAGATATTATAGAAACTGAGATATTGCACTTAACAGTGTGTTCCAGGAAGAATATACATTTTAAATATAACAATAAAACATTACAGTATTGCACATTTGTTTGTTAAAAAGCTATTTTGTCGTACATACAGATTTCTGCAGTTGAAGATAAATATAAAGTAAAAGTGTGTGAATGTGGAGTGTAAATGGTTCCTAATGTTCAGTGACAGTGTTCAGTTCTCGAAAGGCTCCAGGGTTGGAACTGTTCATGAGTCGGATGTTATGGATCTGAAGCATCTGCCAGAGGGCAGAAGGTCAAACAGATGGTGTCGAAAGTGTGTTGGGTCTTTCAGTATGTTGTTTCCTCTGCTGTGGAAGCAAGAGCTGAATGACTCTTCCAGGGAATGTAGTGAGCAGCCGATTACTTTATTTGGGAGGTGTTGGTGATCCTCTGAGGGGCTTTCCTGTCTGCTGCCTAGCAGCTGGCGTACCATTCAGTGATACTGTACGTGTTCCTGTAGATTGTTTTCCTGAGAATCCTCAGGAAGTGGAGTTGCTGTTATGCCTTCTCTATTAATGCTGTGGTGTGTTAAATATTATCTAATACCAGTTCTCGGTTCTCTCTCTCTTTCTTTCGCTTTCTCTCTCTGTGGAACTACAAATGGCGCTCTTGAGCTGCCAGTGATCCAGATCCCCTCTGCCCTCCTGACCTGTCCGGGTGCTCCACTACTGATTGGAGATCTCGTCACATGACTGGTCAGCTTGGGATGCATGTGGTGACTGGGGACAGTTTCATTTGACATGAAGATCGTCTTGAACTTGGCTGATGCAGATAGCTGTTCTCTAATGGCTTATGACTGCAGTCACTCTATAGTTTAGAACTGAAATTCCTACAGTTTTGTACCTGAGCCTCCAATAATGAAAAAGTGGACTCCATATTTACTTAAACACATCTCCTGTTATACTGAACTTAGAGCTGTTTAACACACAATATGACTGCAGATCAATCCCTGCTGTCCATTATCACCCAAGTGAGGATGGGTTCCCTGTTGAGTCTGGTTCCTCTCAAGGTTTCTTCTTATTGCCATCTGATAGAGTCTTTCCTTGCTACGATACAGAATTGATGGCTTCTATGGATCAGTAGGATCCTCTGCTATCATTAGTAAAACTTCAAGTGTAACTGTTCTACATATACCTACCACTACTCTACCATAGAAGCTTGTCTCATATTACAGCAGAATAAGATGGGACTAACATCTGGAATCCAATATTCAAAACACATTCCTGGGTATAGTGGCCTGGTGCCCTCTATAATTCTTTTGGCCATATACTTAAGGACACAGCTGCCAAACTACAGAGCGATGACTACAACTACTATTACTATTTGGCTTGCAAAACCGAAACCAAATATATACAACACTCCCTGTGATTAATATTTGCATGGAAATCTGAGCTCAGGCAACACAAAACAATCTTTAGTTTTCATTTTTGTACAGATTTACAAAGAAGGCAGAAATCATTTGGTTACTCAGCAACTTGAGTGCTGCTTTTGAGCTGCTCATTTTGGGTGTACTGAATAATTTTTTTTTTATGGTTTTGGGTGTGATTTATTGTTCATTTGTAGAGAGCTCTCGCCACATACACTTTCGGGCTTGCTCATTTAAATCCCTTTCTGCCAATATTAGCCATATCATCAAATCCATTAACATTTAAACCACCTAGGTTTTGGCTTCCCCTTGTGCCACCAAGATGGCTCTGACTGGGGTATGGCTCCTCAGGACCTCTGGTTGTGTCATATTCGTGGCGGATCCTTTGGGTGCCCATAATCCTGTCACCAGTTTGCTTGTGTATAGTTGGTAATTAATGCTTTTCAGATGATGATATTATGGCTTATCAGTCTTTATTCATTCATTCATTCATTCATTCATTCATTCATTCATCTTCTATACCACTTACATGGAGGCTTATTGGTAGACCGCCTATTCCTGGAGACTTTGGGCACAAGGTGGGGTGTACCCTGAACAGGGGTGCCAATTCATCAAAGAACACACATGCACACACACTCACATACACATACACACACACACACACACACACACACACACACACACACACACTACAGGCAATTTGGAAATGACAATAAGCCTATGTCTTTGGACTATGACAGGAAACCAAAGTACCTGGAGGAAACCCACCAAACACGGGGAGAACATGCACTCAGACCTGAACAGGAACCCCTTAACCCTCGAAGTGGCTAACCACAGTGGCAGGCCACAGTGCTAACCACTACGCCACTAATACTACTAATACCACTACATACATCTTAAGATCCTATAATCCTATCCTTATAATAAGTTGTTGTTATAAAAAAGTTATTAATGTTGTGTAATTTTACATGTAGTGTATATTAATGAATACTGTACTGTTTTGTGACATATGTGGTGTTATTACAGAATAATAAATTGTTAAGTTGGAGTGATCGTTTCATTTTTTTTTTTGCCAAGTTGTATGCTGTGCAATTTACACTATAAGGCAAAATTTTTGCACTGGCAAAATTTTTTATTTCTTTATTTTGAGTTGAGGTTTATAATCAAAGAGCACATAATATAATGCGGTCACTAGCAATGAGTTTATCACCACTGTGAGGAAATCTGGCAGTGTCTCATGTACCACTGCTACAAAGCTCATTTTGAGATCAGCATAGGGTAATGGGAAACTCATAAAAATTGTAATTACAATGGTAAAAATGTTAATGGATGTAAAAGATACTTATTGACTCAAGCTCTCAGTACATGAATATGTGGATGTGTTCTGTGATAAACTGGCATTCCCTTCAGGTTATAAAGATAATAGTCACAATATCGACAATATCCACATGTCATTTTTTTAAGTAATACTTTGTCTATCTGTCTCATAGCTGTGGTGCAGTCAATGAATTAATGGATGTATCACCTTGTGACATGATGCAACATAGTCAAGGTTTTGGGATATCACAAACCATCTCTAACCCAATCCCTATGAAATGTATCCTGAACGCCCTCTGAGTATTCATTCATTCATTTCCACAGGGTTGTGGGGGCCTGAAGCCTACTACTGGAAAGTCAGGGAAAAGGCAGGTGGTAGAGGGATAAGGGTGCCAAAAACAGGTACAAACCCGCACACAGTCTCTCTTACATTACGGGCAAAAACTGAAAAACTAATCAGGCTACAACGCATGTCCTTGGCAAGGAAGTCAGCGTACCCAAAAGAAATCCAAACAGTACAGGGCAAATATGCACACTCTGTACCTACACTACCTGTCAAAAGTTTGGACATGCTTTATAATTCCATGATCATTTCAGATTTTTATTTCTTTCTACATTCTAAAACATTGCTGAAGGCTTTCAATATGCAATAATCTCATCTGAACAGCTGATAATGATTTTTTACACTAATAACTCTAAATGAACTTCCCCACTAAAGCCCAGGTACAGTACGTCTTGGTCTTGCGTTCCTGCGATGGCCTTCAGGAGAGCCAGTTTCATCATGGTGCTTGATGGGTTTTTACAAATGCAGTTGACAATACTGTTCTTGCAAATACTATTCCAGAACAGCTGACCTTCATGTCTTAAAATAACAAACGACTGATGTAATTACTTGATTAGTTAATGTCATACGTGGCAAACTGTATGTTTTTTTTAAACGATGGCGAAAATGCTCTGAGCTTTAATGGCTACATGTTACAAATTGTAACAGAAATAGTGGGGAAATGTAATATCGAATCGTGGTATTTATAAAATGGTGATACTTATATAATCACAATTTGAATCGCGATATCGTGATAATATCGTATCGCGAGGTGCCTACTGTACTTATTCCCGTCACTAGTAGCTCTATATCTAGGGGAGAAGGGCGGAGTGGAGAATATGGCGGGTCGAATTGAGACGCGGCCCTCACTGTGCTGGCTCGAGCCCCTCCTATTACAGGAGTTGAGTGTATAGCCGCCTCCCTACTGTCAAGTCAAACACACACACGAAACATACGGGAGAACATTTTCACTGTCCATACACACAGAATATCGGGCTTTATCGCGCGCTGTGAGTGTAAGTAGAGAGCTCAGGATGCACGCGGACACAGGTGAGAAATCCGCTTCACCCAGAAAACGGATCGTCTCGCGCGCGATGAGCGAGGAAGAGTCTCTTCGACACATAATAGAGGTGAGCTTCATTTATTACATATACAAATATATTCCCTTGAGTTATATTTAAGACCACGCCTTGAGCCGTAAACAGCTTTTAGACTTTTAGACTAGAGTTCTCAAACTGCCCCAAAGCTTTGGATAATGAAATGAGCGTGTTTGGTTGGTGGTGAAATCTTTTTGTGTGGCGGTGTGATTGTTCTCTGCTCAAGACAAAGCAATAAAACCGCCGTGTTGAAGAAATGACACCTGTGTTTAAAGTCGCGCGCTGTGTTGTTGTTGTGGTTGTTATTGAAACAAACTAACAGATTCTGAAGCCAGCGTTACTTCTGCGGTAAATATTCTTGCTACAATAGAATACGCCCAAGGTTTTGGACTGTATTTTCCTGCGACTGTACTTTACTATAGCTTTAATACATCTCCATGTGAGATTTCATTCATACGCAAAAAAAATCAACAACAATAATCTATCCAATAAACTCAGTAGAAGAAACTCGGCGCGATTAGTCGGCAGGGATTTTGCAGGGAGATGAAAAGTTGCCCCGGTGTGTTTCAGGCGTATCTGGGTGACGCTCGATGACGTCATCACGTAGGCAGCTCGTTTGAGCTCATCACCTCTCACAGCCTTTCATCTCATTAATCAAAAGTGATGCATAAACAAAGGGTTTTCCTCATTTACATGTTTACACAGAAACGGCATCAAAGAGCAATTACTACTATACTAAATGTGCATCCATTTAATGCCGTATTTGTTATTTAGCCAATCATATTTGCAATTCAATTAAATGTTATGTCACAAAACCACCGCAGGGAAAACACACAACAGCCAATTATCCAGATCCGCATGTCTGTGTACTGTGGGAGGAAGCCCACCAAGCACAAGCAAACCCAATGCACACAGACCCGAGGCAGGAATCGAACCCAGACTCTAGACCTAGCAACCCAGACTTGGTGCAAGGCGACAGTGCTAACCAATACACCGCCGTGCTCCTACCACTAGTGTACAGCATTACAAAAAAGTGTTTCCAGCTCTGACAAGATTTCTGTTATCAATTGGTCGACCTGTCCTGTGTGTCATTATTAGTATACGATGGATTTATTTGTTTGTTTGTTGTCTGACTTCTTCAAGCTTTGACCAGTGGCTTTTTTTTCTCAGCTTGCACCATGGCTTGTTTTCCTCCCATAGACGTCTCTCTAGTCTACATGTTGTTTTATCCTTTTTAGCACTAAATGCAGTTTTTACAGAGCTCAAACAAAGAGCGGACATTTGAAGCAATTCTTAAACAATCAGTCTAGCTACGGTAAAACTACGTAACTAGAAAGACTCGTCAGCCACATTCCATTTTTTTGATCACTTGGTAAATAGGTGGGTCCCAATATTAGGAAAAGAAAGCTGAAATCCTTAAATGTACATCTTATATTCATCTTTTAATCTCAAACCCAAACCTTTTGACTGTATAGATGAGTGCCTTGCTGTTTTAATACATACACACAAAGGACTATACAATGGAACCTTGGATTGCGAGTAACTTGGCTCGTGAGCATTTTGCAAGACGAACAAAATTTTCAAATACACTTGGTAAACGAGCGAGGTTATGATATACATGTACTGTAGTACGTATACGCTTTATATGCCCAGCATCACGTGATCTCGACTGAGCCAATGGTTCTTCTCTCTGTGGGATTGTGGGTAATCGTCTTCCATACTCAGTCTCTTTCATATCGTCAACATCCGTGTGCATGTGTACTGTTTATTTTAACATTGTGATCACGTGTGTGTGCGAGCGTAAAGCATCTTTTTTTAAATTTTGGGTCCATGTGTAGTTGACTGTTCTTTAGTAACACACTCTTTCTTCAGGAACTCATTATGCATTATGGTTGCAATCCAGGGTTTAACTGTAATCCCAATGAAGCCCAATTTACCAAGTGAAAAGGTGTATATTGTATATGTCTGAGAGTGTGTAGACCCAGAAACTCAAGGGTTATGAAATACCCATAATGAACCATAGCAAAGAAACACTTTCTTTATCGTAAACTTTAAGATGTACATGACGTAAATCTTCGGAAAGTCTAGTCAGTATATTGCGTATTGCCTATATTGCTGTTACTGTGACTGTGAAAAAGTGGTTGCAAGTGTGACGGGTGACCTGGTGGCTTAGTGGTTAGCACTGTGGTCTTATGTCCTGTATATTTTTGTGTTGGCTGTTTGTATGTCAGGCGGAAGAATCACCCAAGCGCCTAACTCGCAGAGACAGCAGATATGGATCTTTCAGGAGGGGAGACACAAGAGGAAGTCAGGTAAAAAAAAATCTAAATATCAGTGCTGAATTGTGGCTAAATTACCAAATTGTAAGTATATATAGTACTGTGCAAAAGTCCTAGGCACATGCATAATAAATGTTGAAGAGTGTGTGTTAGGATGTGTTAAAAATAAATAAATAAATAAATACAAAGCCTATCAAATGGTAATTTAATTAAGGGTAATTGATGAAACAAAGTCAGTACTTGGTGTGACAACGTTTTGAGGACACTTAGTTTCAGGTATAATTTGTGCAGTTTTATTAGGCAATTATTGACTAACTTTTATTGTGCATCCTGCAGAACATCCTACAGTTTTTCTGAGGACTTTGACTGTGGCACCTGCTTCTTTTTTGCATGCAAATTTTGTGGTACAATACTGATATTTGAAAATATGAAATGTTTTTGTACGAACTCAATAATAAAGTCATAAAATGAAAAAAGAAAGAAAGAAACTAATACATTTGTACTAAAAACCACAAGGTGCTTAAGACTTTTTACAGTACTGTACTGTCCATAGATATTAGGCATATGTCCCATGAGTTGTTCAGTGTGAGACATGATTGGGTGTTGACAGTTTTAATGCTGTTGGGCAACAATGTGCTTGTACATGTTTCTGAAAAATTTGTCATGAGAACAAAATGAAGAGATACTAGATCATGCTATTTTGATTGGAACTTTACCAGATTGGTTTACAGAGTACAGTTTAATAATATTTAATCCACTTTAATCCAGTCAAACTATATTTGTGACAGCCTGAGAAACCTTTTCACACATTCCAATTTGGAACGTTTGAAATTAGGAAGTGCTGAAATGATTGTGGATTAATTCAATGACTTTCTTTATGTTGGGCAATTTTATGTTGAAGTTTATCAAGGCTGTTATTCTGTCCTTTCTGTTAACAGTTTATATACCCAAATTCATTACCTCCAATGGTACATACTGTACCGTATAAGGTGTTCTAAATATATCAGATATACTCTATGCTGGTTGGATTCTAATTTGAATTTTTTTGAAAGCAGGCTCAGAATTACCTTTCTGGGTATCAGAATGTGTATTTCCATACATACAACATTCTTCCTGTCCAATTTATGCCTGATGCATTGTGGCTCAAGTCCAGTGTTCCAAACTAGAGCCAAGCTGGTGCACAGTGGGACGTAGGCTGCATTTCTCACTTGGCACTTGTCTTTTTGCATTGCAACATTGGAAAGAATGCTGCTTATAGGCCAAAGTGGACTAAAATATCAGTATTTTTAGCATACACTGGAAGATCAAAAATTTTCACCAAGACGTCAGACCCCTATTGCTAATTACTACTTGATTGATCAGTAATAATACATTACTATCTTATTCCTAAAACAAGTTTTATTTACAACATGTTTTTTTGTTGTTTTTTTTGTAATAAGAAGGTTGTACAAACAACTGATAGTAATTATGGACTTATGTCCTGCTCTACCAGGTACCAAGGAGCTCTTAATGATAGAAATAACAGTTTTTAATAGAAATAACAGCAATTTCTCTTTTCCAAAGTATACTATCATCACAAAGTTGCTGATGCCATTTTCTACAACCACTCCTCATTTTTGTAGTAATCCAATAATTTGCCCAATCATATGTTGGCAGGGCCATGCATACAATCAAAGATCAAAGAGTAATGTTAACATAGTTGACTGCTGTTTAAATGGCATTATCTAATAATAATAAATAATAAATAAAACAATACATTAAAAGTGGACAATATGAAACAGTAAACAGATGAATAGACCAACATAAGTCATTCATGAACTTGTCCTCCATTAAAAACCTGTGAATTTTGAGAGCAAAGGTCTGGTTGCAATGGGAGGTAATTAGATAATTATACAAAATAAGTGGCATGATTTCTTAAACATAATTATAGCTGAACACTGTATTTATTTTTTCTGTAATAATGTGTCTTTTTAAATATCCATATTTCCTTTGCAAATAATTATTGAATTGTAAAGTGTTTTTGTTTTGTTTTTTTGCATCAGAGTGAAGACGAGCCAGCAGAGCACACATCCATGGTACTTACAATGGACTTCTACTTAACCTGAATAATTCATTAAGTACTACAGAATAGCCTGCATGCTTCAATATACACCGCCTCAAATGCAATGATGATAGAAAAGTATGTGTGTAACAAGTTACACTACAGTTTATAATACAGACCACAGCGAATTTTCTGTAGTGTAGAGACATTATAAGAAAAGTGTTCTATAAAATGAGTTTAAAAAAAAAAGTCAGACAAAAAATACTGGTGGTGAAAAAAGTACTTTCAGAGCGTGACTGAATTTCAGAAAATGTGTGACCAAAACAGTTGAACCGTCTGCACTTTGAGCTGGCACTTGGTTTGCACTTCTTGTATTTCTTTTACTCATGAAAATGAAACGGACATCAGACTGTTCTGTGTGTGTAGCATGTGATTAGTCATGTTTTTTAAAAATCTTACAGGCACGTAATAACGTGTCAGAAATTTCTCAAGACAGCAAGGAGGAAGCTTAAGTTAAATAGACACAGACAGTTATAAACATGTTCATGTGACATGTTATATTACTATTAGAAGGGATACCACTTAGCATAAAATATTGATTATATGACATGATTATACTGTATATTCCTATGGATTTTAATTGTTTCTTTTTTTTTTAAGCCTGGCCAGGAATTGAACCCAGGCCCTGGTGGTGCAAAGCGATGGTGCTAACCACTACACTACTGTACTTGCTACACAAATGTTGTCGTTGTTGGACTTCCCCGTTTTCCCGGCGTCCCCCGCACGACTTGCACTCCAACAACGACAACATTTGTGTAGCAAGTACAGTAGTGTAGTGTCGCCTTGCACCGCCAGGGTCTGGGTTTGATTCCTGGCTAGGCTTGGGGAAAAAAAAACAAAAAAACAATTGGAATCCGTAAAATGAGTGCAATTCCGTACAACCTAAAAACATTGCTACCATATTTTTTACGGTAAACTTCTGGCAACCACAGCTGTCGTATTTTTACCGTAAAATTTACGTTTATTTTTTACAGTGTACCATAGGGTTATTTCTTTAGGAGTACGTTTGCTACTGTAGTCAACTCCTGCTCTATATATAGTAGCTGAGCATCAGTCACTGAAGGACAGATCCCTGTAAAATGCAGAAATGGTCAAATTCATTCGGGTCCTTGCATTGGACCAATGCCAACCACTAGTTAATCAGAAGTCTGAAATCAATTCTAATGATACTTGATTTAATAATGCCTTAAATATGCTTAAATAATAATTGTCAGTTTTGAGTCTGTTTTCTAATCAGGATGTAGTTTTACAGATGTTTTATGATGTTTTACAGAGATCACCTGTAACATTAACACCACCAGATGAATTAAATGGCAAAGGCCACCCGTCTGGTTCTAAACTACCGAAAAGCTAAGGAAGCACAACTTGCTGAAAAAAGTTAATGCCGGCTATGATAGAAAAGTTTCCAAATGGAACATTCAATGCATCACAACTTTCTGTGTAGAAAACAGTTCAAGGCTCCAGATCTCAGTCTGATTAAACATCCATGGAATGCACTGGACAAACAAGTCCAATCCATGGAGGCCGCACATTGCAACTTACAGCACTAAAAGAATCTGCTGCTAATGTCCTGGTGCCGGACACCACAGCAGACCTTCAGATGTCTTGTGGAGCTGTTTTGGTGGTTTTAATTAGGTGGTTTTAATGTTATGGCCGATTACTGTATGTTTTGCTTTATTACCGCTGAGGAAATTTTGAAGGAGGTGTGACGCAATTTCCAGATTTTGGAAGATGTACATTGGAATAACTGGAATGGTTTAAAATTTTCAGTTGTACTTTATATTTCTTAAACAAGACTAATTGTCGGAGGACACATTTCGACCAAAACGTTTTTTAAATACTGTTTTAATGTTAGTTGATTAGCAAAGCTCTCTGATGTTACAGTCAGCCAATGCCTGAACTAAAGTAACCCATATTTATTGCAAACAGTACATATTTTGCTTTAGAAATACTCCCTTTCTTATATAAAAAAAGAGGTTCACTGAATAGTCATGTCGGTATCATATATTGGCTACAAAGGCAGGAAACAATCTGCAATCAGACTTAACTGTCAACTACTTAATTATCAAAATCCTTTAGCATTTAAACAGCCACTAAGAACAGATTCTGACAAGCAGCTTCCTAGTGATGTAGCTTTTAAATTTTTTTTTAAATGACTCACTGTATATTAATTCAAATTTCATTAGACGCTCTGGTCGTTATTGGGGTATTTAACCCTGATATATCATGTTACATTAATTTAGGAAATACCAACTAAACATGTCATCACATTGCATCACATTGCACTTCACAGAAAATTGCAGCTCCTTTATTTTCCGCAGATGGAGCTACAGCAGAACTATGAGATGTGTTTAGCAGAGCTACAGAGCGTCGAGCTGCGGCAAGAGGTGTTGCTTTTCCAGGTAGACTGTCTCCAGGATGCCCTTGAGGGAGCCGAGGAGATGCTCATTGAGACCAAGAGGGAGGCTCATCAGTTCAGCATGGTACATACACAAAAAAACATGTTTTTCTAACTGAACAAACCTGTTTCTGTGTTACAAGTCCTGGTTCCGTGATATACCAGGTGCAGTGTGAATCACCCGGGTATCTTTTTGTGGATATGTGCCACAATGGCAGGGAACATGTGGTTGAGAACAAGGACACTTTGTAATAAGGACATTGGATTTCTCCTTGAGTGACATATTGATACATTTTACGATTTCATAATTTATTCATTTCACTATATGTATCAACACAAGCTATATTTCTGACAGCCGGACACTTTTGTAAAGTTGCTTGTAGCTCCAAGAAGTGGCACTCACTTCTCATTCTCTTTATACCCCTATTAGGAACATGAACATGTAGTTATCTAATCAGCCATCATGAAGCAACAGGGCAATGCGAAACTGCAAAATGTTTCAGATAGTGTACTAATTTGTTATGTATGAGTGGCTTACAATGTTCAGTGTATGCAGGGCTTAGGGGAAAGCAGTGTGGCAACAGACTGCTGGAGTGACTGTGCATATTTTCAGGAAGACGCTTCCTGTTCAAGAGGTTAAACTGCCTCGAGCAAATGGTCTTCGCGTAACAAAACAAAACAAAACAAAACAAAAAAAAAATATATATATATATATATATATATATCAACAAAACTCCCTTTTCTATTTTTATAACATAAATCCTCTTTTTTATTTCTTTTCTCAACACATTTTCCTTTCAACATAAATGCTTTTTTTCTGTTCAACATTTCTCTTTCTTTTCTTCTTTGCACAGCAAGTGCAGAGTCAAGGGGTCCTATATAGGTGTTAGTCCAGGTGTCACGCATCTTCCCTTATTGCCTCTACAGCAGTGTCGCCTAACGATTGCATGTGAGCTCAGCCACGGTTCTGCCTGTCCGTAAATTCAAGTTGAAGCTGTCTGCACAAAGAACTGAATGAGGTACAATGACAGATGACCTCCTTAGAGACTAATCATGTCTGTCAGGAACAGGAAACCGAGGGTATCAGGGCTCCAGGTTTATACAACCTGAACAGTTTAGAAAATCATTTAGAAAGATCAGAAAAACGATTTGTTGTCAGATTCTGGTAGTTGGCTGACAGCTATGGAATCTGATATGGTAGCCCCTCCAAAGTTTTGATGTAGTGGTCTAGGATCCTTTTCTGCTCACCTTGGTTGCAAATAGTGCTTATTTAAGTTATTATAGAGATCCTGTCAGCTGAAACTAGTCTGCTCACTGTCCCCTGATTTCTTTCTTTTTGCACAAATGTTTTTTTGTTGTTGTTATTGTTGTTTGTTTTGTTTTTCACATAATTCTGTATAAAATCTAGAGACCGTTGTGCGTGTGAAATTTATTGAACAGGGTTTTCTCCTAATGAACCAGTGTATCTGTAACTGTATGAGGTTGGCATTCTTGAGTGGACATACCATTCACTCCTGAACCTGGGGTCACCTACCTCACGATAGTGTTCATAGAGTTGGATTTTCCTCCATTTTTCCATGTCAGGTTCTTCTTGATATTACCGCCTGAGAGTTTTACGCATCCTTTAAGGTCTAGCAGACGTATGACTAAGCATTGGTTATCCTCTGCTCGTCCATGCCGTATCCATTGTTAAAAGCACTAAACAAATAAAATGTAATTGAATTAAATTAAATTGAATTAGTTTGAGAGGCTTTCCTTTCCTATATATCACCCTGTTAATTTCCGAGTCTGGTGCATTATCTGCAACCATACAACACTGGGCCTGGAGTTGGTTTTCCTTGAAAAACCAAAGAACTCCATGTTCTTTCATGAAGCACTTAGTGGTTAACCGAGACATCTTCTGTATCCCCTGTCAGCATCAGCTCACTACTTGTCTGATTTAAGTATTAAATAGCACAAAATTATATCTATTCCTTGTCTAAACAGAGGCTGGCTTACTACTGTAGATGATGGATTAGATGATTAGATGCATTAGATTAGTGGGACATCAGAGCTTGAGGTTATGTTTTTTTTTTTTTTACCTCTCTGCATTCAAGCTACAAAGTGGGAAACACCATGTTTGTCTTTTGTTAGCGATACTACATAACTGTGATGAGTGATGTCTCTTTTCCTTTGTTGAGTTGAGGAGGAGGATGAATTCTGAGTTGATGTGTTTATGTTAGGTCCCTATACTGTTTCTCTCTCTCACTGTTTGTCTCTCTCCTTTTCATTCTTTGTTTTCCTCCGGCCTGCAGGAGCTGGAGCGAGAGAGGGAGAAGAGGAGGAAGGTGGAGGAAACTGTTGCATTGCTGACGCAGGAGCTGGAACTATTAAAAGAGGTGAGTAAAGGCTATGTTTGCAAATGATATATATCAGTCTGCAAACCTGCCTGCTTATGTAACACTGTGGGGCAAACAAAATTAGACTTTCCTTTAAGCTACAGAAAAGCCACAGTGTTACATAACTTAACTAATATTTATCTCGTGGCTCTGTGAAGAAGTTATTGTAATGACAGTATGAAAATGAGTACAATAGTTTTAGTGAGTGCTGTTAAATATTCCATGATATGTTGCAAACATTATATATGAACAATTTGTCAGCAGAATGCAATAAATGCCATTTTCAGATTTGTACTTCTTTCTGCAAATTATCATTCTCTGACACACAAGGTTATCTATAACAAAACATGTAAACTGCTATATAACCTTATTTTAGTTCATTAGGGCCCTAGCGCTATGACATCAGCCCTGTGTTAGTGTGTGAAGGGCCCTCTTGTTAAGCTTTAAATTTAAATTAAAAGTTTTGAGCAAAGAATGACGGGTAGGATTTTAACACTAGCCAATGTGTTGTGACGAGCCATACACATTGCTTCTTTTTGTCACGTGGTCAGTGACGTGAAGGTACTTCCTGTACACCACTGCAGCTACTGGGAGTGATTTTAATGTGTTCAAGGTGTTTTTGAAGAATGTTGAAGCCAAGAAAAGCATATTTACTCTCTTTTACATCCTGTGAAATAGGACATTATTTCATTTTAATGTTGTGTGAATACAATGTTATATACTTTACAAAACTATATGGGATACTGTAGCATAAAAATATGCACAGCTGATTTATGTACAAGAGATATGACATAGACACGATGTGTGTAGAAAGCAGTTGTTTAAACTGCACATACTGTACCTATACCGCGATAGGGAGCTGAAGTGAAAATAAAACTGATTGAGGAGAAGGATGATGATGCTCCAAACTGATTTTTTTTTCCAGCATCCATTAAATCAGGACAAGGAGGTGTCTCATATTGCAGAACACTTCTCCTTTTATAGATTTTAGAGATTCAAGTGGAGGCAAAGCATATTTGAGGTTTTCTGCAGTGTAGCTTCATAGTAAACGGCTCTGTTTTTGGGGGGGCTTTTGTGCTTTAAAAAAATGTCACCGTAAATGAACTTTCTATAAATTTATTCTGATGCCCACGGAGGAATTTAGCAAACATTCAGATGCCGTAGCTGCAAAGCAATATGTCAGTGAAACTGCAATCAGAACTTCAGTCAGGCTGCACAGCCCACTCTAGGAGTTATAATCAAATGATGATGTACAGCGTTACACAATTTCCTGTGATAAATATAGATCTGGTAAACCACTATCTCACTATTGTTTTATGCCTCAGAGAGCATGCTTAAAGTTTTTTAGCCAGAATTCCAACCCTATCACCTCCCTAATAAAAATGATTGGCACTTTTAATATTTTTAAATGTTAAGAATGTATAAAAAAACAGTATAGTCTAACAAGATGCAAATACCTGGCCAAAACAAACATGTTTCAACATTTCAAGGGGGTTCAGGTATTATATAGACACTATTCTCACTACAAGGTGAGCTGTAAAGAAAGGATGACATTACAGAGGCTTCTGTCATGTGTGATAGAAAATAGATCTGATAAAAGACCAAACATTTATGCACGATTAATGGATGGCCCCACTAATCATGTTAATGGTCACAACAGTAGTAGCTAAGGAAACATTTTGGTCTTTTAGTCTTTCCACCTGCCTAGTTTCGTAGGTTGTAGGTAAACATCGGAATCACAGAGGGATCAAATAACATCCACTAAAGAGTGATCCTACCACTACTAGTATGGTATCGTTGCCTCCTGCTTCTACAGTAAGTGGTCTGAAATGAGTCCACAGCCTTTAAGATTCCAGTAGTGGTTCCAATTCTATTCAGTTTTATATTTGCTTTTAGCAATGGTCATTGTCATAAAAAATATGAAAAAGAGTTAGAAAAGTGTGAAGCAATATGTATAATTCATAATGATCATTTTGTCCCTGATGAGCAAGCTTAGGGCAACGGTGGCAAGGAAAAACTACCTGTGATGGGAATAGGAAGAAACCTTAAGAGGAACCAGACTCAACAGGGAACCCATCCTCATTTGGCTGACAAAGGCTAGCAGGGATTGATCTGAAATCATACTGTGTGTTACAAGGCTGGAAGTTCAGTATAACAGAAGTTGTGTTTTTATTAAGTTATTATGGAGTCCACTTTTATTGAGATTGGGAATTTCAGTTTCAAGTTTTGAGCGACTGCACTCACCAGTCATCAGACAACAGCTGTCCGCATCAGGCAAGTCCAAGACCATCGCCATGGTCAATAGGAACTGTCACCAGTCACTCACCACACGCATCCCAAGCAAACCACATGGGACCTTCATGCGCAAAGATCTCTAACCAGAAGTGCGGCACCAGGATAAGTTAGACAGGTCCAGAGACCAGAGGGGTTTGGATCACTGGCATCTCAGGAGTACCATGTTGCTAGAGAGAGAGAGAGAGAGAGAAAAGTTAGGTATGGTCACAGTGACATAATGTATAAGGTACATGGATTTTTTAATTTACTTAAAGTAAGAGCCAGGAGGAACAGCATCCAACATAACAGTTCACCACAGTACTCTACAGTCGTGGCCAAAAGTTTTGAGAATTACATAAATATTGGAAATTGGAAAAGTTGCTGCTTAAGTTTTTATAATAGCAATTTGCATATACTCCAGAATGTTATGAAGAGTGATCAGGTGAATTGCATAGTCCTTCTTTGCCATGAAAATTAACTTAATCTCGAAAAAGAACTTTTCACTGCATTTCATTGCTGTCATTAAAGGACCTGCTGAGATCATTTCAGTAATCGTCTTGTTAACTCAGGTGAGAATGTTGACGAGCACAAGGCTGGAGATCATTATTTCAGGCTGATTGGGTTAGAATGGCAGACTTGACATGTTAAAAGGAGGGTGATGCTTGAAATCCTTGTTCTTTCATTGTTAACCATGGTGACCTGCAAAGAAACGTGTGCAGCCATCATTGTGTTGCATAAAAATGGCTTCACAGGCAAGGATATTGTGGCTACTAAGTTTGCACCTACATCAACAATTTATAGGATCATCAAGAACTTCAAGGAAAGTTCAATTCTTGTTAAGAAGGCTTCAGAGTGTCCAAGAAAGTCCAGCAAGCGCCAGGATCGTCTCCTAAAGAGGATTTAGCTGCGGGATCGGAGTGCCACCAGTGCAGAGCTTGCTCAGGAATGGCAGCAGGCAGGTGTGAGCGCATCTGCACGCACAGTGAGGCGAAGACTTTTGGAAGATGGCCTGGTGTCGAGAAGGGCAGCAAAGAAGCCACTTCTCTCCAAAAAAAACATCAGGGACAGATCCCTGCAAAATCTTCTGCAAAAAGTATGGCGAAAGTACTGCTGAGGACTGGGGCAAAGTCAGATTCTCGGATGAAGCCTCTTTCCGATTGTTTGGGGCATCTGGAAAAAGGCTTGTCCGGAGAAGAAAAGGTGAGCGCTACCATCAGTCCTGTGTCATGAGTGGGTTCACTCACAATTTTGCCCAAAAACACAGCCATGAATAAAGAATGGTACCAAAACACCCTCTAATAGCAACTTCTTCCAACAATCCAACAACAGTTTGGTGAAAAACAATGCATTTTCCAGCACGATGGAGCACCGTGCCATAAGACAAAAGTGATAACCAAGTGGCTCGGGGACCAAAACGTTGAAATTTTGGGTCCATGGCCTGGAAACTCCCCAGATCTTAATCCCATTGAGAACTTGTGGTCAATCCTCAAGAGGCAGGTGGACAAACAAAAACCCACTAATTCCCACTAACTCCAAGAAGTGATTATGAAAGAATGGGTTGCTATCAGTCAGGATTTGGCCCAGAAGTTGATTGAGAGCAGCCCAGTCGAATTGCAAAGGTCCTGAAAAAGAAGGGCCAAAACTGCAAATACTGACTCTTTGCATAAATGTCATGTAATTGTCGATAAAAGCCTTTGAAACGTATGAAGTGCTTGTAATTATATTTCAGTACATCACAGAAACAACTGAAACAAAAATCTAAAAGCAGTTTAGCAGAACTGAAGTCTGAAAAGCAAACCTTTTGGCCACGACTGTATGCCCATGAGTCCCCTGATATCTGCATCTATCTTAAGACAAATCTATTCACAAATGGCACAAAAGTTATCAATTTGATAATTGTCTTGGGCTCTTAGATTTCGCACACACTAAACAAGAAGAATTTCTGGAGTTTGTCAAGGAGTCTGTCCCTCCACTGACGGCAGCTGTTACTGTTTACTGGTGCCGAGTTGTAAACTTGGAAAACACTCTCAGCTTAAGCCCACTTGGATCCACTTGGGTCTAAACAAGTTAGTAAAGTGGGAGCATGTGGAAAATTTGAAGTTGATTTATGAGGTGCTAAGCCCTCTGATGTAAGCAACACATTGATGGAAGACCGTATCCCACCACTGATTTCATTCCTCAAGGGCTGGATCAACTGTTAAGGTCTCTTGGTTAAACAAATCATAATTACTCTCTGCCAATGTCAGCTTCTTGTAGAAGAAGCAATGCTATGAAATTCTGGGGGTTCTTGCCTCTGCGATAGCATGTTCCTTTTCCCAAACTCTTGCAGTGTGAAGGACAGTAAAACTGTGGTTGAATGATTTGAATGGATCTTCTGCAGAGTGGATCTTCTTCATTCATCAAATGTTTTCTGTTGAATAGTGAAGTTCATTAAATATATTCACAGTATTAGTGTTGCTGTACTATATTCTAGCGGTGAGAGTGTAATATGTTTCCTAAGTTAATTAATTAGTTGCTCTGATACAAAGCATATGGTTTAACCTTGATGTTTGGATTAAACATAATGAAACTGAATTCCTCGCAACACTGGTCTAAATTGATGTCACTTGTACCTCTGTCCAAGCAGATGTCAATCACTCACTTGGTGGCCAATGAGCACTAAGCCTGACCCATGTAAAAACAGACTAAGCTTTATTAATGCAAAGACTGAACTGTAAACACAAGCTGAGGAAAATAAAGGTAAACATAAAATCAGTAATTGAAAGTAGATCAGCAGATCAGTTTTTAATTCCTGGTTTTTATTTATGGAATGGATTTTAAGTTTACAGCTTTTGGTTTATGGTTATGATTTTTATATATTGTGAACACATATTTTATGCTACATTTACTGGAATTTTCACACTGAAGGAGCAATGGGTTTATCACTTTTACCCTTTAATGATTTACAGGACAATGTAAAAATCTGTGTTAGTTTTGTTTTCAATAATAACTTTTCTTTTCTGTCACCAGGAAAAAAATTCAATTCCAGCTGAAAGTACAACACAAGACCAGAAAGAAGCTGTTGAAATGACACAAGATCCTGCTGATGAAGTGGATATATGTGTATCTAAAGAGACACTTGTGAAATCAGTAGAAGCAGCTCCACAACCTACAACCAGTTTTGCTACTTTTGCAGCTGCAACATACCTGCTTTTCAAGAACAGAAGGAATGAGCCAAGTTCATCCAAACAAGCCTCTTCAGAAGGAACTTCGGAGGACCAAGGAGATAATAAGGCACATGCGGTTAATTCTGAACATGCTACCCCGGAGGGAAGCAGCCAAAAATCTCATGATGGTGAAGAGTATGATGAGAGCAGTGGCTATGAAGATGCGCCAACAGATTTCTCACCTGGTTCTTCAACTCCAGATGGGCAATCAGATGCAGCGTTGGCAGAAGATTCAGAGAGTGAACTGAATAATAGCGATGAGACCAGAAGTATAAAAAATCCAGAGGGCTGTCTTTTGTCTTAAATTGCAAAAGTGTGGAGTTGATGAAATTTTTTTAATATGAATTCCCAACATTTTTTTTTTTTAAAAGAAGGCTAAAAAAAAGCCATTTTCCTGATCTTTTAGTAAAAACATTCATTGTTAATATTCATATGTACTTGTATATGCCATTTTTTACTGGCACGTGTTGCTGTATAAGGCTGGCTGTTTTTTTTTTTTTTTTGGTTATTTAATCACAGGAAGTACATATCTGAGCTTTTCGTGCTGGAGACCAGAAATAACAGAGTACTAGATTCTCATTCCAAAGAATTTAAATCAGGATTGGCTTGTTATTATATTGCAGAAGATATACAGTATAGTCATGACAAAAGCGATGACGCAAATCGAGATCCCACTCAATCTTAACCTTCACATTTGTAGCTGTTCACAATCATACAGTATAAATTCTGTAAATTCTTACAGTCTTGCAACATTAAGATGTGCCAATATGAAATCTTTGTTTCACAACAATAAATTAAACTGTTATCATTGTGTTTAAAATAAGCACCATATCATATGAAGGCAGCATTTCAGTTCAGCACATTCAATTATTACAAATATAAATATACAAATATCAGTCTTTTATGAAAAGGAAAAATTTGATGCTGCCTTCAGCTGTCTTTAAACTGGGACATACATACTGTAATCTCAGGAGTTTAAATGCTGCATCAAAATGTCAGGGACATTGAACACAGTCTACAGCAAAAGATTGCAGGAAAGCTGTTGTTTAATCATGGCAGAATAAAAAAAATAGAAAGAATGAACATAACTTTGTGATAATCATCTTGGCTATGTTTAAATTGCGAGCCAACCCCAACTCTTGGTAACCTAATGGATTAAAAATATACAGTACTGTGCAAAAGTCTTGAGCCACCTCATTTCTTCATATGAAATTAAATACAAATTTAGTAGATTAAATAAAAGAAATGAGAAACAAAGGTTTACTATTCAAAGGTTTAAGTTCCTAAAGAATAAAAAAGAATGGATATTGTGTAACATCCTCAGCTGCAACCTCATTTCCTCGCTCGTCTGGTCCAACCACTCAGCTCTCTGCATCACCAGTATACTAATCACCGACCTGATCGTTTTTCATTATCCACCTGTTTCTCACTGGATCATACCTTGACTTAGATTTTTTTACACTTGAATAGGTCACTATGTGGCTTAACATCCATCTAAAACTGGTCAGATTCAGGGAAGGGACTGAATATGAGACTTCTTCAAAATTAAAGTCAAAAATGTCTTTCAGGAAGCATGGAAAACTATTCCTCAAGGCTACATTAAAAATACGAGAAAGTCTGGAAGCAGAATGTAAAGAAGTGACTTTTGCCCAGCACTGTATATTTTGTTGCAGAAAGAAAATTGGGTTATTAAAAAAAATGGCTTATTTGAATTAAAAAGTCATGATGCCGGAGATAGTTTAATAACTTTCTTTTTTGGTAACCAGTTTATCCTGGACTGCGTTGTGGTGTATCCAGAGCGTATGTCAGTTTCATAGTTGTAATCAGTTAAAGTATAGATTTGTGATGCACTCACACTGTCACCCTTTTGTTAAAATTAGTCCAGTTACTAAAATTAACATTATAGGTTGAATTACTTTAAGTAAGCGTATGCCTGTTTATCAAATTATCATCAGATGTTGGGACATACTGTATATTGAGTAGTATTCATGCATACATTAAGAAGATGGCTAAATATCTGCTCATACTTTATGGCCATACAAAGGTTTCACAATTATAAATGAACAGGGCTAGAAACTAAAGAAAATTTCCACTTGCAAATTCTTTTTGAAGGGAGAGCAGGGACAGTGACCTTTTTTATTATTCACAATAATAATGCTGTATGTTTAATATCACAAAATAGCTGTATTTGGCATGTACAGTGCATTATTTGCTGCTGACCAAACTATTAATGGATTTCATTTTATATTATACAAAGTAAGATTATAAACTTTTGTGATGTACTTTTCCTTTGTACTTTTTCGTAATTTTCCTGCCTTGATACTGCCCTTACTGTACTTCATGCAATTCCAGAAAAGCATTTTGTATTTTCTCAGGGTGAATTCAGACTGAATTCTGACAGATTGTAAGATCGATTCCTTGATGTCAGGTGAAACCGCTTGCAGGCCTTCATTAGCTTACGTCAATTTATCCCTCAGTGCTACCATGTGTATGTATATCAGTGGTATCTGAATCAATTGTTATATACAATGATTATTATAATAGAGCTTCACTGACAGTAATGCAGAAGTGGGCATAACCTTTTAATTAACTGACATAGGTCGTTCAAATTGCACCTGTTCCTCGATATTGTATTACTCAACATAGTCCCCATCATAAGCAGTGCTTTTGCGCCACCATTGAACTCGGCAAATGTTTAATATAAATTTTATGTCCACTTTTGCATCAAGTGTAAGCCCTCGTATTACAGGTTATATTGTCTTTAGTTGTTTCCTACTTCGTAAAATAGTTCTTTTTGTAAACCTGACACAAGAAGCGACACTGATTTTACTTAACTTCACGACATGCTGCATGTTATTTTCTGCTGTATGTTAAGATAATTGCAAGAATATAGGAAAATGAGAAATACAGTAATGCTGCTTATCAATACAGACTTCACTATTAGATCATTAGTTATTTTAAAAGTACACATTTGAAAAATACTGCATACATGAATTTCTTTTTACCTGGTCAGAATCAGAGAGACGCTGTTAAGATTTATCTACAGAGAAAAGTGGCTTTTTGTAAACACAGACATCGATAATAATAAAGTTTGCTGAAAGTTGTAAAAAAATATATATATATATTGAATTATTAAAAATTATTGAATTATCAATTATTATAGAATTATTGAAAAATTGAAGGTTTTAAATTGTGCATGGAAATACTGGCCATGCTGATGTTAATATTCTTTTTGTTACAACTGTTACATTTGCATTTACTGTACATCATTGCAAGATATTTTTGTGAGGCAGAATCTAACCATAGAACTGAGCAGCCGAGGTCAGACACTGGTTCCCACTTAAGGGCTTATTTTTCTTGGTCAGAACTGCTTATGAACAAACACTCAGTCTTTCAGAACAATAGGAGGATCTAACAAGCAATCAGTAACGATTAGTAGACGCCTAATCTGTGACCAGCACTTCCTTTGATTAATGTGTTTGAACAGAGGGTGGATGCAACGTGCTATCTGAGCTCCAACTAGAATGTTTTTTTGGCTCACCTTTTCCCAAATGCTAGGGATATGAAGTCACAACCTTATAGCCATTAGGACAAAGACACAACCACCGAGCTTTGCCAGCACTCGTTCCTCATGTAAGAGCATGTGAATAGGTCAGAATCAAATCCAGAAGTAAACTTTCAAATCATAAGTGTGAACTTTCCAGTAATCTTAAGTTCAATTGTCAAATGAGTGACTAATCTGTACCGTCTCTTCTGTGCCTGCTGTCTTTACCTGAACATGTTGTTCTATGCTGGTCATTATTAATCAAGACGAAGGATGTGCTGATATTAATATCACTGTCAATAAAAATACTACAAAACAAAACGCATGCAGCTTTTCTTATTGGTAAGCATTTTAAACATGAAAAACTGAATTTTCAGATAGGATCATATAACACCATTTTTCATATCTTGTCATGTAAATATGCATACACATATTTTTATCAGATAAAATTAAATGATCTATATTGTCATTGGCAACATTAGTTGTCATTAGTCAAGTCAAGTCAAGTAAATTTTATTTATATAGTGCTTTTAACAATTGACATTGTCGCAAAGCAGCTTTACACAATAAAAAGAAGTAAGTTTGTATGCAATGTGTATGAATCAAAATGATAAGATTTTCCCTGATGAGCAAGCCGAGGGCGACGGTGGCAAGGAAAAACTCCCTGAGATGGTAATAGGAAGAAACCTTGAGAGGAACCAGACTCAACAGGGAACCCATCCTCATCTGGGTGATAACGGATAGCAGAGAATGATCAGCATAATAATGTGTAAGACTGGAAGTTCAGTGTAACAGGAGATGTGTTAAAATTAAAATTAAAAGGAGTCCAGTTTGTTCCTGGAGGCTCAGGTAGACTGTAGGAGATTCCAGTCCTGAGCTATCGAACGACTGAAGTCACAGGTCCCCAGAGCATCAATCGATGATAGGACAGTCTTAATGGAAACCATCCCCAGCCGACCATACGAATCCAGGCAGACCACACGGGGCATCCATGCGACGAGATCTCCAACCAGAAGCAGGACTCCAGGACGGGTTAGACGGCTCCAGAGGGCAGAGGGGTCTGGATCACTGGCAACTCAGGAGCGAACATGTATAGCTCGACAGAGAGAGGAAGAGAGAGAGCAGAAAAGGAGAGAACAGAAAATAAGGAGAGATGGCAGTTAGGTATGGTCACAGTCAACATGTATAAGGTGAATGTATATTAGTGCAAAGTGCAAGCAGGGATTCCGGCAGGACTAACTATGACAGCATAACTAAAAGGGAGAGCCAGAAGGAAACACAAACATGAGGGCTCCCTGAGATGTAAAGCAACCAATCACCTCACCGTCAACAAACCTGAGTGAACAATGAGAGTGGGGAGGACAGCATCTAAACATACCAGTTCACCAGAATACTCTACGTCCATGAGTCCCCCAGATCTGCTCCTTTACCTAAGGTTAATCTATTTACAAAAATGCTTGGCTAAATAAATAGGTTTTTAGCCTAGACTTAAACACTGAGACTGTGTCTGAGTCCCGAACATTAACAGGAAGACCATAACTTTGGGGCTTTGTAAGAAAAAGCTCTGCCCCCTGCTGTAGTTTTAATAATACGTGGTACTGACAGGCAGCCTGCATCCTTTGATGAAGTAGGCGTGGCGGATCGTAAGACACTAACAGTTCACTCAAATACTGTGGCGCGAGACCATTTAGTGCTTTAAATGTCAAAAGTAGTATCTTAAAATCGATGCGAAACTTCACAGGGAGCCAATGCAGTGTAGATAAGATAGGGGTGATGTGCTCGTATCTTCTGGTTTTAGTGAGGACTCTCGCTGCTGCATTCTGCACCAACTGAAGCTTGTTTATACACCTAGTTGAACAACCAGACAGTAAGGCGTTACAATAGTCCAACCTAGAGGTGATAAAAGCATGAACTAGTTTTTCTGCATCATTTAGTGACAATATGTTTCTTATCTTGGCAATATTTCTAAGGTGAAAGAAAGCTATCTTGGTAATATTATCTACATGTGCTTCAAACAAAAGGCTGGAATCTATAATCACACCAAGGTCTTTTACTGTAAGGTCTTTTACATTTACTACTTTCTGTAAATGATGATTGGCGGGATCGACTGAGCTGACTTTATGTTACTATAGAGTGGTGGTTAGCACTGTCGCCTTGCAACGCCAGGGTCCGGGTTCAATCTCCGGCCAGGCTCGATTCCCGTCTCTGTGTGCATGGAGTTTGCATGTTCTCCCCGTGCTTGGTGGGTTTCCTCCGGGTACCCCGGTTTCCTCCCACAGTCCAAAGACATGTAGGTTAGGTTAATTGGCGTTCCCAAATTGCCCGTAGTGTGTGAATGAATGAGTGAGTGTGTGTGTGTGTGTGCCCTGCGATGGATTGGCACCCTGTCCAGGGTGTACCCTGCCATGTGCCCCAAGTCTCCTGGGATAGGCTCCAGGCTCCCGTGACCCTGAATACAGGATTAAGCGGTATAGATGATGAGTGAGTGAGTGAGTAAATTGTCATTCAAATGAAAATTGGCCAATTTAGGTTTCACTTAAAATGATATAAACATGAAAAAGTGTATTATTCTAAAATTCTAAATTGTTACATGCAACATGAATTTGACATGATTATGGACTCTACAGATTTTTTGCTTTTTAAATTTTGACCAAAAAACTATTTAAGCAACTTTTTTTTTTTTTTTTTACAGTTAATATGCTTCTAAAAGCAGGATACTCATAAAGAAATATGAATAATGTGCATTTTAAATTGTTCTTGTTTGAAGTGAGACAGTATCAAACTGAAATATGGCCTTTTTGGGGGCACGTGTAAAATCATCTCCCCAAAACAGCTGAGGTTAGCAAATTTTTAGGGAAGCAATATTGGTCATTTCCATGTTGCATAAACTTCAGAAGTAGCTTCTTCGACACACACATTTTCTGTATTATATGTATAACTTAAAACAAAATCAGCACACATATTGTGTTTTGGCCAATAACTAAGTTACTGGCTCAAATTCACACAAATTTACAAATAACTTTTGTAATTTTATTATGAAGGAAGGCACTTATGTAAGTTGCTGTGGATGAAAGCATCTGCTAAATGCCTCAATGTAAATGTTGGGGGACTTTGCAGTTATCACCTCTTCTCTAATAAGGTAACAGTGAAACACTGAGTGTGAGTCCACAGCTACAAGATTACATTCGGCCACCTTACATGATAACCATAGTGATGGCTCACTAACTTCTCGAATTGGCTAATGAGTAAGCTAGGAGGTTAGAAATTCCACCTGTAGGTTTAGGATTGGATACACAAACTATACACAAACATACAGCATATACAACTATTAAACAAAATGTCCACTGTTACTGTAGCTGGAGAAAATTCCCTGAACAGTTTTTGCCATGTGATGTAGTCCAGTAAACACTTCTGTCTGAAACGTTCCCTTTAAAAATTTCAAGCTGCTTCAGAGAGCGTGTGCGTGTGTGTGTTTGCTCTGGGTGTCAACATGTGATCTATTTCCTGTGTGGACCTGGCAGAGTCCTTGAGCTGGCTTCACACCACTTAGCAATGTGTGTTTGTGTGTTTTTACAGTTGAGTCACTCAGACAAGTGAGTAATATGTTTTTAATATGAGTCCCAAAAGGGACGGGCAAACTATAGCAGGGCTTTTAAATAGCAACCAATCCATATTCTTTATTTTTCAGTTTTACTGTGATACTTTCTAAAGTAAGTAAATGGTCCAAAAAAAGAACATACAGCCATGGCATGACACAGGACTGATGTTAGTGCTCACCTTATACTGTTCTTTCCAAGAAGGGCAGCAAAGACGCTTCTTCCCTACAGGAAAAATGTCAGGGACTGACTAATATTCTGCAGAAGGTGCAGGGATTGGACTGCTGATGACGGCAGTAAAGTCATTTTCTATGATGAATCCACTTTCCGATTGTTTGGGGCATACGGAAAAAAGCTTGTCCGGAGAAGAAAAGGTGAGCGCTACCATCAGTCCTGTGTCATATCAACAGTAAAGCATCCTGAGACCGTTCATGTGTGAGGTTCTTTCTCAGCAAAGGAGTGGTCGAACTCACAGTTTTGCCTAAGAACACAGCCACGAATAAAGAATAGTACAAAAACACTGAGAGTAACTTCTGCCAACATCCAAGAATAGTTTGGTTATGATCAATGCCTTTTCCATCATGATGGAGCGCCGTGACATGAGGCAAAAGTGATGTAAACGTAAGTGGTACACACACACACACACACACACACACACACACACACATATATAGTATGTATGTATGTATGTATGTAATAAAGGTGTACTGAAATTATATATTAGCACAGTATCATTTAATATGTTGGAACACACATAGGCATTGTGCTATATAAAAACCTTACATCATTGGAAAATCTTTGACAAACACTGCAGCTGTGTTGACATACTGTATGACCAATTTAGGACTTGTGAGCCTATATAAATGAACACCAGTTTTTAGTTTGTCCTTGTGGAGTATTGCATATAGAATGATGAGAATAATTAAGAATTACATCACTGCACAAACACTTTGTGTACAGGAGACATGAGATGCAAGGAACATGCCATGTATGTAAAGCTGATGTATGCACTGTGTGTGGGAAGCTGTTTTGTCTGGTTTTTGTCCTTTATAACTGTGATGTTACGAAACTCAGGGGTGACTGATGGACACATGAACGGATGTTATATTGTAGAGAGCTGTCATCATGTCCCGAAGTGGACACTAAAACTGGTAGAGGAGGAGGTTCTTATATATATATTATATATTATATATATATTTTTAATAAAGGCATTCTTTATAATCTTGCTTATGATCTTTAACAATCTTTGTAATTGAAAAGGTTTCATGTGTACGACTATTTAATCTAATTTGCTGCTACTACTTTCAGTTTGACTCACTATCAAAGCATGTGCTTGCTATAGTTTTTTTTTAAAAACTCAACCAACATATTATTTCTACTAAAGTGCATAGTTTTATCCACTGTGACTAAAATAAACAAGTAGCTGGCATTGTGTACGGGAACATCTGCTCCGATCTAGTATGTGAAAAAACCTTTCAAGTCCAGATGTGTGAGTCTTCAGAAGGTTAAGACCAATAACAGGTCAAAGATCCTGAGGACTTCCAGATCCAGACAAACAGACAAGTACTGGCTAAACATAAGTAACAGGAGGCAGCAACATTAGAAAAATGAGTATGCAAAGTTGGAAAGTACCAGGGCTTGAAAGAGGAACTGGGGAGAATGTGAAAAATGAAGGGAAAATGGTCCCAGTGGTGGTACCGTAGGTGAACCCAGGGCCAAGTTGGGAGAGTGGGTTCAACACGGGTCAAGTACAACATACTAAGCACTCTCTGTACAGAACAGTGCAATGCTCGGAAACATTTATGATGCTGTGCAAAACCCTTAGACTCCTGGGAATTTAGCACAGAACCCAAAGTCATTTCATGCTGAAAGATATGTAGCTCTGTATGTAAGTGTGTGTGTGCATTGAGGGGTGCAAAAATACTTTTATTGTAGTTAGTGCTCATAATCACTGGTGGAGACCAATTACTGTACCTGCTGCCCCAACTCACTGGACCATCTACAGTTTACATATCGTCCTCTCCTGTACTTCCTTATCACTCTCAACTGTGTCACCCAGGGCAGCTCAAATACCATTTTCAAGGTTGCTGACCTCATTCCCATCATAGGCTTCATTACTGACAGAGATGAGACCGCATACAGTGATGATGCCAGAATGGTGCAATGACTTCAACATCACCAAAACTAATGAGATGATGGACTTAAGGAGGCTGCAGTAGGATGGCCATGTCCCCTTATACATCAGTGGGGTTGCTATGGAAAAGGTTAAGAGTAGCAGGTTTCTCGCTGTGTACCTCACCAATGACCTGCCCTGGTCCCTTTACACACACTCAGTCCACCATTCAACATAAATAGGGAACCGAAAGTAAAATAGAGATGTTACACACCAAGAAATCTTCATTATAGTTTATCCCCCAAATCGTGGCTTTACACCTATTTTTAACACTTTATTTTTATTACAGTAAATAATAAGTGGATGGACTGGCAAGTAAAAGAATGAAATTAAAGGTTTGGGGTCTTTGAAATCTTGGGTGGTGAGTATAGCGTATATAAATCTGTATCTCTGTATTTCTGAGCCGAAGTGTGCAGGTTTGTCCCTCAAGTCCATGACAGTCACATGCAGACAAGATGTAGATTTTGTAGTTTGTAAACTGCAGTAAACCAGCAGGCAATATGAACACTAGGTGGAGCCACAGCACAGGGGATGAGGTTTCAGCACTCAGTCAATCACACCATTGGACCACTATTGCTCTCAGGCTTTATCAAAATTCTTAGGTCTTTTACAACAATAATTCTACAGTTACAATGTGATGTCAGTGTGATTGTGATAATAAAAAAAAATGCTGGAAATATCTTTAGCCTGTCTGTCTGTCTGTCTGTCTGTCTGTCTGTCTATCTATCTATCTATCTACCGATTATTAAATTAGCTACCCCAATTCCAGTGTCTGCTGAATCTCAACACAAGCACATAAATAACCACTGACCATGCCAAAAAAAGAAAAGTCTTGATAGAGGAAAAGAACGATTCAATCAGGGGCGGATCTAGAAAATGATTCATGGGGTGGCATTAAAATTATGAGGGGTGGCAACACTGAAGCAAGCGTCCTTGCATGGTTTTTGTGGATTCAAGGAACGCTATTCTTATTCTGCGTATACACTAGGGTGCACATTTTTACATTGTCCTATAAAAATGAAATAAAGGCTGATGTGTGATTGACTTGAACCTGATATCTGGATTGGAACTTCAGATAAATTAAAAACTCTTTTATTTTTAGAACACTAGGACACTAGTGCTGGGGTGGCAAACCCCGGTAGATCCGCCCCTGGATTCAATCCAGGCATTCTTGGCCCTGGGATGCTGTGAGCATCAGATAAGCGTCTCTAAAATTTCATAGAAGGCAGTAGACAAGAACAAGGTCAAGCAGCGGACACTGGAGGCAACAAAGCTACAGACTGGCATCTATACTGACAGGGATCATTTGAAAGTCACTCAACAACTACAGGCTGGCATCAAGTGACTTTCAAACAGACAGGTAAACTGAAACTGGGGTGAAGTGCACGGCGAGGACGGTTTGAAACACGCTCCTATAGGCGGCCTGAATTCATGAAAAGTAAAAAAAAAAAAGCCCTTCAACAACGAAAAAAAGAAAGAAGAAGAAGGCTAAGGACAACAATAATTGGACCATAAAGAACTCCCATGGACTAAGGTCATCTTCCAATTTTCAGCTTTAGCTAACACCTGGTCATCTTATGGTTAAACATAGACCTGAAGAGACCTTCAAGCCACAGTGTCTCTTGCCAACTGAGAAAAGTAGATGATGACCTGGGGTGCTTCAGCAATGCTAGAATCCTGCAGATTTGTCTCTGTGTAGGATTCCTGCACCAAGCCATGTACAAGGTTATCCTGGAAAAGCTTTTGCTCTGAATCCTGCTGTGACTAGGTTCCCCAACTCTGAGGATTGTTTTCTTTTTCCAACAGGACATTGCTACATGCTACACAACCAGGTCAATCAAGGTGTGGATGGAGGATCGCCAGATCAAGATGGCCAGGTCCAGTCTCCGGATCTGAAACCCTTTGAAAATGGAATGTCATCAAGAGGAGGATGGATAGTCACGAAATTTTTGCACCAAGAGTGGCATAAAGTTACCCAACAGCAATGTGAAACACTGGTATGGAGCATGCCAAGACACACAAAAGCTGTGATGCAAATAAGGTTTATTCCACCCAATACTGGTTTCTGGATGTTCCTTAGTTAAAACAGTAGTAGTGTTTTTTTTTTTTTTTTTTTTGCATGATTCAACATTCAACTTTTTATATATATTTTGACGTCTTGCCATTTTCCTTACATAAATGCTCTAAATAATTTTTGTTTGGAATTTGGGAATTTGAATTTAAAATGTTGACAGTAGTTTATGGAATAAAACAAAACTTAAAATACCAAAACACACACCTATAAAAAGAAAAACCAGAGAAACTGATAATTTTGCAGTGGTCCACAGATATATACCTCTCAAGGTGTGCTGTAGTATCTGAAACCAAGCCATCTGTAGCAGATCCTTTAATTGCTCTAAGTTATCAGATGGGCCACTATGAATTAGTCTGGTTATTCCAGCACATGTGACAGATGCTCGATTTGTATTGAGATCTGGAGAGTTTGGAGGCCACGTCAACTCCTCAAGCTCATTAATGTGTTCCTCAGTCTTTTCTCGAAACATTTTTACAGTGCGTCTGGGCATATTGTCCTGCTAAAAGAGACACGTACCATTAGGGAATACCATTCACATGAAGGGGTGTACCTGGTCTGCAACAATGTTTAGGTGGATAACACATGTCAAAGTAAGATCCACACAAATGCCAGGACCCAAAGCTTCTCACTCTCACACTTTCTTCACACTCCTACTGCCTTCTTCCCCTCCCAGCGCCATCTCTTAAGCGACACACATGCACCTGGCCATAGATATAGACTAAGATGACCGTTGTAGGCAATTCATTTGCCAGAATGACTTTGAGAGGCAAGATGGCAAAAGGCAATGCAAAAGCATTATTTTATAGAGATGTGTAAAAAAGTTAAATGGTCAGATTATTTATCGTTTATCATATTCTCAACAACTTGGCACAAGTTTGGCTAATCCAAGTGTACCAGACTGTACAAGCCAGAAATATTGATACCCATGATATGCCTGTTACACTGTGGAGGGCATTTTATAAGGTTTGGATCCACTTGTCTCCTTGCCCAACTGTATCCTATGATGAAACATTTCTGTCCTGATGGAAATGGTCTCTTCCAGAAAAAAAAAATCTACCCCCATCTTCAGGACATGAAGACTAACTGAATGGTTTGATGTATGGAAATAGAAATAGTTGCATGTACTATATACTACTGATGTACTAAAAAAGGCTCAAAACAACAACTCAGGTTATATGCTTTGGAAAAATTGTGTTCATCCATTCAGTACAGTTCCATAGACTTGTAGAAATCATGTCAGGGCACACTGACACAAAGAGATGGTACACAGCGATGGTACACAGAGATGGTACACATTCTCTATGGTATACTCTACCACCATCTCTTTGCAATCTTACTAATCACAACCTTTAGAATAGACAAATAAAAAAATGAAAAGAATTCAGTTATGAGAGTAAAAACTTTATTTCTTTATATAACCCCCTGGTACACTAATGCACCTATCCCAGTATTTCACTAGTGCTTGGCTAACATCAAGTTAGAACATTTTGGCTGCCTCATGTCTGCAGCGCTGGACTGTCAGAAACTCCAAAACATGTAGAAATGGCTACAATAACTCTCAGCCGAGTTCTTGTAATGTGTAAGTACGTGATTATGTGTGCAGTTCACAAAGGCAGATGTGACAAGTTATTTGTTATTTTCAAGGACCAGGCATTCCACTGAATGTTCTCAGGATTGACTGCAGTTGGACTCCAAGCCACCTCACCTGGGATCTTCATACACGAATGTGTGACCTCCACTAAAACGTTTGCACCATTCAAATTATTTACTGCAGCTAAGAGTCTCATCATCTCACTGTGCTTGAAGTTCTCTGTAAATATCAGTCACTTTTTTAAAGACGTCTTTCATGCATTAGTCCTTAGACTTGAATGTCCTTCTTAGATGATTGGTTGGTTGCGTCTACGTACCACTCAACACATCGGAAAACAGATATACATCAACCATTTCTGTGGCAGTTTTTTTACAGAGCCAGGTTACCAGATGACACCCAATCGTATCTGAGCACTTGGGGGTATAGGACCGTGCTCAAGGGTCCAACAGTAGCGACCCAGCAGCTCGAACCTGCTCCACAATCCCTTAACCGCCACCCCTGCCTCCACCTTTCACAATACACATAGTGGACATTTGTTTAATACAGCAGGCATATTTAAGAATCACCCCCATTAAAAATAATCACATCTTGTTGCTTTGCAGCCTGAAATGAAGCCAGACACAGTTTTTGTTTTATCCAGCTGTATTTACTTAGTGCACCTTTTAACATTCAAGTCAAAGATTTAACATCATGTCAGAAAAAAATAAATAGAAGAAAAAATAAAAAACAGAATCACTGACTTGGAAAAGGATCACCCGCCTCCTAAAAGTGACTTGTAAACTCAATCAGGTGAAGCAATACAAATTCTCAGTGGCACACAAGCCATTGGACTTTCAACTATGATCAGCTGTGGTTATTTTGATTAGTCTAGCATGAAAAGCTGGAGCATCTCAGTCCCTGGTAGTGCAGCTGAAGCAAATAATTAACTTTCAGTGTCATGGCACTGTCAAAAGATGTCAGAAGAATAATGTTGTGCACCAGCACAAGTCAGGAGATCTTATTCTCATCATCTATATCACTTTATCCTATATACAGGGTCGCAGGGAGCCTGGAAGACATCACAGGAGATTTAGGACATGAGGATACACCCTGGATGGGGTGCCAAGGAGAAAATTTCTCTAAGGAGAAATAAAAATTCATAAGCTTTATGACTGCATAGAAGGACAGTGAAGTGTATTGGAAGGGATTTGATATAACACAGACCATCTCTGGACAAAAAATTGGTCAGAGTGGCTACCCAGAGGCCAACAGCAACTCTGAAGCAGTTGCAACCACGTATGATAAGGAGTGGTCATTGTGTGCATGTGACAACAATATCACAAATTCTACACAAGCGTGCCTTGTATGGGAGTGCAGGAAGAAAAAAGCCACTTTTCAAGAAAGGCCACATGCAGTTACAACTGAGCTTTGCAAAAATGCAGGTGGTCAGGTGAAACCCACAACATCAAACTGGCAGAAATCCAATACAGCTCAGCATCTAAATAACGCCGTTCCAACAGTAAAGCATGGAGGTGGTAATATCATGTTCCATACATTGCAAAGTCTAGATGTGAAAAGCTTTGTGTACCATTGAGATGTTGATTAACATTTTAAGTAGGGGCGATAATTTCCCACCTTTTCCAAACTTACCTGTTTTTTTTTTTTCTCCAATTTTTTTCTGACATGTTGGTGTTATATATTTCACTTGGGTGCTAAAATTGCACTGAGTATTATACAGTGGGTATAATACTCCCCCCGCGGAGATTATCGTAGAAAAACAATTAAATTTCATGACTTTTCTTTTTTTGTGTACATCATCTTACTGTAACTATATCAGTTGGACCATTTATTTGATCAAATCCCAGATGGACTGATATGGGAATGATAGTGCCTCTTTGTCTACACATTAAATGGTCTGCAGATCTTTTAGTAGCTACCCACATCCTGACATATTTTATGCGGTCCCAAGAGATAAGATAAGGTCCAACTTTTTAAATGAGAATGAAACTAGAAAAATCTAAGCTTAATTGTGCTGCATTCATTACTGACAAACCTTTCTCATGCCTTTATAATTCTTCTTAAAAATCCTTTTATTTTGTTGAACACCAGATAATCCTATTTTCAGAAGCTCTATTTTCACCATATTTCCTATGGATTAATGGTAGAGAGGGTGGCTATGTGATTTCCAGCATACTAATCTTCACATGTGACCATTCTTTTCTTTGCATTCTTTTGCATAGTGCTTCATAAAACTTTTAAGGATCTATTACCTTCTGCCTGCTGTCACTTTATAGTGTTATGGCATTTAAAGTACCTTGCTATTGTCACGGCTGGTCCGTGTGAGGCAGGCTTGGAGGACCCAAAAGCAGACACAATAGGTCGGATTCAATATAACAGTTTATTTCAAAATGAGGAGGTGAAACAGAGAGAGAGAGATGATCAAACGAAACCAGTACTTGGGGTGCTGTCTGAAAAGAGCTGTGGCGTGGCTTGGTTGTGGAGGTGGATGAGAGACAGAGCACTGAGTGCACAGGTTGAGCAAGCACGGCAGAGGAGTGAGCGTGGCTGTGTGGAGAGGTGAGGGCTGTGGTGCACGTGTAAAATCCGATGTGCAGTTTGAGGGAGAGATTGGAGATTCAGCAATCCTGAGGATAAAGGCAGGGCCGGAGTCAAAAACAGAAGCAAAGGTTCAAAGCCGGGTTATCAATCAATGTAGTGAACCGTTCCAACTCGTAAAGCTAAGGGTGTAACCAGAAGAGAAAAAAGGGTCAATAACATGAAAAAGGTAAAAAGGTATTATTTTCACAAAACACTAGACACAAAAAACACTAGGCTTGTGGCACGCAATAATTCGGCACTGGATGGTTGTTTGTGGCTGGTTTAAATAGGGAGAAAGTGACGAATGAGATGCAGAGCAGGTGTGCTCATGCCGGTGAATGAGGCGGCAAAACAGAAGCCGTGGGATGGAATGTGGAGAGGAGTTGCAGGTGATCATGGCTTGGTTAGAGCGGAGGGCGTGACATGGCGTACTGTTAAAGCTATGCAGTCTCACATGCAGTTTTGTAGAACCACTGTCCACCACTGTCTGTCTCTTCCTGCTCTTGATATTGAAAAACAACTAGCTGCCTTTTATCTGATTGATTAATTGAGACATTGTACTGTCTATGCAACGCAGAGCCACAGATAGGTCATAAAGAGTTCATGAAATGTGTTTAACATCAGTCTGAGTTTTTTTTTACTGATGGCAAGTGAACGTAACTCTGCTGTTACTTTTGCATGAACTTCTAGCTGCAAAGTGATTGTAGAATGCAGCATACTGTACATCATCCAAACAGCATATGAGATTCAATCGGTTGTTGATACACATACACCTACATCATTGAACTCTATTAAGTTCTTGGATTATTGATTATACAAACAATTCAGACAAACCTGTCAATGGAAGCTAAGAAATAGTTGATCTAATTCTTGACTGCATCTGGTACAGATAACTCCATCGTATGGTTAGACAATGCCACAATGAGAATGAAGAACTTACTCTTTTAGTTATGACTACACTTTTTTATTTCCCTACCATTATTAAAGATCCATCTGGGCCCAATCCTCCCAGACATTCCTTAAGGGAAACATAATTTAGACCACATTTAAGTACACAATTCAGCAGGTGATCAGTGATCCAATCTGTGGTTGTATTCCCTACATCTGGTAAATACAATAAACAAGACAAGGTGCTTTCCTCCACAGTAAGCTCTGGTCACATCAATCTGATACTCGCCAACAATGCTTGCCATAGCTCTTTTCATATAAATGCACAGTGCCTATGCATGGCTATGCATTTCACTACAAAACAGAGCCAACATATATTTCATCTGTATCTTGTTAGACACGTGCCAGAATTGGTGTCAAACTCCACTGTTCAGAATATAGCATGGCAAACTGACATGGATATGACACAGACCAACTCACAGCTGCGCTGATTACTAACCCACATCTGCAACCAATCCTCCTGCACGCTCCAGCCCTGTATTTAAGAAATTCATTCATTACCGGTCAATGCATAGTGAACAAACTGTTTTCCTTAACTTTTGTTGCTTAGCACGCCATTCTCCCAATATCCCTGGTAATTGATTGTGTTGTCTGTTTTTCAGATTTATGTCTGGTTCTGTACGACGTTCTCTGATTAACAGTCCCCAGACAGTCATCACTTTGCCAGATCTGTTATTTCCCGTGTTTGTTTTGTGTCCTGAGTCTTACGTTATTAAAAGCTGCTGTCTGTATTTGGGTTCACTTGGGTCCTTCTTCAGGTCTGGATGATCAGTCAGCTGGTTTTCTCATCTTATCGTTTTAGAACATCTGCTAAATCCTGGATACTTAAAAATTTTCTTTCCTATACAATAGATGTAATTTTATTTCTAATTAATGTTGCCATGTGAACTTATTGCCTCAGATGACCCTGCTTCCCTGCATGATTTGCATCCTTTTTTTAATTGTTATTTTAAACTTAAAGAAATTTAATGAGAAGTCTTGGTGAAATATATTTTTTTAAATATCTCCATGAGCTAAACACTACTCCTACTTTTTAATGCATTTAAATAAGAAGAATGGACATAAGAAAGGGAAAGGCTAAATATCACGTGAAAGCACTGATGGTGTGATATTCACTCACTCATTTTCTATTAGCTTTAGCCTGTACTGGGTCACTAGATGCCTGGAGCCTATCCCAGGAGACTCTGGGCACAATGCGGGTACACCCTGGACAGGGTGCCAATTCATTGCAGGGCACGCACATACTCACACATACACTATGGGTAATTAGGGAATAGCAATTATCCTACTCTGCATGTCTTCATAACCAGAGTACTCATCAGAAACCATGCAACATGCAAACTCCATGCACCCGAGGAGGGAATCAAACCCATGACCCTGGAATCCACAGCGCCACCATGTTTGGCTGACACAATGATAACACGTCGGATAACAGATTGAAATTGCACCAAGTGAAAATAAAATTGAACTAGTTTTATCATTCATTTTGGTACATCTTCAATCAAGTAATTAAATCATGATTTAATTAATTTGTGAATACATTATATGGCTACTAAAACTGGCTGTGACACATGGTCCAAGATAGGCTAAATCAGTAGTCTGTAGTTTCATATCAGTGTGCCTAACATAACTTTTAAAGAGATCTGTGATATATGTGTTTGCCTGACAGTTTAACTCAAGCTAGATAATATCAGAGCAATTTACATTCTTTTTATTAAACGTGTCAGTATCTGACCTGTTCTTTTCCATAACTTGCAGTCCACCTATTACTTCTGCTTTTTTTACTACGTCATTTATGTCAGCTATGACGCAATGTGTTTTAGTCATAGTTTGAATGATTATGCAAGGGAAAAGTCTAAAAAGACACTTCAACTGTAACTGTTATTAATCAATAGCCAGTTATGCAGAAATTAATGTTAGGGTTATATTGCTTGAGACCCACATGGAGATTAATAATTATTGAATTATTATTAATAATAATTATATATATATATATATATATATATATTACCTACTTGTTTGCTAGCTTGTTTGCATGCTTGCTGATCTAACTATAACTGATCCAGACAAACAATTACTGATCTAGTCCGACTACAATTGTTGGAGTGCGACTAAACGTGTCCAAGTTGATCCAATCCAAATAAACTTTATCTACTACAATACAACTGATCCAATAGACTACATAACTCATCCAGAACGCCTACAAACGATCGAGTACAATAAAAATTATTAACTAAAATGCAGGTGATAAAGTATATTTACAACAGATCCTAAACATCAAAAAACGTAGCCCACACAAGGCTAGAATTCATCCAGTACTGCTACAACTTACAGTACGTGGTACACCTCACCTGTTCCAGTGCATCTACAACTGATCATAATTGAACATTTTATTTGTTGAACATAAACAATTGGTAAAACTACAATTTATCGTCCAAGTTAAAGGAGATACAACTACAACTGATCCAGTACAAATGCAAATGATCCAACTGATCCAGTAAAAACCAGTACACTCTGGCCCTGTCTGACTCATCCTGGTGCCCCGCTTCTGGGTGGAGATCTCGTTGCATGGAGGCCCCGTGTGGTCTGCCTGGGATGCGTATAGTGACTCAACCTCACCACATCTCCTGTTATACTGAACTTCCAGTCTCACACAGTATGACTGCAGATCAATCCCTGCTGTCCGTTATCACCCATATATGAGGATGAGTTCCATGTTGAGTCTGGTTCCTCTCAAGGTTTCTTCCTACTGCCATCTCATGGAGTTTTTCCTTGCCACTGTCACCGTCGTTCTCGGCTTGCTCATCAGGGACAGTCTTATCATTTTGACTCATACATATTCACATTTCATACCAACCTAAATAATTCTTCTGATTGTGTAAAGCTGCTTTGCGACAATGTCAATTGTTAAAAGCACCATACAAATAAAATTTTATTGAATATTAAATCATCCATGAAACTACAACTGGTCCAGCACACAACACCTAGGACAACTACAAGTAATCCAATACAACCACCACAACAACTACTTTGGTACACTACAGATTCAGTGCAAGTCAGTTGAACTAGAACAACTACAACAAATGAACAACTACAAGTAAAGTACACGACAGCTAACCAAACTCTGTAACTAGTGCAAATACTACAAGTACTGTATCTGATCTGTACAATTTATGTGATCCATTACAAATGATCCACTCCAACTAATGAATCTTGTTATATTGAACACCTGACAATCGCACTAATCCAAAGGTTGACCTACTGATCACAGATCACTACAGATGATGGAGTACAACCACAATTAATGAAGTGGACTACAAAACACAACCAATCCAGTCCAACTATACCTGATCTAGTTAAATGTAAAAAAAAAAAACATCATTTGATATTAGATGCAAAAGTTGATACATTTTTGATGCTGGTTTCAGCTAGAGAGCAATAACTGTTTGTTATAATTGCACCGATATAGAGACGATGGTTAATTATTGCTCTTCAGATAGATCCATGAATACAAACATAATATCCTCTGGTGTGGTGTGAGATATAGTGGATCACTGATGCAGATGGATGATGTATATTATATTAATATAATATTTATAACATTATCATATACAATCTATATATACATGTGGACTCAAGGAGAACACTGATGTCAAATTGAACAGAAAGACAATATGAATGGTATCCAAAGGACCAAGGAAAACTTCCCAAGAGATTCAAGGTGAACACCAAGGTCACGTTAAATCAGTGTCAGATAGCACCATCCGTCGCTGTTGGACCTAATGGAAGATGCCCCAGGAGGACTCCACTGTTGAAAGCAAATCATAAAAAGCCAGACTGGAATTTGCCACAATTTATGTTGACAAAGGCTGTATAATGGTTAGAACTATTAGCATCTCGCACCTCCAGGGTCAAAGGTTCGATTCCCGCCTCGTGTGTGTTTGCGTGGAGTTTACTCTCCCCATGCTCGGTGGGCTTCCTCCAGGTGTTCTAGTATCCTCCCACATTCCAAAGACATGCAGATTAGTCTAATTGGCGTTCCTAAATTGCCAATAGTGTGTGAATGAGTGTCTGCGTGTGTTGTGTGTGCATACTGTATGTGCCCTGTGATAGATTGGTTCCTTGTCCAGGGTATAAACTGCCTTGTGCCCAGAAGGTTTCCTGGGATAGGCTTCAGGGCTTTCTGCAACCCTGTATAGGATAAAGATGAAAGATGAAATTATGAAGATGCTTATTGACAAGCCACAATGTTTTGGAAGAATGTTCTTCAGACAGATGAGACAAAACTGAGGCTTTTTGGCAAATCGACTGTTTGTTCACAGAGGCAAGAAATAACCCTTTCAAAGAAAAGAACACTGTTCTGGAGCTGCTTTGCGGCGTCTAGCACAGGGTGTCTTGAATCTGTGCAGGGTACAATGAAATCTCCAGAATATCACGGCATTCTGGAGTGAAACATACTGCCAATGGCCTGAAAGTTCATTCTCAGGCACAGGTTATGGGAACTCCAACAGGATAATGACCCAAAAACATATAGTTAAAACATTCAAGAATGGCTAAGAACAAAACAACTATTCTGAAGTGGATTTCTATGAGCCTTGATCTAAATCATCTGTGGAAAAAACTGAATCATGCAATCTGGAGAAGACATCCTTCAAACCTGGGGCAGCTGAACAGTTTGCTCATGATGAGTGGGCCAGACTACCTGTTGACAGTATTTCGTTATGGATCCCATCATTTTTGTACAAGCCAGTTTCATTATTATTATTTTTTTAGTATTATTATGTTGAATCAAAATTCAACAGCAATGTCTGATTTTCATTTGTCGATTTTCAATAAATTATTATTTATTATTACTTTTGTCACTATCAATGTATGTAACCATATCAGGGCTTCTCTGGCCCCATGGGGGTGTGGCTCTGCAGGGCCTCTGAGGGTGTGTTTGCAGTGCATCCTTGGGGGCTATGGGATATGGGGAGGAGCCTCTGCTGATCAGATTTGTTTGTCAGGTGTGTCCAAAGGGTGCTCGATCAGTTTGGCATCTGGGGGATTTGGAGAACAGGTCGGCACTCTTGATGTCTTTACTTGTAATGTATGTCTTTACAACATTGGCCTTTCTGTGGGACAGGACCAGACAAGCCAGTCTTTGGTTCCCACGGGCATGGTTGAGTCTTGGGTGCTCATGATCCTGTCACCAGTTTAATGGTACATGTTATATGGCTGATTGGTATGAGGATATTGCTGTCTAATACAAATACAAATGGTAAGGTCTGTTCGAGTCCTGCCTCGGGTCTCTGTGCATGGAGTTTGCATGTTCTCCCTGTGCTTGGAGGGTTTCCTCTGGGCTCTTTTGTGTTTTTCCAGAATACAAAGAAATGAGGGTAATTGAAGTTTACAAATTGCCTGCAATGTGTGAATAACAATCAGGCGTCAAGCTGGATGGATATAGAAAAGATTTAAAAGAAAAGATGGATATATCTCCAGAGTGGGGAATATCCGTCGCCTGATGTGCTAGATGGCATGTGGATCGACCAAATTATTAAATTACCAAATAAAACTGTGACGTTACACTACAATAGACTAATGGTCTAGAATACTGCACAGCTGATCCACCACAACTGATGTTGCACTTCACCTCGCTTCAAGTGGTCCATTACAACAACTCATCATAGGTGAAAACTTTAAATATTACATCTTTATAAATTGTCTTTACATGTGAGATGCAGATGTGATAAATTAATGTTACAGATCTCTATATTGAGAGCACTAAGTAACTCTCCCTCCCTCTCTCTCTCTCTCTCTCTCTCAGTGTCCATCCTGAAAGCCCTTTGTTTGCCCTCTTAGCCAATCGAGGCGGATTACGACACAAGCTGAGGTTCTATAAAGGCGCCTCCACGCTCAGCAGCATCCTTCAACCAGGCAGTTTAAACCTGCAATATACCGGAGCGGAAAAAAACATCCTTCCCTCTATATATACACCAGATCTGTCTTTCTTGGGATGCATTAAGGCTGTTTTTGTATCTTTTGTTGTTGTTGTTGTTGTTATGGAACTGAAACTCAGGCAGATGGACATTTGATTTCAACCAGCTGGAGGATTTTTGCACTTTGCAATTGACAAACTTTGCATCACGTCGGAAAAGACAGAAAGAAGGATAAGGCACGCTTGGTATGGCGCGCGCTAACTTTTGGCTGTTCTTAACGGTGCTCGTGGCGCTCGAGCTGTGCGGCAGCGACGAGCCGGAGTTGCTCTCGCGCGCGCCGGCGCCCTCTGAGGTGCCCGTGATGGCCGTGATGCCCTCGGCCGTTTCCCTGCTCGAGCTGATGCACGAGGAGGAAGTGCCGGCGGAGGAGGAGGAGGAGGCGGAGGAGGAGGAGGCAGCCGGCGCGCGCCAGTGCTCGGCGTGCGCGTGGCGCGAGCAGAGCCGCGCGCTGCGCCTCGAGACCATCAAGTCGCAGATCCTGAGCAAGCTGCGGCTCAAGCACGCGCCCAACATCAGCCGCGCCGTGGCCGAGCAGCTGCTTCCGCGCGCGCCGCCGCTGCAGCGCCTCCTGGACCAGCACGACTTCCAGGGAGACGCGGCGGGAATAGGAGCGGCACGAGAGCTGGACGAGTTCACCGAGGCGGACGAGTATCACGCCACCACCGAGTCGGTGATCGCGATGGCCTCCGAGCGTGAGTGCCACCAAATAGCGTACCAACTTTCAAATGTGAAAACTTAGTCCGAAAGTTCTAGCGCGTGCACACAAACCCCCAGGGGGGCAGCGACTAACACGTGAACACGCTAAAGTGATACATAAATCAACACCTAATGGCTTAATGGTACAGTAGGTGCCAAGTCAGTGTTATATAGACGGAATTCAGCACTGTGCTAAAGGCTGGGCAGATGACCTAATATGGATAGTGTGATATATGACGTCACAGCGTTTTTTCTTTCTTTCTTTCTTTCTTTCTTTCTTTCTTTCTTTCTTTCTGAGAGTAGTGTCTATAATACTTCCAGCATTAGTTTAATACTACTTTAAAACTAGAAACAAATCCATTTGTACAGAAAGCTTCAAATATTAGAGCGCGGATAGCACTAGAAACTTTCCTTTTTATTTTTCGATGAAGAAAATCCAGCCACATCTTGATTTGCTCATGTTCCTTTTACTTTTACTCATGTTAACATCTTCCATTCGTACTTTGATCTTCCCTACATACTATGTTTAAACAGAAACAGACACTACTACTGTTGAGACTAGTGCCTTATTTGAAAACTAGATGTTAGGCTACTTCTAATTCACACAACTTGTATATAGTTGTGAAGTTATGAAGAGTGTTTGTTAGGTGTAGAGTTGGTGCTCTGACTTTTCATTATGACTGAAAGTCTCACACCTAAATAATTCAGGAAGTTCTAAAGCTCCTGACGTTTCCATACTGTATGGAAAAAATGCAATCTCAACTTTTTTTTAAACAGAATTGAGACAAACAAAAGGATAAATATGATGCACTGTTTAACCAAATCTGGCCAAAGAGAGAGTCTTTATCCCGGCCTTTCCTAGGTAGTATCTATCTGAATAAGTTCTCTACTGAGATCTATAATATATATTGACAATAATATACAATGCTCACACAATACAATGTACAAATCCTTTTTTTTTTTTTTTTTTTTTAACAAACATCACTATGTTTGCCTGCTCATTCTTAGGGATCATGTTAAGAACATTTTGAATCCTTTATCCAGTTATTTAAAACAACAGTATCTATGAGTGTTGAAAAGATGAAGGGAACTTGTCATGCCTTAGCAGAACTTTTGCCTTTTTTAACGTTGCCTATAGCCGAGAATTGCACATTCCTCATTTAAGAGGAGAGGACTGGCCATTAGGAAGTAGGTAATGTGTCGAATATGAATTCATGAATATAGAAAAACCTAATGATGAGATTATGATTAGAGATGCTTTTATATGACTGCGTCTTCGTTCTCATCCATTACTTGCACAGAGAGGTCAGTTTACCACTGAACTCTCTCAGCTGTTTTTTTTATTATTTTTTTTATCGCATACTTATGAGCGAACATATGGCAGGCCTAGGGCTCTGCGTGATGTCCTTGGCCATATCGGTGGCTAAAAATTCGAATTCAAAAATTCATCACAAACTGCAATAACATGCTGCATACTTTAAAATTTATGTTCGCAATCACAGCTTGTGTATGTTTTTTTTGTTTGTTTTTTTGGTGTGTGTGTGTGATAAATCAATAATGATAATGTAATTTAAAACATGACAGGCAGATGCACACAAAGTAAACCCAATTTGCCTACAGTCCCGGCCACTGGTCAAATCTGATATCAAAAATATGTTCTGTTTTGAATTATTTTTGTGTGTTTATATTAATAGTAGATACTTGAACAGATAGCTTAATTAATCTCAGATAAATAACAAACATTAAAGTCATACAGCTCAAACAAAACAAACCTCTAAACCGATACCTCAGGGTTTGCAAGTTCTCTCATTTATGGTTTGAGACTGTTCTAGAGTTACATTTATTTGTTTGGCAATTTTTGTGTTGTTCCCCAACCATTTCATTGTCCATTTCAAACTTAAAAAAGTTTTAACCTTTCTAGCAATCCTGGGATTTGAACTCTCAACCTTGCAGTATTTAGCACAGATGCAACATAACTAATCATAAACAATCCCAAACACCAACCAATGCATCATATCGAGCTCGAGGATATGTTTTCCCAACCATTGTAATAAAACATGTTGCAACTGAGTGGCAATCTGGCAACCCAGGCAGTGAGAAAAAGTGTGTCCAGAAAGATGCTATTGTTCGTCCCTCAGCAGCGCACTCGCCTTTTAAATGCGAACTTTATAGGCGCAGCTTGGAGAGAAGGGGGTGTGGACACACACACACACACACACATACACACACAAAGCCCTGAGGGAACAGAATCAGGGTCGAGGGGGAGTGTGTGACCTTTCCGCCAAGAAACGCCGGGGGTTCAACAACATTTACACACGTAATGTATTCTGCACAAGGCGGACGAAAAAGCCGAGCAAATAATCCCGTTTTTTTTTCCTTTCTTTCTTTCTTTCATTCTTTTTTGGGCAGGACGAGATGTGAACAAAGCTGGGGTTTGTGTGTCCCCCCTCACTAAACTCTCGCTTGATTGCCACTCAGTTCACGTCTCAGAATAATGAACAGCAGTTTAAACGCAGCTTGTGATTTCACATAAAATATATATATATATATATATATATATACAAACAGCTGCAAAGTAATGACTTCAATTTTTCAAATGAACTTTACCAGCTTTCGAAAGTTCCATATCCACAAAGTCACTTTCACAGTGTTCGTTTGCGTCCAGCTGGATTTATATAAACCCTGTAGGTGTTAATTCAACACTGGGGAATTTTGCTGTGTGCCTACTAATGATGCACATGTTAAAGAAAAAAAATGAGCACATATGGGATTGGTAATGCGTTACCACCTTGTAAACTTCATGTTTCCTACGCAAAGTAGTGCACATGCCAGAAAGAAAGTGTACTGCATATAAAGCTATATATAACACCATGAGCATGAGCTGGATATGGCACGTACAGAATGCGTACATTGACAACATTTTATAGGAGAAAATACAATGCATTCGCGGAGCTAAAACTGACTGAAGTATCGCCGTTTTCTTACAATTGGGTGAAGAACCTCATTTTGTGACAGGATCAGAACCTCAAGAAAGAAAAAAAAACATATAGTTGTAGAACAAAAGTATTTCACTACATGTGCCTTTAATATAACTATGTGATATCTTAGCAAGCGAAATAATGAAATATTCATAAATGCGGACATACCTAATTTTGCTAGGGTTTAGGAATTTATTTCTTGAAAGAAGCCAAATTATCTGCCAATAGAGTAAGACGTTTTTTGCTTGCAATTTGAGTAACATTTGACTAGAAATAAAGTTAATCTTAGATTTTTTTTTTTTTATCTTATAAAAAAAATTATAGGTTTGCTTAGATTCAAGAATATTCTATTTGCTAAGATGCTAAAAAAATGTTTTTTTTTGCAATGTATATATCATAAACAAAATATTAAAAAATATTATCCTGGATGGGCAAAGAACCATACATGGCAACTTCATTGACCTTGACTTAAAACTGACTACAATAAAGTAATCACAGAAGTAAAAAAAATAAAATAAATGAAAGTCTTTGAAGGCAAATATTTCCAAAAGCTGAATGTTTGAAACTCCCAAATGCAAAAGAATGCAGAAAAGGAACTTAGAGATATAATAATAAAACAAAGATGTTGGTGCTAGGCAGTACTGACGGTGCAGTGGATTAAAGTCGTATTAGGTTGCTTAGTTTGCGTTCACATTGAGATACAAGATGCAGAGTTAATCCAGAACTCTGATACGTTCATGAATTTGGATGCGGTGTTGATGTGTGGCAGAATCTGTTTATGCTCACAAAATCTGAGTGAACTGTTGATGTTCTGCAAAGTTCTGTCGGCATGCCTTGACCAGGTTCTGTATAAAAGTTTTATTTGGCAGCTAGATTAGTTAGATTAAACTCTTTTTAGCTTTAATTACTTCCCAAGTGCATGCACATTTGGTGCTTTTGTGACTTTTACCAATTATCCTTCCTTAGCAATGGTTAGTAGTGGTTGTGCATATGTCTCAAATATACTCCTCCAAGTAGAAATTAAAAGTCCTATTATTATTTATCGTTGCATTATACATTATTTAATGGTTTTGGATTTGGGCCCTGACTTCTGCCTTCTAATGCCTGGGATCAGTGTAAACATTTTCCACGCAGTACTGCATTAAATAAGTACAAAACACTACTGTACAGTATATAGCCCAAAATTTGTGGTCAGCTGATCATCACCGGTGTGTACAGTAAGTTAACTAAAACTAATGACCTCCACTCTTTTGAGAAGGCTTTCCATATATTTTGTACCGTGGCTGGGAGGGTTTGTGATCATTCAGTCACAGGAGCTTTAGTGAGGTTAGGCATTGATACAGCTTGAAGAGGGCTGGGGTGCAGTCAGTGTTCCTGTTCATACCAAAGGTGTTCATTGGGGTTGAGGTCGAGGCTCACTCTGTGCAGGCCTTAGCAAACCATGTCTTCATGGAGCTTGGAGCTCGTTGTCATGCTACAACAGGTTCGGCTTGTTTAGTTCAAGTTAAGTGAAAATGAAATGTCACAGCATGCAAAGATAATTAATTTGTGGGGAAAACATACATATGCAAGGCAGAGTCGGCGTAAAAAAAAAAAAAGAATGCATCAGTGTTTGATTTCTCTTATACTACAGCAATTACAACTTTTTATTTATAAAAAAAAGACATACTTTTTATCTGTCTAAAGTCACCTTCAGTATTTTGTAACGTCAATGTTCTTCGTCCATGCACATCCAGCCTCCAAGTGAAATCAGCTATAAATAGGGCTGGTACTCACCAGGGACGATCTGATACGATATTATCATGATACTTAGATGTCGATTTGATTTCTATTGCAATTCTGTAAGTATCATATTATTATTAGCATGATTCCAAAAAAAGATAATATAATTTGCTTATAAAACAAACGTAGTAAATAATTTACTCTTGATGTGTAGCCTGCCAATGTGTGAATTATTTATAGCGCACCACCTGTAGGATTATAGAGGAAATGCAACATTTTACCACATCAAATGCAAAAACATGCAGTATAAATGAAAAATATGATGATTAAATTTTCTTTTCTCTGACTTTTACAAAGAGCCGACGATGAGGACTCCTTCTAGAAAAGATAAAGAAACATCTCGAGAATAAATTTAAATATCAACATTTATATATATATATATATATATATATATATATATATATATATATATATATATATATATATATTTTTTTTTAATAATGACAATCAGCATTTATTAATATTCTATTAAAATCAAATTACATGAATTAGTCATGTATATAATACATGTTGGGAGAGGAAAGTAATCTGACCAATCTGGCCAATGGAACCATCAGCTCTGTGATTTAAGGCGAAATTAAAGCAACATTTGTTGTAGCGTTTACCCTATAACCGGGAGCCAAGGGAGTAATATTGCCCATGTGTGGGAGGGAAGGCATCACTCTCTCTCTCTCCTGTCAATCACAGCAACACTAGACAACCATCTGTGTGCTTCTGTATGCAGATAAGCACCCATAGCGCTTCGCTTTCACCGTGTTCTGCTGTCCTGTGATGCAGTATTAGCAGCAGCTCAGAAAAGATACTGTTGGCTGGCTTCAGGCTTGATGTGTCAAGGAGGAAGCCCATATGAGCCTTCACTTCCCCAGCTGGTAGCTATCACATGATATAGGGGGTTTGTTTAGTGGGTGGAAGTCAAATCAGAGAGAAAATGGGGACTAGTTTATCAGAAGACGGAAAACACACACATGCACACATCCACACGCAAAAGTCCTACTCCGGAAGTCAAATAAATGAGCATATTGCTGTTCGTTATCATTTTCACATATGCATTGCTTTTCTGTATGAATTGCTCAGTTAAGCATTTCATCAATGTGCTCGTGGTAAATATAAACCCAGTGAACTCGCTATAAATAAATCCAACGGGAAGGAAATCTGCACGGAGTGGGCAGAGTAGTGTTGTTTTGAGAGGTTTGCAACTTCAGCAGTTACGAGAGTTGGCACATTTCAATGCTGACATATACTCACAGGATTATGCAATTAACTTCGGCTCATTCTATCGCTTTTAAACCTCTCTCTACACCCGTGCCGATTGTCCTCACTACCGTTTCCATCCTGTATCGTTCCTGCCACCTGTCTTCTCTTTCATATCGTCTCTCTCTCCTGCTCTTTCATTCTTTTATCTCTTCTCCATTCCTTCATCTCTTCTCCTCCTCTCCCAGCTCTCCCACCTCTCCCTCTCGCGCTGTCATTCCCCCCTTTATTTCCGCGTGCTGCACAAAGGAGCGCAACGCTCTCGCCTCTGGCGTCATGAGCGCATCCCACAGGAGGACCGAAACGCCTCTCTGTTTTGCAGATAAAGCAAGAGAGAGAGAGAGAGAGAGAGAACTTCAAATTCTGATCCTTCCTCGCTAGAGATTTTCTTCTCGGTGGCATTAACACTCCAAAACAGATTGAGTTATTTATAGGTTTATGTTCCCCAGTCATGTAACACATATACACGCACATGTATGCAGAGGACGCACTTATTCAGCGCACACTGTCGTGTATTAGTGAACGTTTATTAGAAAAGATGATTTACTGATTATACTTAGATTTTACGATACTGTCACAATACACAGTACGTTCACACGATGTATGGTTTGTTCTTGACTCAAAGTAGGTTTCGCTCATGTTTTTAAGTGTTCTTTTTTCTTTTAACATACGCCCTGGATTCACCAGTGTTTTTGTGTGATAGTCAGCTGCATAGTTACTCAGATAATTGGCTAGGTACTTATCCTATAATAGAAGCCTTTAATGCATCACATATAATTTAATGCGTTTTTCATCAAGATTTTTTTTTTACGTTTTGCACTTTAATCAAATGCTTTTGATGCTTTATTCCAAAGATGATCATAGAGTTGTAAAAATGACTAATCGAGCTGGTTTCCTGACAGTACCTAGAATCGTCCCAGAATAGCGCCGGTCCTTTGTAAAAACATCAGTGCGGCGTCATTTAATGTCCTTCTTCTTGCATTTTTCAAAAAAGGTGCGAACCTTTCTTTTCTTTTAAACACTCCGCACTCTGTTCTGTAACACAAAACAGGTCATAGGTGTCAAAATCAAGTTGACCTTCGCTATTTAGCCTTCGAGTCTGATTGATTAGGGCTGTGCGGTGCCCAAGTGCATTAAGTACAGCTAACGCTACATAGACTGATACGACAAAAGAGGTTAGCATGCACCTGCTTTAAGCCACTTGTGCGTCTCAGGCGTAGATCTCAGACCCATCACTGGGTGTCATTTCAGTTCTTGCATGTGTGTGTGTGTGTGAGAGAGAGAGAGGGAAAAAAACAGAGAGAGAGAGAGAGAGAGAGAGAGAGAGCGTTTTTATGCTGCATGCATGTGGTTCAGTGTGTATGTGCATGTGTGAGGCCGGGGTTGCTGACCCCTTGGAGCCCTCATTTGTCACCTGTCTACATATTTAAACCAGGCCTTCCTCTCTCATCAGTGTCCCTCTCTAACAACCGCCAGCTTTTTCGGGAGTGTTTGTTCGTAATTTGTCGCCCCTCCTTCTCCTCAGTGGAGTGTTTAAAAAAATCAGTTCCTCGAATGTATAAATCCCTGGCCTTTTTTGCCTTTTTTTTTTTTTTTTTTACTTTGCTGATTTGTGTATTTGAAATGGATGTTAAAAATCACATGACACCTAAAAACGTTTTCTTGATGCACAGTACTGTATGTATTAGGTTATCTAGCTTTTGCAGAGTTTTCGAAGGTAACAGCATAAAATGTATACAACAGTTGTATGATACTGTAGATGAAATGTCAGATTCGATGTTCAGATTTCTGTTTACCATGAACCTTTGTGAAAATATTGATTCACAGAAATTCAAATGCACCTTATTTTAACATTTTTCTTTTGCTTAGAATATTCAGCTACCATTGTCCAAATGGTGAAATTGGGACAAAGATACACACACACACACACACACACACACACACACACACACACACACACACACACACACACACACAGAGAGAGAGAGAGAGAGAGAGAGAGAGAGAAAGAAGAACTAATACATTCACTGAGTCAGTGGAGAAAAAGCCCCCTATTGACAAGAGGGGTCACAGAGTTCACAGCAATGTGATATATCGGACGAGGAGCCAATTAACCTCTTCAGGTCTTTTTCTTTGGCCACGAAAAGAGAGCTGGTAGTAGATTAAACAACACGACAACCCCCCTCCATGAAAGAACGAACACTTAAGACGTCAAACACACACACACACTGGCACTCACACACGCACACACACACACACACACACACACAAACATACTCACACACACATACTCGCTTCCAACATCCACCCACCAACCACTCCCACCTTAAAAAACAAGAGCCACAAGTCTTTTATAGTGTTGACCCTATAAAAGGGTCATTTCCTGAAGGTGCAGGAACCATAAACGTTAAGAGGTCGCGCAAAAAAGACAACCCGGGCGTCCGACTGTCCTTTAAGTCAGCGGTCAGAGCGTGTGAGGAGTTAGTGACTAAAGCTACATACACGCCGAATAGTAACACCTGTGTCTGAGATCGTTTTCGACGATTCCCGTCCATAGGAAAAGGAAGGGGTGGGGGGGTGGGGGGGGGGGGGAAGGGGGGGATTGTCGAGCAAACGTGTGCGGAGGCTTTTGTGTCATCTGCCTGTTTTGTTTGAGCAGGAATAAAGAGTGAGGACAGTGGGGCTGTTGAGCTAGCACAACACGCTGTCAATTTTATGGCTAATAAACTTTCAAAGAGCCCAAAGTCCATTAATACCCGAGGCAAAATTTCGCCAGGCCTCTCAGGAATCTCGCCCTCTCCTCCCTCTCGCTCTTCTTCCCACGCTGGGCAGTTTCTGGTTTTAACCCCTAACAAACATCACTCAAAATGCAATACTCGAGCCACACGCATTATAATTCAACATAAGTCATAAATACCACCATCTCACACGCACGCTGACAGCGAGGCAGCGATTCTGTACGAGGGCTTGGACTTGACCCCTTTATATCCAGGGACGGTGCGAGACAAATCTGTATAAGTGAACGTAAAGGTGATCTGTATCTGTATCCCGAATAGAAATAGGGAGAAAAGCAACGTTTTTTGACAGTGTTAGGTTATCGGCCATAGAAGATTTTAAGGCATGTGTTGCATATAGAACTAATATAAATGTAATATACAGTGCTCATTGTTACCATCTGGCAGATAACACTAATATAATAAACAAGACTAGATGATCTGTAACATGTGACAGTTGTCGTGCACATAAGCTTAAATGAGCTACAGGTATTTATTAATTTATTGATTTATTTAAATATTAGGAGGTTTTAATAGGTGTTCAATGTTCAGTTCCTCATAACTAAATGATATGCAAAAAGCAAACTTACTGCCCACGTACAGTACCAATATGCTATCATTATACAGTAGTTGCTATGGTTACATGTTTGAGAGTATTATCTCACTCTTTTGTCGCTTTCAATGAAACCATTACCATACACTGTAACTCGTATATATATCATTTTATTTTTCAGTGTACATTCATGTGCTTTATTTATTTATTTATTTATTTTTTGCATATGATAGTAAAGCTTTAATATTGGCTTCTTCTTTGAGAATTTCACATATTATTCCTCATTCAGGCACGTTCTTACTTTTTATTACAGTATTCCGATTGCTATTGGTTAATATATTTGGTTTAAATGTAATATTTAAAAATGACAGATTTTAGCTAGAATTTCGCCCTTTTTGTCTGGCGCCCGGATCATAGTTAACGTAGTGTAGCAGATTATTGCTCCATTATTCTAGTCGATATATTCAGATGAGGTTCACCTGCCGTGTGTCTTCATGCTTCCGTCTGAGCTGTAGACGTACCGTACATGATTAAAACAGGAGAGACTCATTTCACATTTGTGTGAAAAATGGAGTCGCCAGTTGAAAGTTAGTACCATCCCAAGCAATTCGTCTGCAGATAAAACCTTTACAAATCTCCATTAGGACACTCTTGCTGGAGCAGTGGGAGATTTTAGTTACAGCTATCGGAATGTGTGAAAGGAGCAGCGCAGCTCTGTAATGCCACGTGGAGCAACAAGCGTTCCTGTCCTAAAGGGACTGAGAACATGGACGTTTTTATCGGGGGCTGCTTTTATAGGGCCGAGTTAAAGAGCCAAAACAGATGTCTGTGCTCTCTAATAAAGGAAATAATTACTCAGCGCTCTCCACTAATTAAGCACTTTGTCGAAATGAGGGCGGGATGGAGGGAGGAAACCAATAATAATCGACAGGCTCGTTGCTGCCATTCATGCATTCTTTAAAGAACGATGATCGTGAGAAGAACAGCTGAATCATTCTGGCCATTAAGAGCACTGACAAGCCGGAAAGGACTTCAGCATCATGTGTATGAAAAATTAATAAGAATCTTAAGTGTTCAGAGGGTAGCTTTTTACAAAGAGGATGAGCGGCTAACACACACACGCACGCACACACACACACACACACACACACACACACACACACGTACTTCCTTTTCCATTTAATGTTGGCCATGGAGTTCATTAGCAATGCCGAGTCGTTCATTGCCAAAAGCACATTTGGATGAAGTCCAAGGCCACTGCTGTTAAGAACAACGGAACAGCTTGAGAATATATTGAGAAAAGAGTGTGCTGCTTCTGAAGCTTTAGTAGTTATTAGGGGCAATGGAATCTCAGTGCTCAGCTTCTGAGCTACTGAGAAAAAGGTTGTGAATTCAAACCCCAGAACTGCCAGAGAGCCAGTATTAGGTCCTTAAGCAAGGCCTTTAACCTTCAGCTGCACAGGGTTGTCCTTGAATTTCTATATTAACACACACACGTACAAACACGTAGTAAGAATCACACAGTAGGAAATTGTGGATTTACAGTACAAAGTATAAAAAGTATAAAAACAAGAAGACTATATATGAGCTCAGACTGTGAAGCTCTGTCAATAAAAAAAGGCTTAAATGTGCATGTTAAATGTCCACCTCACACCAGGTTAAGCATTTCATCTTTTCAATTAAAAAAATGAATAATTTATTAATTGATTCATCTTCAGTAACCGGTTTATCGTAATCAGGGTCAAATTTGGATCAGCAGTCTGTCCCAGGAACAATGGCTGTGATGCAGGGATACACACTGTTTTTGCAGGGCATATTGCTGGGCACCGCACACAAACATCCATTAAGATGAATTCATTATTTTAATGGACCTAGATTACGGCCACATTATTCCCAGCACTGGTCAAAATGAGTGGCTGACTGAAGATTAGAGGAAACTGATGAAATCATTTCACAGATTCTTAAACGTTGCACAATCATTTTTGGAACAGTATTAGAATTTATATTGAATTATTAATAAAAAATACCTAAAATGTATTGAAAAAAGTTGCATAGTGTTGTGCTTTAATGTATAACTCATTGTGCCCAGGTCATTATAGATACCTGATATTGCTTTTGGAAAAGCAATATGTTTAGGTTTGTGTAGAGGGTCACAAATGTACTCTGAATGTGAGTGTTATTTCGAGATGGGGCATTTTGCCGTACAATAATGAATTTAGTTATAAAAAATAATGAAAAAATAAAAAAACTCACAACTTCAAAAAAATCAAAAAACCCAGTTTGTAATACGTTTTAATATTAGAACATGATGTGCTAATTTATTTATATACTTTCCTGTCATATGCAGTTACTACTTTTTATGGTTTGACGAAATCTGCACACACAATTGCGTTCCTCCTAAAAGACTTAATCATATTTCATAAAGTTTATCACATCACATCACAATGTCTTGATGTAATTAATCATAAACTTTTATTAGGCTCATTCTTCGAAATCATGTTATATATAAACCCAGGGCTACAATATAAATCTCACTGAATGAAGTACTGAACATGTGCAAGCTCGATAGATCTGCATCGTGTTAACATCTTCCAGAATCTGGTGGAGACCCCACTGTGTTTAATCCCATGTTAAAGTGGATAAGTATGTCCACATGCATGCCTGTACTGCATTCTAAATCTTTATTACAGCTGTATGAAAATTAGAGGTCCCTCATGTTAGAGAAGGAGTCAAAACTAAATTACAAACAAAGGTTTGCATGTATGTTGTTCATGCGCTAAAATGCGATGAAAAAACTTTCCAGTAATGCAGCTCGGCCATTGCAGCTCATTGATTACATTAGACGCACTCTCAAGACACATTTTCTAGGGCAACTGAAGCATATCAAGGGTTACATTAGTGAGTCTGCTTAGATGTAAATTGACACAATCTCAAAAGCTGTTGTAGTGTACAAATGTTTTTTGACTAACTGGATCGCATACACACACACACACACACACACACACACACACACACACACACACACACACACACACACATATATATATATATGCTTATCAAATTATAATCATATATATCAATATATATCATATAGCAATAAATTTAGTGTTAAAATATTTGTCTTTTACTGAAGTATGTACTGTATACTGTATTTTTTTAACATATTTTGTGGTTTTTTTTTTAAATACCCAGTGAGATAAATGAGGCCCAGTATGTTTATGTGGAGCTTGAAGGTTACAAACTATTTGTAATTTGTATAACACAACAGTAACTATCATTAATGAAATGGTAGACATAATGACAAGTCAAGTGTGGAGTGTTCCTACATAGACCTAATGCAAAATGAATAAGCTTATACATAAGTTTCTGCTAAGTTGTTCTGATATGAAGTCGATGCTTAAGTTTTACCTAAATATGTTCTTGGATTGGATGGGAGCAACATAATTCAGTATGCCTTATGATTTAGAACATCAACTAAACATATTTTTGTGTTTCTTTTGCATTCCTGCAATGCTGTAGTGCATACAGTCATAAAATGTTACTGTTTACATGTGAGATGCACCCACAGCATTGTACGGCCTTTCAATGTAAACAAAAATCAAAAGTTGTGGTATGATGACATTGTGCTCGTATCAGTCTGCTAATGTGCTTGTTCACATAAAATTGATTGGACGCTAAAATCCAGTATGATCTAATTGTTTAATTTTTTAAAAATGTAGCAAAATCATTTCATTAAGAATCTGTAATCCTCTTGTATTGTCATCATACTGCTGATTTGTCATGTCATTCCAGCTTCAACTGTAGCTAAACCTCCTAAACCCTGACACATGTGGATGTAATGTGTGTGTCCATCTCCCCCTCCAGAAAATTAGAGGTCCCTCATGTTAGAGAAGGAGAATCCCCCAACGTCCTTCTCCTCTGTCCTCCTCCCCCACTATGCCCCCCCGCGCCCGTTCCTCCTGGGACCGAGGGCCGAACAAAGACTGTGCAGGGCCTGTGTGAGTGCTGCTGGGCCCCTGTCTTATTAGAGGAGTCGTTAACGTGTCAGAATGATTAATTTCCAGAGGTGCATAGAAATCCCCTAGAGTCACATTCATTCTTTTTAGCACACACTTCCCTCAAAATACCACATTTGCATTTCCCATTAAGAAAATATAGATATATATATGCAAATAGAATCCCGCCCCCTTTTTTGAGAGGGGAGGAGTGCATTATAGGCTTCTGTCTTTTTCTCCCCAACAGATGACCGTTTTCTTTTTAAAGGAAAATCCTTTAGGGATTTTTTTTTTCCGCCATTCGGCGAGATACAAAACTTCAGTTTAAGCCAAGCATGTGAATGGGACTTATTTACACCATCACCCTCACCAATCATCAATTTACACAAAAATATTGATATAAGTTCAAATTTTATACCTGTTCTTATCATATAGAAGGTCAAAGCTTTATGACTTAATTTGTTAAATTGAATAGAATTGTGATTATAGAGACTGATAAATAAAAAGGTGTTAAAATATTAATATGGCAGTAGCTACTACACTTACAGAAGACAATTATTATATAGTGTGAATGACAATATATGTAGGCTACATATAAAAAAAATCAGAAATCATATAAAATCCAATCCGATCCACAGGCCAATAGTGATTTGGGTTTACGACATATTTCACTAATTAGCATGTCTATAACAAGTTTCAGTTGGAGCAACTGATGTTTAAGGTCCTGAAAGAATAGAATATCATGAAGTCTTATTAAAAAAATGTTTTTTTAAAAAGCGCAGATTTTTGTTCTAATCCCCCACCCCCACTCTGTAATCCGTTTGCCCCCATAGTCCGTTTGATATTTTTCCCCTGAGAACTGAATTTGATTATTTCAAATACTCCCTCTTTGCTGTTAAATCCCACCACTGGTGTTACTAACAGGCCTTTCACTGAGATTTCAAGTTCAGTACTTATTAGCCTTTCTGAGACTACATATGAAGAAAATTAGACAATTTAATGGAGCCAGGCTTTGATGATTGAAGATCTAAAAGATGTAAAAACAGTATATGGGCTATCTATGTCTAAATAGACTAGCACCAGTGTTTGTGCATGATCAATTAGCCACACAAGCCTAATCTCGTCAATATCTGGCACTGACGCTGCATTTAGTGCCCAGCTTCTTAGCAGGGTTTTTACATTTTATTTATTTAAAAACTGACTATTTGAATTAAGAATTGAAGAAGTGAATTGAAGAAGGCTGAACAAGCTATATTTGTTGAAAACTTCTGAATCTGTCTTTTTATTATTGTTATGACTAGACCAATCTGTGTTATATTACTTATTGTTAAGAGTAATATATAATAGACAAAATGGAGTCAATATCAATAGTATATTATGCACAATTTTTAGCTTCCATAGCCCTTAAAACCCAGAACATTTTTAACAATACATGTTTTAATAAATAACTATAAAGGTCAGGCTTGTGCAATATAGAGTGACATATCCTTTTCAGCTCGACCTGAGCAATATGATGATCTGAACGAATATTATTTTAACCAACTATCCAAAAGCACGTCATTTCTATGACAAGAAAATAACAATATGCACATTTGGTGAGTTACATTTTTTTGCGACGTCATTCCCATATTACAGTAGTGTCAGATTTACGCTTCTTAAAAGTAATGATAACTTTAGTTCTACATGACATATCCGAAAACCCAGTTTGATGTCTGAAGCCCCATTAATTAGCCACCATTAATTAAACTTTATGTAACTTTATGCTTTAAGTCAGAAAGTTAAAAATAAGTATTGATTTTGTTCAGGTAGGAAGAGAAGGTTCTGAAGCAGAATTAATTTCAGAGAATTTCAGAGAATTTCAGAGGGGGCGGCACGGTGGTGCAGTGGTTAGCACTGTCGCCTTGCACCTCTAGGGTCCGGGTTCGATCCCCGGCCAGGCTCGATTCCTGTCTCTGTGTGCATGTGTGCAAACAACAACATGCTGTGTGCAAACAACAACATGTTCTCCCCGTGTTTGGTGGGTTTCCTCCCACAGTCCAAAGACATGTAGATTAGGTTAATTGGCATTCCCAAATTTCCCGTAGTGTGTGAATGAGTGTGTGAGTGTGTGTATGTCTGCGTGCCCTGCGATGGATTGGCACCCTGTCCAGAGGGTATGCTGCCTCGGGAGATAGGCTCCAGTCTCCCCGTGACCCTGAACACAAGATTAAGCGGTATAGATGATGAGTGAGTGAGTGAGAATTTTAGAGGCCATCTGGGCAGTGCTCCAGGTATTGCTTTTTTCAGTGATATAGTACCATGCTCCTTTCTGTCTGAATGGGGAGAAGCCCATATACAAGAAACAGATGACATGGTGGCCATTAAGACACAGATTTGAAATGGGTAAATCAACCCCACAAAGTAATTATTCCTGTTTGCTAAGAGACAGGACTTATGTGATACAGCTGCCACCCTAAATATTACAATATTACTGCTGTATTTACATTCAGTCCACGCTCATTAATGTGCCGCTCCCAATGGAAACCAAACAACAACAGGAACTAGAAACAGAGACTATGGACTACAAACTACAAATGTGAATTCGGGTGCAAACATGAACAGGACCATGTGAAATTCATGGGCTTAAGATGTAGTCCAGCATTCCAACAGTGCTGCTGAAGCATGATGCATCGGCAGAGTGGGTAAGCAGAGGATTCTCACCCAGGCAGCACGACAATGATGTTTAGGCGATAGGTGATGGCACCTCATCAGAGGCAGAGCAGGTTTGATGGTCATCGATATGCCAAAAGCCCAAATTTTGAATTCAGCAGGGCAGGGTGGGTGATTAACGACCCCCTCGCCAAAGTTAGGGATCATGCCAGGCTGGACACAGGAGGTCCCTTTCTCATCCTAGGCTTGGATGTTCTTTAGATGCTGCTTTAGGAGAGGCCATATTGCCAGCTTCTAGGGTTGTTTTGGGGGGTGATGCTGATCCATTTGCCTCTGGTCCAGCTGAAACAGAAACATCCTTACCACTTTGTTCTGCTTCCAGGCCTGTTTAAGCAGTAAACAGTCTGTGCATTCTACCATGAATAAAACTACAAATCATGAAGCAAACCAAACAAGAACAGGAACTAGAAACATGGACTATGGATTATTAATATGGACTAAAGTCTAATGTTAGAAACACAATAGCTACTAACTACAACACAGAGTAAATACAACCGAGACAAAGACAATGCAAAACAGAACTTCGTCAGAATCCTGAACAGGCATAAACAATACTTCCAAAGAGGCTGATGGGAGGGGTAGCATTGTGCTCCTCTGGTCCTGCCTTAACATAAGCCTTGTAGCCACCTTTGAAATAAAGGAATGAGTCAGACAGAATTATATATTTTAAAAAATGACATAGAAATAAAATAACTTTTTTCTTCACTGCAAATCTGGATATATTTTTAGTTACAGTTGGGATCTAACACTTGCTTCTGTAGTATTGGGCTGGAATTCCTCAAGCTAACCTAGCTAGCAAGTAATGAATGGAGTGTAGACATGGACAAAATGTTGGATATGTTTTGGGTCAAAAGTATTTTTAACCACTTATAAATATATAATTCAGACTTTACTAATGTGCTTTACTAATATAGAAACTTTGACACTAACAATTACAATACATCCTGGCCAAATCCTGGGTCACTTGTTCTCTTATGTCAAGTAAACAGTGCAGTAACGCCAATGCTAATTGCTATAACTGTGCCAAATCTCAAGAGAGGAACACTGTCATATTGTCAAAATTTACACTCGCTAATGAGCAGACCTGCAGCGATGATCTTCCTGCTCAAACATGTTTGGCTTCTTATCAACTTTCAACTCACAAGCATAGTGGCTATTGTAGCATTATGTCACCAAATAAATGCAATATAATTTAATTACAGATCTGCAGTACTACTATTTAGCTATGGAGTAAGATAGAAAGAAATGCTCACAGAAACAACTAAAATCTCCCAAAACTTTTTTTTTAACTGTGTACTTTAAAACCAAGTAAACAATGAAAAAGATACTACCATTCATTGTCATAGGGCTGACCTTGACCTTCAAACTCAATTTGACTATTACGCACGACCCCTCCCTGCACCACTGGGGATGTTAAAGGCTCCCAGTGCTGACCTTTAATCCCATTTCTTAACTGGACCAAGGTCTCTGAGTGACCTTCTGACACAGGAAGCCCTCGCGGGTTGCCAAAGCAACCGCGGATTGGGGCTTGATTGACAGCTCCCCTTATTTTATGCAAAATGGTGGAGGCACACTTTTCCCTGTAGGGAACAATGCAGGAAATGAAAACATATGGCTACGGAGGATTAGCTTGCTTTGAATCTAAAAACCATTTATACATTTGTACTTTTACTCCCTGCTGCATTGCCCACAATTTTGTCAGAATTTCTTCTTACTGCAATGAAATCACTCCACGAAAACCCACGAAGCATTATCCTCGAATTATTTTTGTTAAACTATTCATAGTTACTATTTTTGCTACTACTCTGCACATTTAAGGTGCGGTGAAAAATAAAAAATTTTAAGGTTATTGTTCAAATCCCACAGATATTTAATCCATATAGTTCTATTCCATTTCATATCTTAACAACAAATGTTCTCAAGGCCCTGTAGTTTATTTATGGAATTTCGGTGCTCATGTTTCAGGACAAATTCATGTTAAATTCTAAAGAGTTTTGGACAAAAAAAAGAAACTAGCTGTTGAGTGTCTGTTTAATGTAACATGCCTGTATAACCAGCCTCTTCATGTCTAAAAGTTTTTTTTCTTCTGTTTTTAGATTTCTTGTATTGGGGATACTAAATTGCTCTTAGATGTGAATGAGTGTGTATGTGCATGTTGCCCTATAATGGTTTGGCATCCCATCTAATGTGTATTCCCACTTTATTCCTAATTTTCCTGTGATAGTGTTTTTACTCTGTAAAACAAAACAAAAAAATACTCTGATCCTGATCAGGATAAAACATTTATTGAAGATGAGTGAAGAAACGTATGTAAATCAACATCACAATAAAACACCATATAAGTCCAATTTCTATATATAAGCCCGACCCAGAACACCCTGAGTCCAGTCAACTATGCATTTTTTAAAAATGTTTTTTTAAATCTGACTGTAATCTTTAGGAATTTAGAGGTTGAGGACTGATTTTTGCAACTTAAATATGCCAGTATTGTAAACTGTAGTTATCCAAACAGCAAAGGAGTGTCATACATAACATTATGCACATCCTGGTCAAGAGTTGTGGTTAATATTCACATTACAACTCAAAATAGGTAAAAAAAAAATAAGGTTACAGTAAATTAAATAACCACTCTTTACAAGTGTGGTCAGTGGAAAAATACATGTCAGAAGATGAAACACTGAATCCTAAAAGAGCATATAGGCGAAATTGCAGCAGAGGACCACATCTGGTTTAACTCTGGTTGGCCAAGAACAGGAATCTGGGGCTATAAAAGCCGCACGCTCACCATAACAGGATGGAAAAATGTTGCCTTTGTAATCAAATTAGATTTTTGCTTCAATAAAATATTTGGCAAGATCAGGTTTGTCAACAATGACATGATCGTATTAAGCCCATTTGCCTTGTGTCAATGGCACAATTGCTACTGCACTACAATCGCTGATGGTTGTAGTGTCATGATGGGTTGAATATTTTCCCTACACAGAGCATTGAATAAATCCTGCTAACAAGGCTTCATTACTTTAGGGCCACATTTTTACCATCTTATAGTAAAATGAGCCATGTCACAAAGCATCTCAAACTGGTTGAGTATGAGTATAGCAGTGAGTTATTGTAATTTAGTAGCCTTAACAGTCACCAGGTCTAAACCCAGTGGAGCACTTGCGGGATGTGGTAGAATGGGATATTGCTGCGGCAATTATTTGATGCAGTTATGTCTAGGTACATACAACAACATCTTGTGGAATCCTACTAAATTGTATAATAGTTTGGAAAAAAGTTCTGAAATGTTTATCTTAAGACACTGGTAAGTGGCCCTTGCATTTTTAACAAAGGGACACAGGTACATGTATGTGGTTGGTCATCTGCAGTCAAATGACTCTTTTAAGTGAAAGTTGCCAAACATTTGGCAATGTTTAGTGATGATAGTAGGAGAATTTTTAGAGAAGCATAAATGTCCACACTGTGAGATTAAGGAGAACATAAGATTAAAAACTATGCCCAAAACTAAGAAGCATGTAATTTAAAAGCCACTGTCCAAGGTGCTGAAGAGACTTGGGTCAGACCAAATCATAAACAGCTGGTTCTATTGAAATACATTTAAACGTTTTATTTATTTCTTTTTTTGCAGTTTGAAGCTAGTTATGAGGCTAGACCAAATGTTGACTAACCTCTTATTGAAAAGCCCCTGTTGTTTTTCTCTTTACACAGCGGAGCCAATAGTTCAGGTGGATGGAAAACCAAACTGCTGTTTCTTCAAGTTCAGTCCCAAGTTGATGTTCACTAAAGTGCTGAAAGCCCAGCTCTGGGTTTATCTACGGCCACTGCAACAAACCTCTACTGTTTACCTGCAGATCCTGCGTCTCAAACCTGTAACTGACCAGGGCAGCCGCCACATCCGCATCCGCTCCCTCAAGATCGAGCTCAACTCACGCTCAGGCTACTGGCAGAGCATTGACTTTAAGCATGTCCTGCAGAATTGGTTCAAGCAGCCACACACAAATTGGGGCATTGACATAAATGCCTTTGATGAAAGTGGCAATGACCTGGCTGTGACCTCACTAAGGCCTGGAGAAGAAGGACTGGTAAGGACCCTTAGACCTGCTGTGGTATCCATGAATGCATCATTGATGTTTTTTTTAAATGTTGTTCAAGAACATTTTACATGTGTTATTCATAAGCTTGTAGGGGTTGAAATAAACGTGTAACATTAGATAAAACAGGTATTCCCATTGTTGGTCCTTGAAAGGGCAAACCAACCCAACCTTTTGGACAGAAATCTGTTTTTAAGAGTGAGGAAGAAAAAAAAAGATCAGAGACTCCTTAGCAAGACTACACAAACAACATAAAAAACTGAATGAAACTCCCCTTGGACCTCTCCTTTCTCTTTATCCAACAAAGAAAGCAGAGTGCAAGCTGACAGGATTTGACCTCAGTGGCCTTGTGGTTTGTTCCCCTTCTTGCTAAACCTTTGCGTGTGTCCAGCTGCTTAGCCACAAGATGAGATCATTGCTTTATCGAGAACAATGAAATTGTAAAGACACCAGGTTCACAATCTCTTGAGAATCACTAGGTGCGTACAGGTCAAAGTTAGCACAAAAACAAGAAGCCAAAGGTCGCATATAGCCTGCAGTTTTCAGTGTTTCAAGGTCTGACAACTACTGACACATCAGATTTTACAGAAACCAACCGACACAAGACGCCAGTGTGTTTTTCATATAAACTAATTTCATGGATTGGAAAAATCCCTACCAATTTGGCATCTGATTTCTGGCAGCTGTTAGTGGAAGTGAGGGATTTTGTGATGGCCAAGCACTTGGATAAAATTATCGGGAACTGCATGCATTGTATAACATCTAGCCACCCATTTGGGGCTTTTTATTGTCCACCCACATACATTTTTACCTAGTTCTTGATTTCTTGATGTAATCCTTCTTCAAATCATCAGGACTGTTAATTACATACAGAATCATGAATTTTTTATCCCATTTACTTGTAGCTGAGATCGATTTATTGAAGTTAAATCTCAGTGGCTATCATAGAGCCACATCATCAGGGCCTATAATGAAGACAAACATGAGCAAGATGTTTCTACAGGGTTTCTTAAACAAACTCCGAAATTTCAACAAATTTCTGTCTCTCACTCTCTTCCTTTATTTTTCCCTCTCACCTCCCACCCCCTGATTTCCAGCAGCCGTTCCTGGAGGTGAAGGTTCTTGAGACGACCAAGCGTACGCGTCGTAATCTCGGCCTGGACTGCGACGAGCACTCGACTGAATCCCGCTGCTGCCGCTACCCGCTCACAGTGGACTTTGAGGCATTCGGATGGGATTGGATCATTGCTCCTAAGCGTTACAAGGCCAACTACTGTTCAGGGCAGTGTGAGTACATGTTCATGCAGAAGTACCCACACACCCATTTGGTGCAGCACGCTAACCCTCGAGGCTCGGCCGGCCCTTGCTGTACGCCCACCAAAATGTCACCCATAAATATGCTCTATTTTAATGACAAGCAGCAGATCATCCATGGAAAGATTCCCGGCATGGTGGTGGATCGCTGCGGCTGCTCTTAGACACAAAAGATGGCTCGTTTGGTCTGCTGGTGACTGTTCAAGTGTCCTGTTTTGCTTTCCTCTCACGTCCCTGAAGAGTGACACAAAGATCAAGGAGGCCAAATTTAGCTTGTTACTATAGTCAGCTAATAACAGAATAATTCATGGTAAAAGTGGTAAGAACTGAAGCTGAAGGGCAGAGATTTCTGAGAACAATTTGAAAGTTTGAAGACAGGCTGGTAGTGAGAGAAGAGTGAGACGTTTATTTATTTCTTTTCAATGTTAGTTTTTTTTATGTGTTTGTTGCTCCTGGTTTTGACTTTAAGTGTTTGATTTTAACTGTTTAATAGGTGTAAGATCGATATTTTTGAATTGGCTCCAAAGTGATCAAGCCAGTTTTTTTTTTTTTAAGCCTGTTCATTCTGTCTTACTGAAAGGGCAAAAACAAAATACTGAATACTGAAATAAAATCATGCAACGCCCTCTGTATATACTGCGACAGTGAAATCGATGCTATTTCCAGCTGTTAGATGATGTTGCCTGCAAGAACCAAGAATATTTATAGCTCTTTTGTATGAGTTTAATTTACACATCTAAAATAATCGGATTTAAAAAATAAAAAATAAAAACTCACTCACACAGTTTAAGCATGTTAAACTGTAATATTATAGACATCTAACCTTTCTAAAGGCAATTAACTTGCTTGTTTTGACTGTATTAGTAATTCAGATGTTACGGAATTGGAAGCTTACAATGATTTTTTACAGTTTGTCCTAAACAAAAAAGACAGGTGTCCTTATGCTGCTTCTTATGGGAACAGATTTGAACTCCAGGGCACAATTGCTGCCATATACATGCTACTAACTAGGTAACTCAGTTATTACTACAACACAAGTGAAGTAAAATAGAAAGGGGAAAAAATGTACTGCATCATATATTAAACCTAATAAGCTGAAAAAATATTGATTTCACTGTCCCAAATACCCAACACAATGGTAGAAACTGATTATGTAAAAATGACATCTCTCAGATATTCTTAAGCATATATTTGATTAGCGAGTTTTGTCCCCATCTATACTTGATTCCATCCAAAAGCATTAGTATGTTAAAGAAGCAAAAACATGCCAAGAGACCTACAGTAGGTAAACATACTAAACCAGACCCCCCACCACACACTGCAAATGCAGCTAGCACCCCAGTGCGACATTCCCAAGAATCCCGCCACCTTTTCATGGCCACTTTGATCTCCTTTTTACTCGTCATCTTGTAAAAGACAAAAAGAAACAAGAAGAGAAAGGGTTTTTTTTTTCCAAGACTTTTCAATGAGGACAGGAAGAGGGGTTTGACCAGGCAATCGAAATTACGACCACAGCACTGACACACAGACAAAGCCTGACCTTTAGAGCATCAGTTCCAGCACCTGGTCAACCACAGCTGGTCCCTAAATATTAGGTTGCAAGGAGATTAATATTATTCAATAATAATGCTTTAATAACATACTTTATTATATATCCGTATTATGGGATTTAACTGCTTTAAAACAAAACACTTTGTGCCGACAAAAGACAAAAGAGTGAGTACGAATTCATCCGATTTGAGTAACAAGGCCTTCAGTCGATGCTTAAAATATTCCCATATCAGATGTAGGCATGTGCTGGTACGCTATATTCATGTGACAATAACTGCCTGACACTGAGGTAGTGTGCTGATAATAATGAGGTACTGATGTTGCATGTGATATTTATCACAACATATCATTATCAGCACATCTGATAATGATATCAGATCCCCCCCACACACACACAGTTGCTGGGTTACGTTTAATTAAAATTCAGCATGTGGCAAACTGTACGTTTCAAGAAAAATGTCATCTGTTGTTTTTTTTTTCCATTTTGTTAATGACATATCACTCCATTATTACTCCTTACTAATCCTTAATGGTATGATGAACTTAAGTGCTTAAAAGGAAAAAAAGATTAAGAAGTCTCGTCCTCACTAGATGTCTAAGCAAAGATGAATATCGCTCTGTTGGAAACTAAAGCACTATGCTGTTGGATAAAGGAGACGCCTTCTGACGTTATATATAAATAATATATGTATATAATTTTTTTTTTTTTTTTTTAAGGGGTACAAAAGAACCTTTCTGGGCACTCTACCTTACCAACTATAAATTTTGCACTATGGGAATGGCAAGAGAAGTCATGTTCTCTGTATTTGTATTATACCTTTTCAAGCACAAGAGCTTGTACATGGACTGTAAACAATAAAAAAAAAAAGAAAAGAAAAAAAAAAAGAGAAAAAGTCTTGAGTTTATGGAGTGGATGTACAGTGACTGTCCATTATATTTTCCTCATCTTTATGCTTTCTTGATGTTTTTTCTTTTTTTTCCCCGTCTTCTAAAGCGGAGACCTGTTATCATTTCCCTCCCACAAAATTAACATACATGAACAAATGTACATTTACAGTATAATACTTGGACAGCATCACTTGCATGTATTTATGAGCACAGAATGAAGCGCAGTCTATAGATAGATATAGATATTTTATACTTTTTTCCTGATTATTTGCATTGCCGAAAGAAGTGTCCATACTTTCAATTGAATTCTTTTTATTATTTTTTTAATAATTATATAAAGGAAATGATTAAATACCCTCAAACTTGGTGGTATTGAGCCTGCACGCAAAAGGCTAAGAGTTTGAATCCCATCGACTGACAGTGAGAAATACCCTTAGGCCACTGTTCAGCTCTATGCTTGGACACTAGAGCGAATGTGGATTTGAAGTGCAAGTACAAATAAATTTAATGTTGTGTGGTAGGTGGCAGCAGGTGGCAGTATACGCTCAATGTAAAAATGTTAAGAGAAATAGAGCAAATTAAATGCATGGTTGTCAATTTATATACAATTGACAGGAAGTTCAGTTCAATTATTTTTACTGAACGGTGTGCAAAGATTCTGCTAATATAAAAGCGTCCATTTGTGATCATACACACTCCTACAGCATTGGATAGTTAATTACATGAAATTTGCTTTAATCGTACCATATATTTCTTAAAATAATAGGATTCATATAGGAAATGTACAATGTGGATGCATGTATTTTTCTAACCTTTTCCAGATTAGGTTTCATTTGTAGTAGTGTCTTAAACTTACAAATTGTTAATAAAAGAAGTGTAGTCAAAAAGCTACATGGCATGACTTTTGCATGATTAGGCTAATGCGAGCTAACACATTAGGTAAACTTCTAGCTGCTGGCTTGGCATTTTGTTTCCTAAATCAAAACACAACAGAGCATTTAGTACCTTAAACAGGCTTGCTCACGTGGCTGAGGACCGATACGTTACCTATAAATGATAAAAGGTTGTTACAAAACCTAAAACAGAGCTGAAGCAGAAAGATTTTGCCACTCTGTGCTAGCAGATGGTAGACGTGGTCAGAAATGATGCTATTTAAGATGACCTGTACGTTATGTGTCTGACTCTTATTATGAAGGTTTCTGCTTGTGTTCAGGTAGAAATGCAATCAATATGTGCTTACTTGTTGGCTAAATAATCCTCCAGTGGATAACTAAAGAAACCGACATTAAACATGCAAAGGCTGATCCATTACATTAAATATGCAAGGGCAAGCCACATAGCATTACAATTGCAAGGTCAGTATTATGATAATAAATGAATAGACTCAATTACATTATCTTTATATATTACATAAAGTATGGGCACTTCTTACATTCAAGCCAGCATTGAGACTATGGAGTACATTTAATGGACAGTGGACACCAAGCTAAATCAGTGGAGAAAAGGACTTGAAAACTTTGTTCCATTCATGCGTAATTATACAAGCAAGGATGTTCTCATAATGTAAATAAGCATTTGGCATTTCAGCAGCTCACATCGCATCGCTTTCTCCAAGCAGGTTCTCCGCTTTGAAGTATCCTGTGTCTTTTTTGCTGTCTCATCCACTTTTTTTTTTGATGCTGTGTAGATGAATGAATTATACATTTGTAGGTTGACGTTTGTGCAAATGAATACATGGTTTCTTTGTTTTTGTTTGGTCTCTTTTTCTACAATAAATCATTTATTTCGCCTAACCAAGTGTTACGTGATTTTACTACTGGAATTCCCATCACCAGATGATCACTAATGCTGGATGGCATCATATTGTCACACACAGCAAACAGAAGCCATATCAAGCAGAGGTTCTTGGCATTAGCCGGGAGTGGCATGCAGTCATGTTCATGCGCATCTGGGGAAAATAATCCACAGAAACTGGAACATACAATACACATTTTAGCTTTGAAAAAAACCAAATGACATGTTTTTACGATAACAAAACATCTTGACCTACTACCTAAGGGTTAATTCTACGGGTTAACTACACAAAGTGGAAACAGAAGGCCGATGACGGAATCCAGCCGTGGACGTGCTTTGTTTGCCTACGTATGGAGTGCAGCATGACCCAATTAGCGTCACCTGATAGCAGCGCCTCTCATCAAACTAATTTAGGGGATTTAAAGAACAAATGAGCCTCTTATAGATGCAAATGAAGCTAGGCCTCCCACCTTTGGCCCATAAACTGACAAAATGTTTGCAATCACTGCCAGTAGGTGGACGTTTGAGTTTTAATGGCTGCAGAACAGAAGCACAATACTATTAGAAAAGCAATGAATGGATTTCTATTGGCCATTCCAATTAACCTACATTAGGAAAAAAAAACTTTTTCTGCTTTTTCTTCATAGTACCTCTCTATGATCAGGAACAATTAAATAAAAAACTACATGTTCACAATGCTGTTCTGACAACTGGCTGTCAACAAGATCCAAAAAGCTTGTGAACGGAACAGTGGTAGAGGTCAGTGGCAAGTGCCTAGAAGTGATTTAAAGTGAACTGTTCAATATGGGTGTTAAAAATATTTTCACATTGTTGAATTGTATCAAAAAGTCCAGCAGGGAAAGAGACGGAAAAAAAAAAATTTCTTTCTTGGTTGAGTTTAAGCAAAAAGAATGTTAATTGTGCTGCAAATTAGAAATAGAGTGAAATCGACACAAATTTGGCAGATGTTTATTGTACAGAACTTGCAACACAATAAATGTCTAAAGTAGCATAATGTTCCACTAGGAGAAAGATAAAAAAAAAAAAATACAAAAGTAAAAAAAATTGCTTATGTCAATCACACGTTTCCAAACCGCTCTGCTCGTTTTCGCTTCTTCGCCTAAGAGGGAAAAAAAAGGGAGCAAAAAAACGTGACATGAAACCTAAAGCTAAAATAACAAACCTGGCTTAAAACTTATTTTAGATATAAAAGAACCATTTTATTTTCTTATTCTAAAGTAATAAATGGCTCAGGCGTTGTACCTCTGAATCATCGGCCCCAACTGAGGCTGCGCTTGTGACGATTCCAAATCTCTCCTTCCTCTTCTTCATCTTTTCATCCTCTTCAACCTGCAGGAAGAACAGAAGAAATGACACTTGATGGATGTGGACCATTAATTTTAATACAGATTTTTAAAACCTAGAAACATAATTAAGTACTAGAGCTTTCTCAAAGTGCAGTTCTGTGTGCCTTCACTGACTGCTCCATTTATCCACAAGAACAACCTAAGTGACCTTTACTTGGTCACTGTAATTTTCGACATTGAATGTTATATTGCATGATAAGGTCATACATGTACACAAATCCATACGTGTAGAATATATTTATTATAATGTAGGGCTTTAGCATTTGACAAAACCATGCGTTCACACTTAATTTAAACTATATGCTCTTTGTTTTATCTCAACAAAATACATTCATCATCATTTTAATGGCTAAATGAGAAAATAATCTCTTCTGACTTAATACCAGACCAGCTGGTGTGCATGCTTCACAAACTGGGCCTCAAGTGGGCTCCAAAAAAAGTGGGTAGTTAAAAATTTGAAAAAAAAAAAGTGTCACTCTGTATAAAAAAAGTTAAACAGCATGAACCATGAATCCAACGGGCATGATAATGTGCCATGTCAAAATGTACAAACCTTAAACTAAATAAGTAGTTATTAGTAGTAATAGGCAGTGGTGGCTCAGTGTGTTACGGATCAGAAGATCGACGATTCGAGCCCCTGCTCCACCAGGTTGCTGCTGTTGGGCCCTTGAGCAAGGCCCCTAACCCTGTCTGCTCCAGGTGCACCGTAAAAATGGCTGACCCTGCTCTCTGACCCCGGCCTACTAACAAGAAGCTGGGATATGCGAAGAATAAAGAATTTCACTGTGCAGTAATGTATGTGTGACCAATAAAGGCTGACTTAAATATAAACATAAATTCAGTCCAATTTAATGGCTTTCCCAGTCGGCAAATCTGAACCCAACTGTATTACATCCCAAGAGCATGAATGTTCAGTTGACAAATCTGCAGCAACTGTACTATATGGTCAAAAGTACATGCACTTGTGAGTATTGCACATCCCATTCCAAAGACATAATAGTGACAACTATAGCACTGACTTCTCTTGCTACTATAACAAGCTTCCACTGTTCTGGAAGGGTTGACCATAGGCGATGTTGGCATGAACCTGAATCTAGAAGGAATGTTTCCACCACCATGGGGAATCCACATAAAAGTGTAGTGAGAATATTCTGAAAGTGGGGGGGATAATAAAAAAAAAAAGGATGGGGCTCCCACCCAGTATTAGTACGGTGGCTTCTTATAAAGTGGCAGGTGTGTGTGTGTGTGTGTGCGTGTGTGTGTGTGTGTGTGTGTGTGTGTGTGTATGTCCATTTATCTCAATGATAATTTACTGTAAAAAAAATTTAAAACTGAATTATCAAACAGTTAAACTGACAAAAAAAATTATTAAAACTTATTAATTTCACTGAAAAATATTTAAGGAAAACAATACAAATTAGAATGATCACTTTGTCCCTGATGAGCAAGCTGGGGGTGGAAAGGAAAAACTCACTCAGATAAAGACCTTGATAGGAACCAGGCCAAAGGGAACTCATCCTCATTTGGGTGATACCAGATACTACAACCGTAAATCAATCCCTGCTATGTGCTATAAGGTTGAAAGTTCAGTTATACAAGTTCAATACACTTTCACTGATGGAGGTTAAGGTTTAAAACTGTTCATGGCAATTCAATTCCTAAAACTAACTTTATAAAAATCAATAGAAATGTGCTTTAGAACTACTTTATACCTCAATTTATATCGACACCAAGATGCATAAAAACAATCCTGCTCAATGCTAATTATATACTGTTTTTTAATAGTATGTAAAAATAATTTTATCGCCATATTGTTTTCTGGAAACTGTTCAAATACCAAAAGGCTAATGAATTACTCCTGGGTGAGGACCTAACTGTGGGGGAGGGAAGAAGGTCACAGGTTACATACAACCCTAGGTATGCCTTTAATGATTGGCAGCTTTGTGTGTGGATTAGATTCTGCCTTGCATGTGAATTGCATTGGATAAAACTGACTACTAGGTAAAGCAAGAAATAATGACGCTGAAAGGTCACAAAACTAAACGTCACTTAAGTAGTAAAATAGCCAGTCAGTTTGAGGACAGAAATTTAAACAGATTTGTATTTATCTAAGGATTACAGAAAGCAAGCTGAGTACTGAATCAAACCTCAACTGTTTCCAAATAGTGAACTGCACCAACATTAATACTGGCTCAAAATCACATGTTTTTACACCAGTATAGTATCTGCATAGTGCAATATTTATCAAATAAGACATCTCAGTTCCACATTTAATCATTTTATAATGACTGAATAAAGCATAGTAAATCCCAAATCAATTATACTCCATCTTGTATTATTATAGTCCTTTTATTTATAACTAGCATAACTAAAAACTCAAAGTGAAAGGGAGAAGGCCTTTTCTCAACGGAAATGTTCTGCCACAGCTTTTCTGGAAACAAGTTACTTTTTAGCGTGACTTCTGAAATGGGCAGCGTTTCTTTAAGCCAGGATTTGGCTGAATAGCTCTGTGGGTCTCCATAGTTGTCGAGGCCAAAGCAGCGGGCACAGCGTGGCCTCAACTCTCCCAGCATTCATACAGTGCAGCCAATCTCATTTCCATCTCCTGAGATCATCAAGTTCATTTTGTAGCACACCCCCCAGCCTTTCTTTTCTCTCATCGTGTTTTCTTTTTGCATTCCTAAACAATATTGGGACGAACGCAGGGCCTCTCCATGTTGTCCAAGGCCTTGGCTCTGTCTATTCACAAAGCCTTTCGAGAACAGATTGAATTAGTGACTGAAACAGTTTGAAGAAGTTTTAGATTGAAAGCGTTTTTCATACCAATGAGTAAAAACCCACCGAGGCTCGCAACTAGAGATGATGACGTTTTCCTGCATATTAAATGCACTCTCCTCTGTGCGAAATGGGTTCAGCTGTAGGAGTGCTCATTACAAAAAGAGGTCAAATTCAATCTGATGATCTTACGTAAGCTTACAGAAAACGGGCTTGTCAAATCTACATTTGCTGCATAAAATAACACTTTACTTTCTTTCTTTACTTTAATGCCATCAAAATGATTCATCCCCCACTGTTTAATTGGCCAGTCTTGTAATTATGTGACATCATGACTTGCATTGTGCAAAAAGCAGGGCATATGGTGTGTGTGAAAGCGTGCGTGTGCGTGCATAATGGTGGCAGGACAAGAGACTATTCTGCCAGCTGATAATGAGTATTATGGGGCTCAGGTTCGAAGGCACTGGATAAAGTGAGAAAATGCACATCATTATACAGAGAAAATTTATTTAACTCAAACTTCTATAAAACTTTGGTGCCAAATAAGAACAGCAATTAAAATCAACAAGGTGGAAGCTGTAATGTTAATTATACATCTGGCTAGTACAACTTTACAGGAAAATTCCAGCCAGTATAAGTGTCTAATTTTTGTCCGTACAAAAAGAAAAGTAAAGTAAATAAGTAAAAAGTGCTTGATTGGATAAATTACTGGCAGTAATCAACACGTTTCAGCTGACAACAATTCTTTTAGCCCTTCATTTCTTAAATGTGTCAAAGAATAAAACTAAAGAGATTTAGAGATAACTTAAATACTTGGAAAAATCACATTTACACTTAATTCGCAAAGTAAGAACATTTCCACTTGTGTGGCCACAAGAAAACCACTTGTTGATGAGGCTTGAATTTGCTCTGGAGCATAAAGTTTGGGGATTGGAGCAATGGAAAAGGTCATGTGATCTGAGGAGAACAGATTTACCATACTGCAGGGTAAAAAAGAAGAAGTTAATGCATGAGGTGATGTACCCATGCACAGTGGCCGCTGTACAAGCCCCTGGAGGCAGTGTTATGACCTGGGGATACTGCAGTTGGTCAGGTCTAGATTGAGCAAACTTATGTGGCAATAAAAAGAAGTCAGATAATGACCTGAATGTACTGAATGACTGGGTTATACAATGTAAGCATTTCTACTTCTCTGATGGCATGGGCATTTGAGGACTCAAACTGTAAAATAGTGGTTCTGGAAGCTTGAATCCTTTTCATCATTTTCATTTCTGACCCAAGCCTTTGTGATGTGCTGACGGCAACTTCATTGGTTATTGGTTATTGATACACAATGTCATGGCGAAAACACACCACAGTCAAACCTAAAGGTCAATTAAATATTATTTGCAGTGTATGTCACAGCAACTACTTGAAGTTTTTCCAACAAAAAGCTGGCAAGCATAATTTAAATGGCCTTCAGTCTACGGACTGGACATTCAGCAAATTGTTCATATCATAAGTGCTCAAAGGGTTTTTTTTTTTTTTTTTTTAAATCACAACCTAGTTAGCATCAGTGGCAAGAACTATAAACCAATCCCTGCACAGTAGCTGGAAATAGTGCTGCATTCAACTAGTGGTCATAATTCATAATTCTTGGCCTCAAATTACCCACTTGGAGACATCAGATGGTCTGAACTTCAGATTCCTCCAAGTAAAAAAACAAAAACAAATCAAAATCGCTGCACAAAGCTTCAGCAGTAATAAAAGCAGGACTTGAAGTACTTGCATTAAATCACACAATAAAAGTATAACAATGCAAAATCTATATTTGTATTGTCCATCGCTACCACAGAGCAGATTCATTTGAACCTGTACAACTGCACATTGTCAAAGCTTATTTTGACATTACAGGTGAAATGGGGTTAAAGGCCATGGACACACTGACTAGTGGGGGGTTGAGAGTTATATAAGAAGGAAAGGGGGGGGGGGGAGATAAAAGACATTCATCAATCCAACCAGTTTCCCCTAGCACTTAAAAATGCATGGCACATGGCAGGTCTCTCAAAACAATGAGTATTTAAAAATCTTTTATTCCATTTTGCCTCAACCAGCTTTTCTAAGGATTCTCTTTTTTTAGGGGGTTTCTGGGTGTTGGGGAGCGATTTGCAATCTGTCGAATGATTGCGCTGATGGTGAAGAAGAGTGGGCCCCATCTCTTGTCCACTAGGTTCTCTGTCCATCCCCCCTCTTCGCCCCCTGGGAGGAGGTGTGTTGCGCTGCGGCCCCACTAAATCAACATTGTTATAATGATGTGTCACACTTGACCCTGTGCAGCTCTGCACGCTCATACGGGTGTCAGGACCCACAATGGGCAGCCTTCTATCTCGCACACACTCGGGATGCATTTTGATTCATGGGAGAGCCTGGCTCTGTCACGAGAAAATCAACACTATCAAAATGCCAACGTTTTTGCATTTATTAACTCGCTCACCCTCAATCCCGAAAACCCTTCTGCCTCACATCGCTCAACTCGCCAATAAATCTGGCAAAAGGTATACACGTTCATCCTGTAAAACCTAACAATCTGACACACGATCCAATTTAGAATCATTACATCTCTACAGTAACATTAAGATCAACATGTGTGACCTGGACAACTATATAACTTACAAACACAAAGTATGTAAGTAAATAAATGCAAAAGCAAGCAATCACAAGAAGTCAAGTTTGAACTCTTTCTTCCTTTGATCATCAATCTACAATTTGAGCATGATAAGTTCCAGTTCGCTCTGAGGTTTTGGATAGCAGACAGCTTATTCACTAGTGTCATATCAGCCTATGAGAAAAGTTTGCTAGTCAGCTCTCACATCTAAATGTAAACTGATGGATTCAATAAAACAGCAATGGAAGCAAATAATCTAAACCAATCTTTAAATAAATGACACTCCACACACAAACGAATAATGATGATTCAAGACTATCAAGGAAATTATGGTAACAAGCAGCTCTGCTTTACTACATCCCAAAAAAATAAGTAAAATATAAACCTTTTGTTTTAAATAAAAGTTGCATAAAACCTGAACCACAATTTGTACCTGCAAAAAAAAGGCAAAAATAGTTTAATTTAACTGATTTACCTGATTACAGAAACTTAACCAAGTCACCGAACAGGATGGTTCATCAAAAACGTGAAAAGACAAAGCATCAGCGCCCCCTAGTGCTTCACTATATATAACAATGTTTAAAACAGCAATAACATTAGAATTAAAAAAAAAAGTTACTATAAGTAATTTATAAATTAAAATGTTAGATTTTTTTCTTTATGATTTTTGCTAGTTCTGAGCAATCAGGTCTTAATGACACTTCACTGAAAGGCAGTTTTACAAAAACTATCTATATTTTCTCCTTTAACGATAAAAACCAAAGATTTTTATGTGCAGTCATATAAAAGTCGTACAACAGTCACATAAAATAGAAAAGATACATTGTAATGCTTAAGGATTTAAATATCTTAAGCGGTCTTGCTTAAAGTAAGTAAAAAACTTTTTTCATTGTTTTGGTTCTTGGTCCACTGGGTTAAATGAGGTCACCTGTCATGCCTTTCCAATTAAAAACTCTGGCCTACCTTCTTAGACACAGAGGAGACGTTCATGCCAAAACGCTCTGCTCTCTTCTTCAAGACCTCAACATCAACCTAAGGACAGACAGAATGTACATTATTATTCATAAAACAGACAGTCAGCTGAGTATGCATACTGAGAAACTGAATATACAAGTAAAGTTTCAAGTAAATGAACTTTGATCAGCGTCATAACCAGGGGTTGTAAATTTGGCATAGTATATTTGAATATAACAATAGTATGGTACAGTACCAATGATTATTGTAAGTAATAAACATTTTTCAAAAGATATTCATACAATTAATAACATAGGTTCTAAACAAAACCATTGTCGTACAAATAGTACATAGCCCAAGGATGTAATTCTAAGGTGGCTTTGGAATATACACAAGCTATAGAAGGAAAAATTACCAGCACAATGACAGTTAAAAAAAAAAAAAGTTGGCACGCTAGAATTGTGCATGGCCTACTCAATCCATGCTGCAATAATTTGGGTGGTAGTGCTACCTAAAGACAACACTGTTTGTTGTATTTACCTCTAAATAAAGCCCATGATGGGGAGATGCTACGTTATAAAGTGGCATGGGAGTCCAGACCATTTATACTTATAAGCAATGACATCCCCAAAACAGCATGCTGAACTCTGGTCAGAGGATCAGATGGCTACCATCTGGTCCAAATAACCTTATCGGGCATGTATAGCAAGGAATGCTTACGAGTACAAGGTCAACAGACAAATTTGTGCAATATGCCCTTTGGTAAAAATCCCAGATTTCAAGAAACCTCCCAAGCCTTGTACAAGACATGAGTACCTAAGTACAAGTTTAATACTCATAAGGGAATGCAACACTCAAGAACAAAGCAACAAGTCAATGACTGATGACATGATGGTGGCATTTATCACAAATACTGCACCATGCCTCACTTAAATGACCGTGTTGGATGATCAGGCCGTGACGTTTGTGCATACGCACAAGGTGGTATCCAGATGTTACACGTCAGCTACAGTGGTTAGAAGGAGGGAAACTAAACAAATTCCAGGCTTGATCGTTTTGCTATTTCATTAATTTAGCTCCTTTTTAAAACCTATAAAAAGTACCTGTTAAAACTGCACAAGTTATTTTTTTTCTAAGCAGCTCCACTTTATCACATCTTAATGTCACATTACATTCTTACTTTCTCTTTATAAGGCTTTGGATAGATAGATTAGGTATACTCACATTTGATTTTGAAAGAGCAGAGGTGTCTGTAAAACAGGACAGCAGCAATCAGAGAGGTTTTTTTTTTTTCTTTTTACTAAATGTGTACATCAGATGTGTAATCTTACCTCCAGAGGGTGTCGATGTTGCTGGCAGTCCAAACCTTGTAGAAAAATAACATTTATATTTCATATAAATCCATACTAAATAATATCACAGTCATGCATGTTAAGAGATTAACCTAGTGTCTCTCCCTGGCAATTAAATTTGCAAAAGGTTACATTTAATTACTTGATCATAAACATTATGGGATTTTTGTTTTCCGGTTTTGCCAAGTGGCTTTGGCCAAGTTTTTAACATTGGGTGCACGATGGCTTTTGTGCTCTTTTGCCATGCAGGGAAAAGTGTCCCTTTCTAGACAGTCGTGATTGTAGGTCTAGTACACTTTATGTGCATTCTATATTAGCACTATGTAATCTTGTGTTTGGCTGTTCGTAAATCTTACTGCATGCCACTGAGACTTGTTCCATTTTGAAAGTGAGCCGTAAACGTTACTAGGTCTGACCTATAAAGACTGTTGGAGCTTGTTACAGAATAAGTGCAGCCAAAATGGCCAATTACCCTAAGGTGAAGGGAAAAGATAAACCCGTTTGGAAAAAATACTCACAGACCAGAGTCCCTCCAGGGATAATTCATTGGTTGTGATTGGTTATATGTTTGAATCCTCAACTATCAAAATGTTTTTAAAAAGTCTTTAAAATTCCACAAAACGGTGATCCCTAGTTTCTGCAGATACACCACTTACAATCCATTTAAAATATGGATTTATTGGATCCTCACCTTGCAGCACGTGCAGCCTTCTTGCTGTCTGAGGTTGGAGGAAGATTAAAGCGTTCTGCTCTTTTCTGTAATTTCTGAAAGAGTAAAAAACGGCAAGTGTCAAAATTGCAGTGCAGAAAATGATTTCAAAATTAAAGTTTCAATGTTTTATATCTGAAATGTTGAAATATATTTCCTACATGTTGATTCTTCTTGGGGTTCAGAGGGAAAAGCAAGACAGGGTACAATGGTCTGACACATTAGATAATCTCATTATAATAAAGAAATAATGCTCTTTGTCCTTTATCCGTTTTTTGTTTTTGTTTTTTTGTATCAGTCATTGCACAGGAATATTTCATTTACACAGTCACCAAAAGGATGCATTTGGAGAAGGAGTGAAATAAAAGGCATGAACAATGCAATATTTGAGAGGCATTTCAGCTGGAACATTAACACACTTTGGGGGAGCTCTGAGACCCGTGTTAACTTCTTAAAGAAATGATAATATATGCTTCCTTTAAGCAAGATACTGTGTGGTTAAAGAAAAATACCTCATCAGTTGGTTCAGCAAAGGTGATTTTCACAACTTTTTTTGCTGGCTCCCTGCACAAAGAAATAAACAGAAAAATTAGTAAACGTGACAAAGTGCAGTTAATGTCTTGGATTAAAAGTAAATATACAAGTATTGAAAAGTAAGAAGAATCAATGATGTCAGCTTGTGCATGTATTGTGTAGCATAGGGGTCTTCAGTCTCCTAGACTTAGAGTATTTTAGCAAACTGGTATTTAAATTTAGGCATTTGGCAGTTTAGATGCGGTCTTCCCCACCCTCATTGATCGCCTCATGTCTGTGTCTCCTTCTGGCTCTCCCTTCTAGTTAGACTTTCATTTCATTTAGTTTAGTCCTGTCAGAGTCCCTGCTTGCAATCTGCACTAAATATACATCCACCTTGTAACATTATGTGACTGACCATACCCAACTTAGGTCTTCCCTGCTTTTTTCTCTCTCTCGCTCTCTCTGTTGAGCTACACATGTCGCTCCTGAGCTGCCATTGATCCAGACCCCTCCGCTCTCTGGACCTGGTTCCACTTTACCATGAACACGGTCCTGGCCTGCAGACAGCTGTTCTTTGAGAACTTGTGACTGCAGTCACTCGATAGTTCAGGACTGAAGTTTCCCACATTCTACCTAAGCCTCCAATAACGAATAAACTCCATATTAACTTGGACATCAAAATATATATTACACTTCCAGCGTCCCAACCCACAATATCACTGTACAACAATCTCTGCTATACGTCATCACCCAAACAAGGACGAGTTCCCTGTTGAGTCTGGTTCCTCTCAAGGTTTCTTCCTATTGCGACCTTAGGGAATTTTTTCTTGCCATGTCACCCTTGAATCATTTTTAATTCATTCACATTTTCATAATTTTCTTTTGATTCTGTAACGCTGTTTTGCGACAATGGCCACTGTTAAAATTATATACAAATAAAATCTAATTGAATATATACAGTCCCCTAAATACAAACAAGCTTCATAAAAATGCACCATCTGCTAGGGAGGCTAGACTGAGATCATCTCTCTGCATAGATATAAAAAAAAGAATTACAAATCAATGTTCTATTCCTAATAATATCTGTAATGTATACATACGCTTCAGGTTCTGCCGACTCTTCTGGAGCTTCGGGCTCAGGTGCTGCTGCCTCCTGAAAGAAATTAAATTCTCCTTTAGCAAGCTTCACTCTATAATATAAATTATATAACTCCCAAGGTAATTCACTTCAACCTTTTGTAAATTTAAATTCTCCAGAAGGCCCCCCCCCCCCCCAGTTTTCAGATCCTTTCAAGTTTTCCCACTTGTTTCACACAAAATGGATTAAAATCTAATGGATAAAGTTCTGTCCCTACATATACACACAGCTGTGCTCCTTTACTAATTACGTCCAATGAATACAGTTAGGCACAATCACGTTGCAGAAGCATCTCAGGGATAATGGTTAGGAGTAGGGTGCACCAGGTCTGAATACTTATGACAATGGGATAGCTCAGTCTTTTTTTTTTATTCTTTTTTTTAACAAGTTAACTGAACACTCCAAGCACCGTTGTTATTCTGGAGTATTGTGTGTAGATAGATGAGGATTTTAATAAATTTTAAAATGAGTGAAACATTTAGGGAAACAAACCATTTATAACTCATCTGCTAAATACAACTATCAAAATAAAAGTAATGAAATTCTGACAGCATACATTAAAGAATACAGTTAAACTTTTTTAATGTTTTAAACTTTAGTTTTTAGATACATGTACGAGAACGAGCTCTGTACACAAGTGCAGTATTATAGTAATGTAAGATTTTCCCATCATAAGCAACACACAAGTTTATACAGAAAGGCTCTTGCAAGGCAACTGTGTGCAATTATGTTTCATGCTCCAGCTGGCCTTTTTATCTATTAAATATGGACTAAGATGATTTTTCTATCATCTCTTAGTAAAAAAAGATGATAGCGCTATGGTAAACAATAAATAAAGTGAAATTGGGGGAGTATTACCAGGAGGAATACAGATGTTGGACAACAACAGATGTAAGTGTGGTTCTGTGATCACCTGACAAGGGTGTTCTGACAGAGGTGACATTTTATGTACTTATGACTTCGCTTTCATGGACCAAGTTGTAAGATCAACTAGAACTGATCGGTCTTAAGCTTGTAGTCAATTAGTTTATCTATTTACATAAATGGATGGCCGGGCGGTGTTTCTACAGGCAGGAGTATGGGCTGCTGAAACATTGGAGCAGAATGAGAAGCGGCAGCAAGCTGACTGCACGCCAGACTTCATCGCTGAATATAGCGGTAGTCAGTGTCATCAACTTTTATGTCGTACTGTGTCTATATTACTTACCTCTGTAAACTCTTCCAAAACTTCTTCCTCATTGACGTCATCTTCTGAAAACGTAACATTTATCAGTTAGATTCAAAAAACAAAACTTATCATTAAATCAAAAAATGGTAACATCCAAGAGGCAGCAAGAAAACAAGTTGTATACATGTATAAAAAAAAAAAAATTTTAATCCAACTTAAATTTAACCACTTATTTCGTTTTCATAATATACAAGATAGTAGGAGGCTGACTGCAGACATATTTCATCTGAGCTAAATCTTTGTGCTTGCATATCTCACAGGATCACACTCGCATTAATCCCACACTATACAGAAACAATCTAAAAATTTGGTTTTGTATCAGTCTTTTTTTTAATTTTTTTTTTTTTTTTAGAGAAATATGTAGTGGTAGGAGGTTTAGCTGTATCCTATAAATGAGAGATGGTCCCCATTTCTTACTATAAAGAAATCTCTAACAGCATTTGTTAACAATATATTTAACTTTTTGAAAACTGCTGTTATACGTAAATAAAACGTGGGTTTTAATATTCTGCTGGTCTCACCACAGCCAGGATCAGACTACCTGATTCATTTATGAAATGCTGTCCCCCAACAATTCCTTTAATGGCCCAAACAACATGGAAATAGCTTGGAGTAAAGAGATCTAGTTATACAGTTCCTGTAATGTGCAAGTGGTTCCTGGGAATACCAATGGGATGAAAGAGAAAGTCCCTTTGTGGCTCTGGCATAATGAGAAAACTTTCTATCTTCCAAGCAGCAGTGAATGCTGGGATAACTGATAAGTGCATTAGTGTTAGCAGGAGATTATACAAGGAAATAAAGGTCGTTTTTACTCTCATAACTGTGTTCTGTTATTTTGCACAATAAAAATAACCCAGTTCAACTTGAACACCCCTCGTACAACTCTCAGTAAGGCAGCAGCGTGTGCACAGAAGTCTGTATTGGACCATCAGATTATTGTGCATGTGCTGTATACAGTCAAATAAATCTCATTAGTTAGATAAAATCATTTGTACGAACGTGCTCCACAAGTCTGGAGCATTTTTTAAGCCGTCACAGCCACAGCATGTCAGCTTTTAACTTTAACATTACAGAATCCCATTTAAATGCATGTTGAGCAAAATTAAAACAACACAGGAAGACTTCACGCTTTTAAGTTGGATTTTACAGACATTATAAAATTCAACCCCGGATAATTAAAGCACTCATTCCTGTTAAGGGTTTAAGTTATAAAAAGTACCAGATGGTGTTTGAACATAGTACTTTGGTGAGGAAAAAGGGCACTGCAAAGGGCAGTTGCTCTGCAAGGAAACGGAAAAGAACACAATCCTCACGCTAAAAACTGATTTATGGCTCTTTTCCACCAAAGTGAACCAGGTGCTCGTTCATGTCTGGTGCTAGTGCTGGTTTAATAATGAGCCTCCAAAGAAATGGCTTTGCTTTGCCAAGGGATAGAGAGTCATATCATTACATTACTGTATACATCCATGTATGTATCTACTTTCCTAGCAATGCTATCAGCAATGGTAAGTGCAATTCTTTTTAAAAAGAAGATTCTGGCAAGCACAACAACGGTGAACTTGAACAACATGGCTTTGCAAATGATCCTCCTGGCTTTATTATTACTGGAAAGCATTTGAGCTGCCCATTATATATTGAATCCATTATTTAACGATGGCGGTCACAAACGTTTAGTCAGCCATGATAATACCGCTCCCAGCCCCTCACGCAAGTAGTTCTTTGTTCTAGCCCAGCAAAGTGTTGGTACTGTCATGGAAAAAGTTTTTCTGCCTGAGGGTTGATGTTGGATTGAAATTGGGGACCACCTTGGAACTAGCTCTGAAACTGCCTTGGTGGAATTAGCAGTACCAGCTTCATCGCTGATGGTATTAGTGCAAATTGTAAGAGCTATCCCACATCACAAGGGATACATACCGTGTTCATCAATGTACGCCTGTAGGCGTGCAATCAGGTCCCCTTTGTTGCCCTTAACCTCGAGACCGCGGAGCACACACTCCTGCTTCAGCTCAGCTAACTACAAACAGCAACAAGCAATCAAGCACAGAGGAATTAAATACATCACACAACAAAGAAATTATTAATTTTATTAGTTATGAGTTTCATATTAAGTTGCTGCCTAGGTTTTGCATTAATATTAAGTTGTTATTTATATTATGATGGTTTAGAAAAAAACCTCAAGAGGTTTTTGACTAAGAATTCAATGAAGTAGAATTAATTTAAAAAATAATATGATCATAAAAGCCTTTCCATTAACAAAAGGGGAAGGGGAGCGGGTAGTTCATTGGCTAAGGTGTTGGTCTGCTGATCAGGACGTCCCCAGTTCGAGACCCAATATTGCAGGGCGGCCACTGTTGGAAGGTCTTCACCCCAAGTTCTTAGTTACAAATCAGTTGTACAGCTGGCAACCCAACCCCATAAGTAATATTACCACATACAGAAATTATGATACTGTCAGTTTTTAAAGAATCCGGTGGCAAAAGGAATAATAAATTAAGGTTAAGCAAGGTTTAATGTCTCCATTTCATATTCGACCTTCATTTACATGTCTTTTCTAAATGTTTTGATTGTTTTTACACGCAAAAATATTGGGAATGTTTTTGGGTGGCTGGAACGGATTATTTCCAATGGGAAAATGCGTTTCACAATACAAAATTTCACCTTAAGAACATGCCTCTGGAATGGTTTAAATTCATATGCTGAGGTACCGCTGTACTTTAATATGGAGTTGGTCCCCCCCTTTGCAGGAATAACAGCTTCCACTCTTCACAAGATTGTGGAGAGTTTCTGTAGGAATTCATTCTGTAGAGCATTTATGAGGTCAGGCACTGACGTTAGATGAGAAGGCCTGGCTTACAATCTCCGCTCCAGTTTGTCCTGAAACTGGGGTTGGGGGGGGGGGTCAGGGCTTTGTGTGGGCCAGTAAAGTTCGTTCACACTGAACTCATCAAACCATGTCTTTATAGTTGCTTTGTGCACTGGGACACAGTCATGCTGGAGTAGAAAAGGGCCTTTCTAAACTGTTGACACAAAGTTGGAAGCAATGCTTTGTCCAAGATGTCGGTATGCTGAAGCATTAAGATTGCCCTTCACTGGGGTTAAGGAGCCTGAATTCGATAAACAATAGGTTTGACCAAATACTTTTGTCTATGTAGTGTACGTCTGTAGCGCAGGACGTATTCCACGCATGCGCAAAACTAAATATTGTCGTTTATTTATAAAAACGTAAGCAGGCAATCATATCAATTACGTTTTTAAACAACCAAAACAAAGTATTCCATCTACGCTCTGCTTAGACTAATGATAACTTTGAAACCCGGAGCAGTAGAAGTGGACATACAAGCTAAGCTAAGCTAGGTTACTCGGCTAGCACGTTTTAGCTGGCACGTCGTTAAGATTCTGATTACATGTTTTAGATTTATTTGAAGACATTCAAGTTATAATAATAATAACTTCACAAGATGGTTCAAATCGGTTGTTATTTCGCGAGAGAGAGATTAGACATGTTATTGACGCTAACTTAGTGAAACCAAACTAGCGACTTCACACACAGTAACTACAAGTGTATTTAGTTATTACTTAACTAAATAACGCTCACATTATGTTTCAAAACATAACACTCCTAACGTAGCAGCCATTATAACGAACAAGGGTTTATTAGCTACCTTTAGCTTTTGGAGTTCGAGCACTTCAGCCATTTTCAGAGCTTCCCAAATGCTTCCTGTTCCGTCTGGGATTTCTTCGCCGTCTTTCTTCTTCTTTTTCAGTTGAACGCAAAACCAATATCGCCCCCTACAGACCCCTAGGAGATTGTTTTGAAGTGATTTCAAAATACTCGGCTCGAAAAAAGGGAAACGCTTTATTAAGGTGTTATGCGCTAAAAATGCCCCCCCCCCCTCCCATATAATCTCTATCAAATATGATATTAGAATACAAATTCATAGGCTTATGTATTTCAAATTACCAAAAGAATTTGATTATAAAAAAAGCTATATAAAAAAATACATGTTGTATACGATTTGTTTTTAGAAATTATATATATATATATTTTCATATACATGTATATTTTTATATTGTTTATTTTATAATACAAATAATTTCGTGTAAGTTTTCATCATAAACCATATTTATTTAGTGTAACATTTTTGTATTACATGACAAAAACCTGCAAAATAAATCTGCCACAAAATAAACATAGTTGCAAGCAACGATGATGGGCCCAAGCACCCTGTACCATCACCACCCCGGGTGCACCGCACAACCTGTGTTATTCGAGTGTGTCAAGACCTCAAAAAAGCCATTGCCGCTCGGTTGCACCGCACAACCTGCACACATCACACACTATACAGGGCTACTCTGTGTGTGTATGGTGTGTTTGTGTGCATGAGTGTAAACATTTGTAATATGTGTATGTATGTGTGCATGTTTGTGATGTGTGAGTGTGTTTGTGTGAGTGTTAGTGTGTGTGAGAGTGAGGAAGAGAGGTGTGTGACGAGTAAATGTGCTTGTGTTTGTGCTTGTTTGTGTGTATGGCGTGTGAGTCTGTGTGTATTAACATTACTGATGTGTGTTTGTGTGTGTGTGAGTGTTAACATTTGTGATGTGTATGTGTGTACAATAGGCTGCAGATGCCGGAAGAAAAGCATCACACTATGATGTTCCTGAATGTGATGTCACTGAACCTGTAACTGAATATAATGTCACACAGAAAGTTATTAATAATTTTTCTGTGTACATTTAAGACATTATCACAGCTGACCCGTTTGAGATATAAAAAAATCCCTCCGCAATTTTGCATCCTCAGTGTCTTTAGATCATATCGGCCCAGTTTGGTAGTGATTGTATAATTTCCCTAGGAGGAGTATATCAAAATCAGTCGGGGTGTGTTTTGCAAATGACCCAAAATAACCGGCCTCCTGTTGAGTTTAGCCCAGGACATGCAGCGTGAAAGTTGTTCGGCTCAATGAGCTCTAAATGTGTACAGAGTTTCGTGTGCCTACGTGAAAGTGTGTATGAGCTAGGCAGCAAAATCTTGTGTGGGGGCCCCTGGCAGCTCCGGGCCACGAGACTCTCAGGCATCCTGATGGCAGCGGATTCCAACCTTTTTTGAGTTTGAGTTTTTGAGCATGTTAAGACCCCCGAAAAGTCCAAAATGGTGGGGGGAAAAAATCCTTAGGAAAACAAGAGGGTCCTGCTCACCTTATAGTGCTTGGGCCCTAATTATATCAGAATTTGTATTAATGGTCTCGACAGCTGTCATATGCCTAGGATTCATTATAATATTAACATCATATTTGATACAAATAAACCTTGATTTTTAAAATTAATTAATTAAATATTATATTAGAACATAAATTAATTAATGTTCAAATATAATATTTGATAGAGATTATGTAGGGGGGGGCAATCCATGGCAAGGGGGCATTTTAGCGCATAACACCAGTTTGCCTTCGCTCGTACCGTGTATAATAAGTCAACCTTTGACTTCGTGGTACATTGGGACATAAGCTTTAAAAAAAAATTTTTTTTTAAAGCAGTATAGTTCTGTAGATCTACTGATATAGTGGGATATACGCTGCACAGTTGCCATGCACCTCCAGGGTCTGTGCATGGAGTTTGCATGTTCTCTCTGCGCTTGGTGGGTTTCACCCACATACTCTGGTTTCAGCCCACAGTCCAAAAACGAGCAGATTAGGTTCATTGGTATACACTGCCTGTGGTGTGTAAATGAGTGTGTGAATGTTGACCGGAGGTCCTACCACAGTCATAAAATGGTAATTACCATTGGCCTTGTTACTACAGAGGTTCCTAAATGGATGAATAGAACTAGGATATACATACAATATAATGTACGAGAGGAGAATTTAATCTCACTGACCAATAAAGCAATAAACTTTTCAGAAAAGCTTGGAGCGAGATTCTGAAAGTAAATGCATTGGTTTTACATTGTCCTTGGCCTTCTTGAATGTTCCGGACTCTTCTAGAAACAATGGAAAAGGTCGAATCATTAATGATAACAGCTTACAAAGAACCCGCCTCCACCTTGCTGGTTCCTCGATCCAACTTGTACTTTGTGCACATTAATGATCTCACAGAGCCGGTCATCTATTCCATCTAGAATCATCTGAAATTCATCAGTTTATCAAATATTTGAGAAATGTATTTATTTCTCGGCCCGGTCCAGATACTACATCCTGTGAGTCTTGTTCAGCAGTAGTCATGTTTCAGCCTTTATTACCAGGGCTAAGTCTCTGATAATAAGAACTTGGTTGCAGTTGTGAATTATGATAGCACCGGACGCTAACGAGTTCCTGCACATTTTATTGTTTTTCGCAGTCAACTCGTGCCTTTGCTTCTCTACATGTTTATATAAACGTGTAAGAATAAGGAAAGTTAACTGGAATGCAGTAAAAGGCCTGAAAAGCTTGAAATGAACAAGAGCATCTTAAGCAAACTGGCTAAATATTACCAATTAAATATAAAATAAATCTCATAAAAATATTATATTAAGATATTTTCCATTACTTAGCTATTTGTTTGTTTCAGTGTTAATACTCGTTTATATGTTGAAGACAAAATAAAACAAGTACTTCAGGTTTTTTTCTTTTTTTTTTTCTTTCTTTTTTTTTTTTTTTTACAGTTTAACTAGTTTATGTATAATTCAAAGAGGAATAAAAATTTGCCTTAAAAGGCATAAAATCACCAATTACAAAAAATATTCAGAACTATCAAAAGTGACAATTTTTGGCAAGCCAAAATAAATATTTTAAGGTTGGTGCACCGTAGGACTCTTAATGAAGAGATTTCTTTTTTTATATATATATAAGTATATATATATATATATATATATAGATATGAGTCAACTATTTTCTGAACAAACAATTCAAGAAATATCACCTTCCAGAAAGAACAGACTGTAAAATACACAAGCCCGAGTGCAATGTGCTTATAAACTACAACCTTCCTCACAACAATTTAACTTTAGCTCAACTCTGGTATACAAAAGGCACCAAAGAATCGACTGATACTAGCTGACAGTCTCCGATTCAGAGGAAGATAGATCGCAGGAAGAAGAGATGACGATTGGGATTGCGTTGCCTCTACAGTCTCCTCAAAACCGCAAAGTAGGCGTGGGCATGGTGACATCACGGAAGAATCTGTGAACCAGGGCGTTCTTGGCGGAGATTCTTTTGTTCGGGTCGTATGTCAGCATTTGCTGTTAGGAGGGGATAAAAAAGAAAGAGGGCAAAAGTTACTAACAAACATGAATTTTCAAGAATTCAAAAGTACAGATCATGGATCATAGGCTGAGCAAAAATATTAAGACAACATATGCCATGCTCCTCCAAAACAAAGTGGCTCAATAATATGTAGATCTGGTGACTGTGCACTGCCTTCAGGATACAATGTTTAAACCCTTGGGTGCACATGGTCTTCCAGAATGGTTCAGTAGTCCTTAACAGTGACGCGCCCATCTAGCACAAGTATTGGGCCTTGGGAATGCCATGATATTGCAGCCCAAACCATCATTGATCCACCCCCATGCTTCAGTCTGGGCATGCAACAGTCTGGGTGGTACACTTCTTTGGGGCTTCTCCACACCATAACGCTCCCGGAAGTGGGAAAGACAGTGAAGGTGGACTCATCAGAGAACAATATATGTTTCACCTTGTCCACAGCACAAAATTTTCACTGCTGGCACCATTGAACCCGACATTTGGCATTGGCACGAGTGACCAAAACGTTTGGCTATAGCAGCCCGGCCATATACACTGACCCTGTGGAGCTCCCGACGAACAGTTTTGGTGGAAACAGGAGAGTTGAGATGCACATTTAATTCTGCAATGAGCTGGGGTTTTATGTTTTTTGGATACAATCCGGGTTAGCACTCGGACATGCCTTTCAGACAGCTTCCTCTTGCGTTCAGTTACTCCTGTTGGATGTAGTTCGTCCTTCTTGGTGGTATGCTGACAAAGACTTGCTGTCTTGGTCACAGGTGCACCAGCGAGACACGCGCCAACAATTTGTCCTCTTTTGAATTCTGATATTTCACCCATAAATGTTGTGTGCATTGCAATATTTTAAGCAAAACAGTGCTATTACTCTGATAATTAAACCTTCACACACACACACACATACATATATATATATATATAACAGGAAAGAGTGTAGCGTAACCCTATCCAGAGAGCGCTTGGAAATGTGGTGTTTTACCGCAAGCAGGTCTCTGCCATCGTCATCCAGAGGGGGCACGACTTTTGACAAGTCCTGCAGTGCCCACTTGGGGAAAGAAGGCTTGTAGTCAGGCATGGAGGTCACTCCGGGCCACACTGACTCATCGGGAGTTCCGAGGGTTCTGAAAATCCGGAAGAGCTGATCAATTTCTGAATCTCCAGGAAACAGCGCCCTTCGAGTGATCTGACAATAACAGACATGCCACAGGTCCAAGTTACACAGGAGAACACCGGAAAACATGATATCTGATTAGTGACAACATTAAACAGCAATACAAGTGAGGTGAAAAAGCCAATATTTTCAACACGTCCATGGGTAGCAGAATTTTAGTCGTAATATGGATGTGTTAAAAGTATAACGCTTTTATCGTAAAGTCATTTCACTGAGACATACTGTACATGTGTTTAAATACAGAATTTATCATACATAGTGGTGTTTATAATTAACTAACCCCACGAGGTCGCGGTTCAGAGTTTGAAGATTTTTCCTTAAAAACAAACTCAATTGTTTGGCGGAAATTACTGAAATTTTTTTCATGGCTTTTTTTGTGGCAACACATTGTTTCATGCATTTTAACACTAAACTAAGAACAATATACTTGACTAATTTTCTAACATAAATATTAACGTCAATTCGGCTAAATTTCCATATAAAATACATTACTAGAAAACAGAGAAAGCAACTCAACCGTAGAGGAAGACTTGGGCTTGGGATAGTGAATAATTACAGTACTGTATTTACGCTACTGAGACCAAAGGAAATGACAGCGCATATAAGAGTAACATCTGGACACATCTGTTTACATTCTAGCAGAATGTTCGAAGACATAGCAGTACAGTACTATAAAGTATACCGGTTTACCTTTACATTCTTTTTTCATGTTCTAAGCAAAGTTTGAAATGAAATTAAAGTGGAAGTTCAACAATGTTTTAAATTTCTTACCATTTCGGCAAAAATGCAGCCCAAACTCCAGATGTCGACAGCCGTGGAGTAATATTTACAGCCTAGTAGGATTTCGGGTGCTCTGTACCACAAAGTCACAACCTACAACGCGAGAACAGATATAATCATACTGAGAAACATAAATCGTGTGAAAGCAATGCAAAATTTGAGATATGTTCATCATTTGCAAATCTACACACACACGCCAAAGCAGTTTACCTCGTGTGTGTAGGTGCGCACAGGCACACCGAAAGCCCTGGCCAAACCAAAGTCGGCCAGTTTGATTTCCCCTTGCGCGTTGATGAGCAGGTTCTGAGGTTTCAGGTCTCGGTGTAAAACCCGGTGAGAGTGACAGAAAGACAAACCCTGGAGCAGCTGGAACAGGTAGCTCTGAAAATACATACATCGCAATCATCATTAATTCACACATATAAAACTAAGCACACTGGACTGGACTGAATTTTAAAAAGGAAAACATAATTCCTGATGTGCTGCATTACCAACCAAAGAACCGATTTACGGATTAGTAAATAAACTGCAAACTGGGTGAAGGAAAATGAGCAGGATGTGCTGTGTCTTGTGTGCACACAAGTGTACTGGAACACTGCTGGTGAGTGATGTGAGAGCACGTCAGTTTGGGCTTGCAGCATTAGCAATACAAGCCATTTTTTCAATTCTGAAATATAGTTGCAAGCAACTATGACGGGCCCAAGCACCCTGTGCCATTCCCAATCTGGGTGCACCGCACAACATGTGTCATTCGAGTGTGTTAAGACCTCGAAAAAGCCATCGCCACTCGGTTGCACCTCACAACCTGCACACATCACGCACTATACAGGGCTAATGTCAGTTTGGGCCCTAAATGTTTGTTGAGTGCATTAGTGTGTGTGTGTGTGTGTGTGTGTGTGTGTGTGTGTGTGCGCGCGCATTAGAGTGTGTGCGAGTGAGGGAGAGAGGTGTGTGACGTGTAGATGTGTCAGTCTGTGTGTGACGAGTAAATGTGCTTGTGTTTGTGCTTGTTTGTGTGTATGGGTTGAGTCTGTGTGTATTAACATTAGTGATGTGTGTCTTAATGTGTGAGATGTGTTTGTGTGTGTTAACATTTGTGATGTGTATGTGTGTACAATAGGCCGCAGGTGCTGGAAGAAAAGCCTCACACTATGATGTTCCTGATTGTGATGTTCCTGATTGTGATGTCACTGAACGTCATGTCACAGAAAGTGTCACTGAATATAAGGTCACTCAATATAATGCCAGACAGAAAGTTATTAATCATTTTTCGGCGTACGTTTAAGACATTAGCACGGCTGACCCATTTGAGATATCGAAAATCCCGCCGCAATTTTGCATCCTGAATGTCTTTAGATCTCTTTGGCCCAGTTTGGTAGCGATTGTATAATTTCCCTAGGAGGAGTGTATCAAAATCCATCAGGTGTGTTTTTGCGAACGACCCAAAATAACTGGCCTCCTGTTGAGTTTAGCCCAGGACATGCAGTGCGAAAGTTGTTCGGCTCGATGAGCACTAAATGTCTACAGAGTTTCGTGTGCCTACGTGAAAGTGTGTATGAGCTAGGCAGGAAAATCTCGTGTGGAGGCCCCTGGGGGCCCCGGGCCACGAGACTCTCAGGCATCCTGATGGCAGCAGATTCCAACCTGTCTGCCAAGTTTCATGAGTTTTTGAGCTTGTTAAGACCCCCGAAAAGTCCAAAAAGTTTTTATTATGCTGGTTGCTTAAACTTTAAGGACATTAATTTGTCCTAAATAATTAGTTGGGGATATACCAATGAAATTGTTTCAATCAACATTAAACTGAAAAGAACACATTAATTAATTGTTGACTGTTTTTAATATTAGTATTTTGGAGAACAGTTAAACTATTGATTTTATTGATATTGATTTTTTAATCTTTTCTATTTTTCTATTATCATCGTTGCACAGGTTTAAAAATCAAACAAGTGCACTATTTAAAAAAAATAAAAATTATTTTAAAAACTGTCCAACTTACCTTGACCAGGGGAAGTGCAATGCCAGTAACCGAGGACGAGTCCATAAATTTCTTAAGGTCTTGATGAAGGAATTCAAACACGAGATAAAGCTTATTCTCCGTGTGGATGACGTCGAGAAGCCTGAAACAAAGTCAGAAACAAGATCTCACAACAGATTCATTCATAAAAAGTATTAATCTTAATAATGCAAAATTAATATTGTTTGAAATGTAACAACACTTATGGAAGAAATGTTTTTTTTTCTTTTTACCTAAGATTAGTTTTTATATTGGAATGGATAATAATATCTATAAAGTTCAGAGAGGCAACGATTGTATATCAGACAATATTAGCCGTTACTACTGTACATTTCCCCACATGGGCATTTTCAGAAGAAGATCAGTGCCATCACATGCTTATTAAGAAATCCTTTGAGATGTATTTACATCTCCACGTCTTCAAATAAGTAAATCAGTGTTACACTGGTGACATTCTGCTTCCCTTAACTGTAGAACCAGAAAAAAAAAGTGGAAAAAGAAACAAATATGATTTGTGTCAGGCATTCTATAGGTGGTTAAGGAGAAGCTGTCGAAAGTAATAGAAATGTGTTTCCTATCCAGGGTTTCAAGGATAAGGAACCCCGGGTTGACCTTCCTCACAAGGAAAGAGAGAAGCGAGTAACTGTTTTAGCTGAATGGATATTTTTCTTGCAATGTGATCATACTTGACAATGTTGGGGTGGTTAAGTTCCTTCAGCAAGGAGATTTCTCGGATGGCAGTACTTGGCACACCTTCAGTCTCCCTGCAAAACAAACAAACAACGGAACAGGAGATTAGAAACAACCGACGTAATTATAACAACCGTTCTATGCTCCTTATCTCAATTTGCTCATAAGATATCTTTAAATGATGGACACTGACATTCTACTAATAATCAAAATTATTGAGACCATTTAATAATTATTAAGACCAATCATGCATCACTTAATAACTAGAGATAAGGAAAAATAGATAGATTATTTTGTGTGGCAATTCATTGACCACCTCATTGGCGCCAAAATCATTTTTTTAAAAGGCTTTATATTTATAAAAGCTTATATCTGAAGTAGTAAAATGTTGCAGTTCCTCTACAATCCTGCAGGTGGTGCTTTGAACTGTTCACACAGCACAAGGGGAAATAATTAACAAATTTTGTTTTGAATTGTAACAAAACTCAAAATACATGTATATATCTCGAAACTGGGCTTTTATAAAATTGCGATACTTAGAGAATCACAATAGAGATTGAACTGGCACCTAGATAATATATAGGTATATAGTCTATAATATATAGACGATAATATCTGGAGATCATTGGTTCAAAGACTCTAAAGAATAGAATTATCGCATATTTTGGCTGCAAATGATCAGCTGTTCAGTTTCATTTAAACAGTTCTGTAGCGAGAGCAGAAGCTTTGAGTGACGCAACAGAAACGCATTTTTATGGCATTACATTTTCAAAAACCATGCGTGTTAAAAGCCTCCGATCTCCTTATTCTCCAAACTCTGTGAGAGAATTAGTCTCAAACCCACTCATTACCCACGTCTCAAAACACAGCGGGCACTAATTAGACGAAAATCACGCATTAGAAGCCCCACAAACCCGCGTACTCGCAGCCACTCAACCCCTGCGCTCACGGTTATGTTGAGTTTTGAGACATTGGATCCGTTTGTGGGCGATACAAAGTTGCCATTTCTTTATATTCCTACAGGTGGCGCACTCTTTTTACACATCTTCACCCCGTGTGGTAGAAGTGAATTATTTGCCAAGTTTGTTTAGGAATAAGCGGATGCCAGAGACAAGTGCGGCTCAGTTAATGTTAAAATCTTGTATTTGAAGTTGATTTGAATTGTTTAAATGTTGCGCTTGGTTTTTAAGTGAGAAATGTTATAAGGAACGGGCTACATTTCATTAAACTTTGGCTTAACATTGTAACAAAATTGGGGGGCAATGTAATATTGATCAGGATATTTATGAAATCATGACACTTATAGAATCGTAATTTGAATGGAATCGACACCTGGTTATCGTGATAATGTCAGGAGGTGACTGGTGATTCCCATCCCTAATGCGTCCTGTTTAACTTAACTGGAGTAATGTTACTAATCCCAGTATAATCTTCTAGACAGATTTAGAGTCAGGTTCCTTTCCAGCTCATCTCTAATTTTGCTGCTTTGTGACAAAATCTTAATTTAATGAATTTAAGGGAATAATAGTGAAGTGTTGATTGGTGTTAGAGTTAGGAGGAAGGTTATGTCTGCATACACAAGCTTTCATGTTAATGATCCAGGCTGAGGTGATGAGATGAGTTTCACAAAAAGAATTCTACCACTAAAGTTATTGTACTTAAAGGTACTGTATAAATGAGCTCACCAACAAATGTAATCTAAAGAAATCACACTCAAAGTTAGTTACATTGATCATCTTACTCCATGCACTCAACACATATGTTATTAACACTGTTTGATTTTTTTTTTCTCCCACTCACGTGTCCAGTCTTATTTTCTTCAACGCCACGGTTTCGCCCGTGATCTTGTTTTTAGCTTTATAAACCACTCCGTATGTCCCCTCTCCGATCTTCTCCACTTTCTGAAAGGAATCCATGTCAGACATCCAGATCAAACCCCTCCTCAGCCAAGGAAGGGAGAGCAGACCCTAAAAACTTTACACCTAAATACACAAAATGTCTGTATGTTGGCTCCGAGAGGGAAATCTAAGCATGAGGAAGAGACTGAGGTTTTAAAAACGAGCTAATCGACATCTAACCTTAGTTACTGAGAGAATGTTTAATACCAATACCCGCCAATTCCCGCGTTCAACTCTGCTCTATCCACAATCCCTCAGTCTCAGAGACCAAGTGCACTCGGTAGGCGGTGATGCGCTGTTGTGTAACACACTAGGAAGTGCACTTATAGAGGGAATACGGAATGGTTTGAGAGTAGCGATAAAAACCCGCCCGTCAAACAAAGCCGTTCGTTACTGAGCTTGTCGCTGTTCTTCTTCCTTTCGCGGTAAAGATGGAATTAAGGATGCTTATCGCCACCCAGCGGTTGACAACCATACTGGAAACAACCACCGTTTTTTCACGTGGTTGTTACCAGTGTTGACATTTACAGAATTTAGCATAGGTTAAGACGCCCTTAGCCAGAGGGACCTACATTTTAATCTCATTATATATCTGAGCTGTTGATGGTTAAGGGTCTTGTTCAACGGCCCAACAGTGGCAAATTTGTGGTGGGGTTTGAACCTGGGACCTTACAATCTTTACTTGCTGTACAAGCTGTACAATCTCCTAGCTACCCCTATTTTTGAAGAACCTAAATCGAAACATGTTAAATGTTGTTTTATTTTTGTTAAGGCCTAGTCCACATGTCATCCCCATCTCTAGGAACCTCTGTAGTCCATCTAGGGAATGTGGAGGCCAATGACAATTCAATTTGGGATAAACTTCATCTGCATGCTTTTGCACAGTTAGCGGAATCCAGAGCACCCGGAGGAAACCCACCAAGCATGGGGAGAACGTGTAAACTCCATGCACACAGACCCGAGGCAGGAATCAAACCCAGACCCTGGAGGTGCAAGACGTCAGGCAGTGCTAACCGTTAAGTCACTGTGCTGCCCATGCGGACAACAATATTTAAAATAAATTTATTTATTTATTTTTTGCCTATCATCCATACACTCCTCCTAACTCCATGGTCTTTCCTGATTCTAATTTTTTTCACCTTGTTTTCAAAAAAAAAAAAAAAACAATGCCGAAGGTGTCCAAAATATGCAATGATTTCCCTCAAACAGTTGATATTAAGATGTGTCTGCTACGTTTAATCTGTAAAGCCTTCATAACAACTGTAATCTGAGGTGCAATAGTCTTTCGGCTGCTCCCGTTGAGGGGGGGTCCATATGAAAATGCATACTGGACAATCCGTTCCGCGCACAAATTGGCACGGGTTATACATTATATGCCCTCTCCTGAAGCAACCCTCCCATTTTATCCAGGCTTAGGACTAGCACTGCATCCAGTGTCTGGGGTTTGGGCATTGTGTTGAAAACTAACCCGTGCCTTCCACATGGCAGGCAAGAAACCTATCAGAAAGCTATTTCTTTTTTCTCCATGATGTTCCTCTAGCTCTGCCACAAGGGGGAATTGCTGCATCACTAGTAGCGCTACACCTCCCACTTCACCACCAACCTTATTTGAAATGAGGCATCTAAAATATGTATCTTTAAAATGGAGTAGTTTGTTATTTTGCACAATCGTAGTAAAGCACCTTTATTAATTACAATACCATCAGAGCCCCATTACTAAACAAAAAAAATATGTACATTTATTGCACATATACGTACATTTATTTGACACTTTGAACCAAACTGACTTGAGAGTGGGTACAATCGAGGAGAAAACAGGTAAGGGCCTTGCTCGAGGTCCCAACAAGGTCCGCTTAGCAGTGCTGGGATTTAGGACAAGACTTCATAGCTAGGTCAAGACTTCATAGCTGACTGATGCAGTTAATACAATTTAGTTTCCATTATGGTGGAAGGACATTGTTGCAATATGTTTAATTTTCCCCTTACATAAATCATCCAAAGCAGTAATTAGTCTATCAATTAGTATTTTAATGTCTGGGATCACAATACATTAAATTGCAAAGGAATGACTGGAAAAAGTATTGAGCACCCAAATGTCTTTATTGCAGGTTAAGAGGGCTTCAGGGATAAAGAAAAGCATAGCACCTTAAACATTATTACTGGATTTTCAGCTAGGATTTGTGTTATTCAGTAATGATCTGTTTCAGATATTTAGCAAAACCATAAAGCAGAAAACAGTTACTGCATTAGTCATCTTTAATTAACATTGAACAAGATACTGAACATTATCATGTCTTTGTTCATTTCAAGTCAATATCAATATATTAATTCAAACAAATGCATCTAACCTACCTCTATATTAAGAATGTGTATTAACAATGTGTTGTGATTCTGAAAATGGTACATAAAACTCTAGTGAAAATATTCTTCCATTTTCTTGTGAACACAATTCTAACATAATGTGTGGTGGTGGTGGTGGTGGTGGTGTGTGTGTGTGTGTGTGTGTGTGTGTGTGTGTGTTAGTCATGCAGTGATAATCAGGTAAGCCATAACAGTTCTATTAAAAAAAAAAAAAAAAAAAAAAACAAAGACCACACAGTGTTATTTTTGTTATTGTGTACGCTTTGAAGTTCCCTTGCATTACAGTTTAAAGTAGGCAGAATTTTCCTTTTAGCAGTGTTTTCAATATGACAATAAGGTCAGTGGCATGAAGAAGACGGACATCTTTTTCATCTGGGAAAACTTGCCTTTGCAGTACTAACCCATAATTCTGATGATGTTATAACACCATATTCAAACTAAACCAAAACAACTAGCCACTAATTGAATTATGAAGTGTGTGTGTGTGTGTGTGTGTGTGTGTGTGTGTGCGTGTGCGTGTGTGTTCACACCACTCTCCCCTGCAGCAAAGGACGTCTCTCTGCAGTGCTCTGTCGGGTCAGGAGGTTCCACACTAACATCGGAACAGACTTAAACCCAGAAATAACCATGACGCCATCTGTCGAGTTGTCTTTGAGTGGACTGTACGCCTTCAGTTGCCTGTGGAAGTGTGTTATCATAAAAGGTTTAAAAGAATCCTAGTACAATAACTGGAGAACTGGAAATAAAGAACTGGTGATTATTTAATTTAAAAAGATGTTTTTAAATTAAACTGCATTTTACAAAACACAAATGCAATATTATTATTAATATTAATAATATTTTAAATAGCTCCTTTATAACTTTTTATGATAAAGTGTTTTAAAATTTCTAATTTAAAAAGGTCTAGCTTTTTGTGAAGTGGGTACTCACTTGTAAGTCAAAGCAATGGCGCCTAAAACACAGATGAGCACAAGAACGCCGAGGACAGCGGTGACAGCACCTGCTGTGGAGGAGCCTGAACCTACATTTATAAATGTAGAAAACATAAACATATTATATTGAGATTTATTGCCAGATTTATTACAGGACGTTAGCTAAAATGACTTATTAACACTGTTTAAAGCACCATTTAAAATAAACTTGTACAAAACAAATTTATTGTATGCAATGTATTATGGAAGGTCAAATGTACTTTAATGTAAAAAAAAAAAAAGTTTTATGATGAAGAAAGTGTTGGATAACTTTATCTGATGTTTAACTTTTCTTTTCATGAAATGCAGTAAAATATATATCTATGATATACAGTATATTTAACTGCTCCTCACCCATAGTGACACTGAGCCTTGCACTGGCTACAGCAAAACTGACATCATTAGTCAGAGACACATTAATGCAGAAGGTTCCAGAATCGTTAAAGAAACGGCGGAGGACCATCTGGCACTCGGTCGGGGTCACAGTGTTGCACTCTGTCTGCACAGGATTGATGCAGTCCGAGTCCATCACCATGGTACAAACTTCACTCGGCAAGCTGAGACCATACAGGACACAAACATTTAGCACACTATAATTAAAACTGGTTTATCGCTCCATCAGTTCTTTTTTTCTCTTAAATTCAGGGTTTCTGGTCTCTTTCCACAGGGTTAAGCCTTAACTAGGAGGTGAATTTAATCAGTGAAAGTATGCTGACTGTAAGTAATTTTTTAAATCAAATATTTCTTACTATCAGACAATTTTAAAAGAAATAAGATTAATCAGCTTGTTTTTAAATGCTTTTATTAATTTTAGGCTAGAAATTTTGTAATTTTGATAAATTTGTTTCTTTCTAATAACAAATGCGGAAAATTAGTACTGTATTTTAAAAAGTAACAACTGAAAGCTAAAGAAAATTTCTGAGCTCAATGTTCTTAGCCTAAAGATCCTAGATAATTGTTCTTGGCACTCAAATTCATGCCTCTAGCTTAATTTTTTATAAAGCTTTCATTTAAAAAATTTATTACAAATTCTAGGGTTTAAGTTACTAGGCTGATATTTCTGAGGTTTGCAGCTAAAGTTCCTAGGTTTCGGTTCGGCTTTTTTGAAAAATTCATTGATTAAACATTCTTGTCTAAAGTTCTCAAAAGTTTAAACTAAACTAATAGCATCTCCTTCCCTAACATTTTTTTTTCACTCCCACTGGCCACTGGGTGGTTAAAATAAATGCTCCAGTTTTGTTTTACAAACTGGACATTTTTGGTAAAAGGATACAGGACAAATTATTTCTAAGTACCATAGAGGCCAAATGTATTGGGGGGAAAAAGTTTAATTCGATGTTTTAATGACATTCTCAATTTTTTAAATAATGACAATGGAGAATAATTTGTTATTTTATTTAATGGAATTGTTATACAACAATCAGTATTTAGTCTGAAGTCACATTCTTTCTTCACAACCTGCTTGATCTAACTGGGCATATAGTCAAAAAGATCATGTAGCGCCACAGACTTTTCAATTAAGTTTGAGAAGTTTTAAATTAAGAACTCTCTCGTTTTTCTGCCGAGGTGCACACCTTGGGTTCAGAAAAATAAAAGCTTTATAAAAAAATACGTTTTTTGTGTAAAAACATAAGCCATCTGATCATAGAGGATCTCAGTATGAGACCAATACAACCTTAACCGAATGACAACATTCTGTATATTCTTATCATCATTATTTATTTAACAAAAATTAAGCCAAAAAAATAATAATTCCTGTAAGACTTTATCAGTCTCTCACATAGTTTTGAGCTATTCATCTTTACACCATCGCTCCAGTTTATTGAGGTTTTTGGCAATTCATTTATGTTTATGAGTAATCTTCACTGTAGAACAATTATTTGGAAATGGTTTTATAATCATTTCCAGATTTATGTGCAGAAACAATTGTTTCTCCAAAACCATTGCTGATGTCTTTCCCTCTTGGCATTGTGTTAACACACACCTGAATGCTCCAGACTAGCAAAATGCCAAAATGTCTGAACACCTGCTGATGATCAATTAACCACATGCCACATGCTTTTTTTTAAATTATTTATTTTGGATTCATTAGGTAATTGCCTAATACTAAGACTTACAAAAAAAAAACAACAACATAGAGTTAAAAGAGGGGGTACTAACATTTGAATATGACTATACTTATTCCATACTTTGGCTAAATCAGCTAATTCTGAAGCACAACTCTTCAGTTAGATGGACGAGAACTAATTAGTGAAAGCACCTGTTTTGTGAATTATAATACATGCCAACACTGCAGTACACATAAAGTCTCTTCCTTACCTTCCTTGGCAGGTGACGGTGAGATCCACAGCATTCTGCTCAATGTTGGTCGCCAAAACTTCAACATTACTCATCCCCACAATCTCCACACTCTCAATTCCCTCTGTGGAAAGAACCACAGACAAACACAGTTTTATTACATTGTGCAATATGTAAGATGGTTACAGTTTTCTTTTACAGAATTCAGAATTGTCTAAAAGATTATATACTTCCTAGGACTTAAACTATGCAAGAGTAACACATACTATCTATGAAGAAAAATTTATAATAAAAGTCATTGTGCTTTGCTGGTACATTGCTTACAATTGCATTCATTAAATTTTTTCATCAATTCATTCAGCATCCGAAGCATTTTCTATCCTTGGCCAAGACAAAAAACAAAAAACAAAACACCCACAAACAAATGGCAGAACATGCAAAACTTAACACAGATAGTAACTTAAGTTGAGGAATTAACTCAGGACAATAGAGCTATGCAAATCTTAATGTACTTACATAATATATTGCATATGATATTTTTGCATATTGGCTAATTTTATTGGCACGTACAGTCATTTATACTTACGGACAATATTCAAAGTCGAGGAGAAAGAGCCGTAGCGGTAAATCATACAGTTTCCCTCCACTGGAATTTCTGGAGCTTGTCTTTTTGCAATAATCAGAGCAGCCTGTGTTTGTTCTGTTCCTTCTGCAACTATCTCATTCTGGGTCACTGGAGATTTTGATGGGAATAACAGCACAGGGTAATAAATAGCAAGGTCCTGACATATTTCTTTAAAGAAGAATCAATAAGACATCCTCACCTGTAACAGGGTCAGTCACAGAGACAGCAGCTTCGTCTATGGCTTCATTTGGAGTAGCTTCATTTACAGTTTCCACAATCTCACCCTCAGCAACTGGTACTATAGATGGCACTGTCTGAGCAACTGTAGCATCTGTGGCCACAATATTAACGATTACATCATCAGCAGGGGCTAAGGTCTGGGTCTCTCCATCGGCAGCAACTGCAGCTTCCAAATCTGTGGCGTCTGTGATTCCACCCTCTTCAAGAGGGGTAACAGATGCTGCACCATCATCAACTGTAATGTCCTCTGTCTCTACAACACCATCTGTAACTGTTTCACCAGTGGCTGAAATATCAGAAACTTCATTTTCAGCAGCAATTACGGCCTCTTGATCATCGGTTGTATCTGTGGCTAAGTCATTAACTGCCGCCGGAACAGCAGAAGCTACACTTTCTTCTTCTTCGAGTACAGGCTGAGGGGAGGCGGCCATATTGGTGTTTTGTGCAGCTGGAGCATCTGATGCTATTATCACTGCTTGGGCTATGGAAAAGGGTTTAATATTAGTGTGTGATATTAGTCATGAATTCTTTGTCATAATTTTCACAAAAAAGTTGATGATACTATTCCTGGAACAATTTGGGCCTATTGTGCAAATATGCATTTACATTGTATACATGAAAGCAAATAGTATTCTTACTCGAACTACTTAAATGGTAAGTATTAGTATGAATGGTGCCATTTTGAGATCTCATTTTTAACTTTTACTGCTATGTTTTAACAGCACAAGCCTTACGTCAAGCCTTATGTCCTTATATGAATAAAGCCAGTCGTCCTGGACTTGTAGAACTGCAACAACACCAGTATTGCTGTGTAAAACTTACCTGTAGTTACGGGCACACCAGCGGTTGGATTTGGAACACAGCCATATGGGATGGCAGCCATCAGTATAAGTTGTGGTCTGAATGAGCCGATTGAAAGGTAAGTATGTGTAACTGAGGGTTGACGGGCGATAAGTGTCCCGGTGTTGTCCCCAAAGTCCCAGGTAAAGGTGATGTCAGACCCACTGAGGTACTGGCTGGGGTCATGGACACCAACCGTGAAGGTTACAGGTCGGTTCTGGATAAAGCTCTGATCTGTCTGGTTGACATCACCAGTCTGGGACAGAGTCACTGTGAATGGAATCTGATCTGAAGAATAAAGCGAAAGAAAGCTTAGATTATAAATTGCCTAAAGATTTTTTAACACTTTACAACCTCCCTTTCCCCCTCGTCTGTTGCAGCCACTTAACATCCAGCATTACCAGTGGTCAGGTACAGGTCATTACTGAAAATGAGAGCCAAACACTTGCCATAAATGAGAACCAAAAAAGTCATTCATGAAGCCAGAGAATTATTCCTCAAGTTTGCATTAAAAATATACAAGAAAATCTGGCACTTTGAAAGCAAAATACGAACAAATGGAGGTCCTCAAGACTTCTGCGCAGTTCGGTATATACAGTAGCATACAGTATCTGTGACTTTCTCTTCACTAGAATTACCTCCTCTTCCCTTCCCAGTAATTTAAGCTCTATGCTCTTGTCATTTGTATTGTATAGGACCCTTCAAATGTAGGATCATGAAAAACGTAGAACCCTGATAATCAGAATATACAATCAATCATGATAGAACACTGAGAATATAGGACCCTAGGAACTTGGAATCCTGGGAATAGAAATATTGGAATGTATGTTAGGAACCTGCAAGCACAGAATCCTGGCATTAGGAATATAGGAACCTGTGAATGGGAATATAGGACAGTAAATATACAGGACCATGTGAACATTTGACACTGGAACTATAGAATCCTGAAAATGGAAATATAGGACCATTGGAACATGGGCACTGTGAATAGGAACCTGGACCTGGTCATTCCCATTTGTTCTGCATTATAACACACAAACACGTTTACACACACACCTGTGATAATGAACTGTGAGGATGCATATCCAAGAGGAATGAACCTGTTCTTTCCCCGACAATGATAAATAACCACCTCCATGGTATAAGACCCCAATGGCACATTGTCTGTTCCAATAGTGAGTGCAGAGGAAGGACCATCTGCCACCTGCCAATATCGACCTTTCGAAAGGAAAGAATGATTAATATAATATAATATAATATAATATATAATATAATAATATAATATAATATAATATAATATAATATAATATAATATAGTTTTATAATTACACTATAAAAACTGTTGTTGCAGATATTATCCAACAATAAACTGACTAAATATGAAATATTTTAAAATCAACTGAATTATGCTCGTCTTACCCCAAGTCTTATACACAAAGATGAAGCGAGGCTTCCTGGCCAATGTTTTAGTGAATGGTTTACCATCAGGAAAAACCCCTGTCCATTCTTGGGAAGTGTTGAATTCTGGGTAAACATGCTCACCCTTTGTGTATTCGGTTCCTGAGAGCAAATTTAAAAGGGTAATAAATAATTGTAGCTAGAGTGTGAGGTCAGTATTTTATTCACTGAAGCAGGAAAGATATTTGAATAATATCTTCCTGGTAATAAAAAATTATTAATTTGCATACAGTAATTATGTACTGTACTATGAATACAATTTCCCTAAACAATACATTTTATATTCAATTCAATGTTGCTGGTTTTTTGGTTGCTCCCACCAAGGGGTTGCCACAGAGGGCCATCCGATCTGCACAGGACTTGTCACAGACACTTTTCCTGACACAATCTTCCCATTTTATCCGTGCTTGGCACTGGCACTGCATCCAGTGTGGTTTGGGCACTGGGTGGGATTTGAACCCAGGTGTTCCACATGACAGGCGAGAAACCTGTTTATTAAATAAATGAGCAGGGTTTTTTCATGTAAGTGGTATTTGAATGCCTTGTTCCTAGTGAACCTAAACAAACAAATATTATTTATAAAAATATGTATGGCAGATTTTTTTTTAGGTAAAATAAAAGATATTTGGAGCTGTTCCCACATTCCAGATTTGAAAAAAGCAAGAGTCTGCAATATAATATGTCTGTTTTGTATACCTGTGACAGAAGAATCTATAACCCTGCCAATAAGCGTCACCATATTCAGCAATGTAGAATGCTGTTTGTCAGTTGAGTGGCAAATATCTGAATGGAGATTTGAATGGAATGCCTACCACAATAGAAACACCTAAAAAAGAGATCATTTAAGAAAACTAATTAGCAAAAGACGGTATTTGTTGTGAACGCTAACCATTAACAGTGCAGTTCTGGCTCCACACTACTGTCCCGTTTTTAAGCACTGTCTGATTCCCAGGTGGAAGAACGTTGATATTAAATGTTGTTTTTGCTCCAGTTAGGGTTGGGCCATCGTTCTTGATGTCAAATGTTACCTGTCCACCTGTAAGAAATGCTTGTGTGATTATTTTGGCTTAACTTAAACTATCTATATATTAAAAAATTATCTTATTTTTTCCCATGTACATCATAAGTAAATTTAATAGTGAATAAATGACAAAGATACTGTATATGTGACAAAACAATGTATCACCAGCAATAAGTTACAAATGTTCTCAATGATCAGATCTGTATTTGGTATTTGCAAACCAAAATACATATACACATTTAAATATTACTTAGCTTTTTTATTAATCATAAAAAAAAAAAAAAGAATTATGGAGTACAATTCTAATACAACATATAAAATGAATATAATGTGTTGGGTCCTGTACCTTTCCAGCAGTCCCTGAATCTGGGGTCTCCATCCCTCCACACTGGGTACATTCGTGAATTCCATGAACGGTAGCGGCTAAAATGGCTTCTGGCCCCTGAAGGAAAAAGTAATAATGTGAAATTTTGTTGCAGGAAAATGGTATTGAGATTTTATCCTTAAATGCGTTTTAATCCAATGCTAGAATGTGTTATTTGTGTATATTAGTTTTTATTGTATTGTGCTTACAATTACAAACATCCAAGTCCAAGTAAGCTATTCATGTTAAATAATGACCACAGCTACTGAACCTTAACCACTGAAGATTAGTTTATGGTTATAAAAGACTAATTGAAATGACCATGTTTTGTTACATAGACCAGCTTTACATTACTACTTTTGAATAGAGCTATTAGCTATGAGTAAATCTATTTTAAAATGTGATATGGGGAGAAACAAAAACGTCCCTGTCCATTTTTCATGGTGTTTTCATCATCACCTTTTGTAAACAGGTCATGTTATTTCACCAATGATGTCGAAGAGTGTTATCAAAATTATATGGAATATCAATTAAAGTCTTTGAAAACTCTCCCTTTTCTGAAATAGAAATGTTCAAATCCATCCAGTCTTGGGGGTCTAGAGGCTAATTCACTGCTCCTTCTGCCTGTTTGAGAAAAAAAAAAAGTATTTTCTTCCCCTGTTAATTAGATTGGGAATCATAAATGTATACAAAAAAGGCAGTCAATAATCAGTGAGATTTAATTGCTGTGGTTGATGCAGACGATACTGGTAGTTGCACATGCCTGGAGTGTGCTTACACCATTCAGCCATAACATCAACACCACCATCAGGTGAACTGAACAACTGTACTCCAGCAAACTTTTGACAGGAACATGGGTACCCAAAAGGTCGGCATGTCCGGTCCGAATTCCCAAGAAAAGCCACTATATAAATGCACTGGAGAACCCAATGCACCACAGCTGCCGCGCATGGGGCTCAGCAGGCAAAGAGCCCAAGGCTGCTGGACAAACAAGTCTAATCCATGGAAACCCCACCCTGCAACCCACATCACACAAAGGATACACTGCCAACATTCTGGTGCCAGACACCACAACGCACTCCCAGAGGCCGGAGCTGCCCCCGTGGCAGAAGGAAAACCCAAACCCTAGTAGGTTTATAAGTTAATGGTAATAATGTTATAACTGATCCTTGCACATAAACTCTCCCCAGCTATTAGCGAGCTACGGGGGCATGAGCGGCATCATTAATAACTATAAATGAACAGTAAATATCGAATGAAAAAGTGCAGATAATCTTAATTAACTTGTTAAATGATAGATGTAACCTTCATATTTCTTCGGTTCCAGAACCACTTTTTAAATGCAAGCATGGCAGACTGATTTGAAGAAATTATATGTTGTATCTGACGATCTAAGGACGAAAACTAAAGATAAAAGTGAATGTGCTTTTTGATTTCTGAAGTATTTTTTGTTAACTTTTACTCACCTTTATTTTTTGTATTAAACATCTGGATCTCAAGTAATTTGCTTTAAAAAAAAGGAAGATTATTCAGATGAACCGTAAAGAGATGAGAAGCGAGAGAGGGATGAAAGAGCTGCAGCAGCTAAAGGGGTAACAATGTGTTCCAGGCAGTGAGAGTCACACGTCTTGTCCAATCCTTTTCTATCCTTCTCATGTGATTCTCAGCTGAGTGCTTACTTTTGTAATCCTAACCTTAGGAATAAGTAAAAGCTTTACAGCTGAAATATGTTGTGTGTGTATGTGTGTGTAACCTGCAGGACAAGAAACTGTGATTTTACAAAATTCTTTTATATAATCACTATCTATCTATCTATCTAAAATAAATATTACATAATTAAAATAATTGTTTATGGTATTGTCTTAAGACTTTGTTTAAATGCTGCATCAGTTTAATTATTACGTGCATCTCTATAATAGCTGATTAGCAGATATTTGGATTGATAAGAAATATTATGTTATTTCTCTCTTTTTTTTGTCATTGTTGTTGCTCTTGTTGATTGTATATTTGGTAAAATAGAGATTTGATCACCTCAAAATAACAACTAAACTGTATATAAATTTAAATACTCACTTGTAATTGCAGCCAAAGAGAGGGTCAAACCCAGAACTATAAGAGCCGTTCTCATCTTCCCCCACCCAACAGGTTCAGTTCTTAACGATTCCTGAAACTCAGCCCAAGTCAAGAACTTTGAGGAGTGCCAAACCTTTTTTAAATGAGCCTGAGCCTTTTTAATCGTTCCAAACTCCTGACTCTGACATCATGCCCTGGATTATAAAAGGAGGCTCCTCCCAAGGCCCAAGCACTAATTGTGGTAGGATTCAGCTAATCGCAAATTTGATATCAGGAAAGCCTCTAAATCAATAGCAGGAGGTGTTAAGACCGGATTGGATCAAGTTTGACTAAGGAATTAAATAGGCAGTGAAAATAAGAATGAAAGGGCCAAGGCGGAATGGTGTAATTTGACTGCCTGGCTTGATGGTAAATACACAGTGAGGGGAAATAAGTATTTAGCTCCTTTTTGGACTTTTTATATAATAATAATTAAGTAACGTATCCACTTACTTATATTTAAGTTTACACACATAATATGTTTTGACTCACTCACTCATCAGCTATACCGCTTAATCCTGTATTGAGGGTCACGGGGGGCCTGGAGCCTATCCCAGGAGACTTGGGGTACATGGCAGGGTACACCCTGGACAGGGTGCCAAACCATCGCAGGGCACAGACACACACACATACACATACACATATACTCACTCATTCACACACTACGGGCAATTTGGGAACGCCGAGTAACCGGAGTATCCGGAGGAAACCCACCTAGCACGGGGAGAACATGCAAACTCCATGCACACAGAGACGGGAATCGAGCCTGTCCAGGAATCGAACCACTACACCACCGTACCGCCAATATGTTTTGACTTTGAACTGAAATAAGAAAAACTATGAACAAAACGTATGTATTCATAAACGTAAACATATGTTTAAAAACAATGTATAGGAAAAAGTCTTCAATTGGCCTGGCCAAGCTCCTGATGTGAATTGCATTGAAACTGTATGAATGATTTAAAATTGAAAGTCTGTCAGATGATTTGAAAACAGTATTCCAAGAGCAACAGGCCAAAGATAGTGCTACAAAAAAAGCAGTAAATCAGTAATTGCCAACAACGACTTTACAAACATATTTTACCTGCCGATGAATACATACACTTGAGTCATACACTACCATTTTATAAGTTGCTGTTTTAAAAGGGTCTGAAAAAGGCAAAGAATAGTGGTATAATAAAGGATAGTGGTGAACTGTCAATTAAAAAAAAATGTGGTCTTAAAAAATTATGAATAACTGATAACTGTGTAAAAGCTAGGTTTTATGCTTTATATCATATGCTAATGGTTAATATTTATTCCTGATATCATTCTGAAAATATTGTTTTAAAAGCACATGCTGTTAACCAACCAGGGGTAAAAATGTGCCCATCTGCTGTCAGTCCAACTTCATACGTGTGAGCTAAAATCCCATATAAACGCTAGAGTACACTGAGATAAAGGAGCAGTAGGTAGGTTGCAGTCAGGCAGGCTGGTGTTATCATTAAATAGTTCCTTTTGAAATGTTGAAACATACAGTATAATCCACAAATAGTTTGTGCTATGCGTTTGTTCAGCGAGAAGTATGAGGAGGGTGTTGTTGTTGTTATTCCTTTCAGCAACTATTAAACCAATATGCTATAATACAGTAGCAAGCTAAATATATACGGTAGTTGACTCAAGAATGAGTGGACCCATAAACGTAAACTATTAAAGTAGATCATCGTGTAATACTGTTTCACGGAAACCATTGCTCTAATTCAGTTAAGAAGCTGAAAGTACCCCATGCATGACGCTCCCATGCATGATTTCATACAGTCCTGATCTCTATGAGTAATATGTTTGTTACAGTTTAATGACACGTCATCCAAATTATTGTAAACCAGTGTAAAAACACAAATATATGTACAGTAGTGGGGAGATTTTTACCCTGTCCAATTAAATCTACTATCGGTTTGGAAAGGCAAAATATATTAATCAGGATAAATCCTGGTCACATTCGGGTAACCTGGGAACAAAGACAATCCAAGGAAACTGTTGTGACCAGACAGGGAGTTATGAAGGGAAATAAACATGTAGAATTTTTTTATCTTGTGATAATTATATTTGGCTTTACCTTTGATTCCTGGACTAAAAAGGATGGACGTAAGGTAATACACTTCCTGGGTAATAAAAAAAAAATAATCACAGAATATGGCAGTGCCATCAGGGAAAGAAGAAAGATTTGTCAGGTGAGTGATGAGTCCAGTGAAGAATATCCCATTTATGTGCCTTTTAGTAAGTCTTGAGTAGCTTTTACTGTATGTTTTGGGTCATTATACATCTGCAATATGAAGTGATGTCCTGTCAATTTTGCAACATTTGACACACTCTATACACTTCAGAATTCCTCCTGATACTTTAATCATCAGTGAGATCTTTAATAAACACCAGTGACCTGGTTCCATTGACATAACACTGCCCCCGCCATGTTTGACAGAGGATGTGGTATGCTTTGGACCATGGCGTGTTCCATTATTTTTGAGCCCCTCAAAATAGAGTCAGAGTATGAAAATGGCTATGTGGTTAATGTTAACCTTTTTATTAACCACATTGGATGTTAGCTCATTACGTCAATAATGTTGAGAATCCAATACCATTTTTCCAGATTTTAATGATAAGGTGGACAGTGTTTATGCGCATGTTAAATCAGTAATAAAAGATCGAAACACAAAACAGACAGTTCAGAGGCGATTTCAGAATGACTTAGAAACAATTACTATCAAGACAAAGTGTGGTTTAAGATGACATTATTAGATACATTTTCATCCTGAAAGTGCTGCCATGACAATTAAAATTACACAAGAAAGTGTTCTGCTTACTAAATACTGATGTTCTTTTATAATGTATTCAGTAGAATTAAGTTCAGTAACACATGCCTCAGTTCCTAGTTTTCTACCCTACACCCATATGTATATACTTTACATATATCCTGTTCATACTAATAAAACTAAATATTGTGTGAATAATGTTAGACAGTTATGATGCTGATCTCTCCATGCGTCTGTGTGGTTTTCAAGTGAAGAAAGTGATTATAGCGAGTGAGGAATGTGGGAAAATATCTATGAGTCATGCTGTTTGAGGAGGCATGCTGGAAAACCCTTGAGGGTGAAGAGATGCAGGTCACGGGATGAGAGTGTGTGGAAGTCCATGAATGATCTCCTTTCATCGTTTCACATTTTGGTCTGTGTCTTGCGCATGCATCACATTCCTTTTCGTTTGGTATTGTGCCTAATTCTTTATTCCCTATAACATTTCACATAATCATCATATTAGAAAATTTGCTAAATTAGCAGTTTGAATTTTGAGATTTCTGTATCATATCTCACAAACACTCTATGGCCAAAAGCGTGTGGACACCAAAGACCCGCGTCCATATTGATGAAATAGAATATCTCATTATAGATTGAGTCCCACTTTCTTGTTATACAGTAATAACCTCCACTCTTCTGGAAAGGCTTTCTGCTAGCTATGGAGCATCCTGAAGTTCTTCGCCTCCAACCCCCAAGTCTTTATGCACTTTGGTTTGTGAACAGAGGCATTGTCATGTTGGCACAGATTTGGGCCCTTAGTTTCAGTAAAATGCAATTATTTAAGCTACGTATACTATAGGAAGACATTCTTTAAAACTGTGTCCAACTCTATCCAATCATTTTTTTTCCTCGTTCGGCGTCGTCTCAAGAAATATCTGTGTACATACGAAACCACTGAAAACGGTGTAGTACATATATGCCAGATCAGTATGGGGCGCTGTAATTCTGCCATAGAGATACACTATACACGGAGAAGAAGACTTTGAGCATGCGCATGACATCATCGTTTCACAAAATATACGGATTGGCTGTACACACGAAACCGCAAGGGTGGCATTTTCAGATTTATCCACCTTAGGACCTGGTTTCAAAAAATCGCGGTTTCAGTCTCCTAAAACGCCGGATCTGTGTGGACGAAACGCCAATACAATAAAAAATGTATACGTATACAGCGAAACGCGTCTCCGTGTGGACAGGGCCTTATTCCCATTTGTATGACCGTGGTAGAACCTCCGGTCAACATTCACACACTATGCGCAATTTGGGAATGCCAATTAGCCTAATCTGGACTGTGGAAGGAAACCAGAGAACCCGGAGGAAACCAACCAAGCGCTGGGAGAACACGGGAACCTGGAGGTGCAAGGAGACAGTGTAAACCACTCAGCCACTATGCTGCCTTATGTATAGTAATTATGTATATAACTGCAAAAAAAAAAAAAAAAACCTGTACAGCTTCACAGCAAAGGCTGGTTATTATCAGCCTGCTTTATTCACTTACTCACTCGTCTATACCACTTTATCCTGTATATAGGATCGCAGGGGCCTGAAGCCTAAACACAGACTCACATGCTCATTAATACACTATGATAATTTAAGAATGCCAATTAGCCTAATCGGCATGTCTGTGGACTGTTGGAGTAAACTGGAGCACCCGGAGGAAACTCACCATGCACGGAGAGAACTCCATGCACACAGACGCCAAATCGAGCAGGAACCCTAGAGGTGCCAAAGTGACAGTGCTAACCACTAAGACACTGTGCCGCCCAGCCTAATTTAGTGAAGGGTAATCTTAATCAAAGATTCCATTAATCTTGTAGACATCTTGTAGTTTGGAAGATGTTATTGCTTAATAAATAGCAGTTTGAACCTGTGTTTGGTAAATAATTATTTAAATGATTAGTTTGCATAGCATACATGGCATTTTCATATATTCCATAACAACCCTATTTAAAAAAAAAAAATTTAATTGCAAACAAAAATGTATCCATAGTCATCTATATATAATCATATTCATATATATTACTATTTGGCTCATCATCAAGTAAAAATGCAATTAACCTATAATTATTACAATGAAACAAAAATTACATGTTAGAGAAAGAGATTAAAACACACACATACTCACACACACACTCACACATACACTTATTTCTAGTCATTAGCCGCACATGTGACTGCTCATGTGCTGATCATCAAGACAGTTTGCCTTGCCCTTTCCATTCACCCTGTAAGCCACCTGATCAACCCCACTCACGCACTCCGACACACACACTGTAACACACATACACTCACATGCGCACTCTCTCTCTCTCTCATACATAAACCCATTTGGGGAGCATGTGAGTTCACACACTCTTGAAATGCCTCATATGCATCATGTGATCAGCCAGTTAATATAAAGAGTACAGTATGTGTAACAAATTATTTCAATAAAATCAGATGGATATACAGTACATTTACTGTATTATTTTAAGTAAACACTTTTTATAGTCCGACTTAGTGGATCTGGAGCCTACAGTGCAAACAGTGGACACAAGGCAAGGACACTCCCTGAATGGAACGCCAGAGCATTCACACTTAGGGTAATTTAGTGTAGCCAATCCCCCTGCTGGCATGGCTATGTGAGGTAAAACTAAGCAAATATGCGCCTGTTTATTTTTAATTATATCTTATTGCCGTTGGGTTTTGGATCTAATGTTCACTATCTAGAAAAAAAAATACTTTTGAATTTGCAGTCAAAAGTATAATTCCCTGCGCAAAGTCATCAAGTCCCATCATATGAGTAATTTCATACATCCCTAAACTCCATGAGCAAAATTTTCCCACAGTTCAAACACAGGCCATCCAAATCATTATGACTATTAGCATCATTGACCAAATATGTGTAATACATTCAAACTGTGGGGGAGACTTTAAGTCAAAACACAGCCAGACAGAAATACCAGAATAATCCAGCTAAGGATAAATAAGAAATAAGAAGATGTTCGTGACTGTACAAGAGGTTGTGATTGTAAAATCACCAGGCAGGTTTTTATTTTATTGTGATCCGGTAAAACGTGCATGGTATAGGAACACATGTGGCTGCATTTTGCAGTCAGTTCCAGTACTATATCAGTATCCGGTACTATATTTTGCTATACAGTAGTCTACTACAAATTCTGGTAAAACCCTCTGCTGATTCAGTGTAATGATCAAAGCCAGTGTCATAGCCCAGTAGTTGCAAGTTGGTTTTATTTTAAATTCATATCAGTCACCTCATTTCCCAAATGATGATGAGTCCCTTTTCGCGTCTGGTTCCTCTCAAGCATTCTTCTTCTTGTCACCTCAGGGAGTTCTTTCTTGCCACCTTGCTACTGTCCTTCCTTGCATTGTTCTAACATACATCTTCACGTTTCTATTTCTGATTTTCAGTTTCTATTTTTAAAATTGATAATAAAAAAAAATTCTTGGTGGCAAGGTGGCTTAGTGATAAGCACTGTTGCCTTGCACCTACAGATTCGGGATTCAGTTACCATCTCAGGTCTGTGTGCATGGAGTTTGCATGTTCTCCCCGTGCTTGGTGGGTTTCTTCTGCGTACTCCGGTTTCCTCCCACAGTCCAAGGACATGCAGATTAGGCTAATTGGTGTTCCCAAATTGCCCGTAGTGTGTGAATGTGGGTGTTAATGTTGACCTAACGTAACCTAATGTAGGTCCTACCACAGTTACCAAATACAGTGGTCACCACTGGCCTCCACAGTCCCTGGATGGTCTACTGGTTCCTAGATGGATGGATGGAACCTCTACACCACCGAGCCACCAATAGAGATAATTATTGGGGCAGTGAGTGTGTAGGTACAGTATGTGTTGGTGCCCTGTGATGAATTGGCACCCTGTACCCCGACTCATGCCCACGCTGCCTGCGACCCTGTATACAGGATAAAACGGTATAGACGATGAGTGAGTGGGTGATTTTCCCCTAAACTTTATTTAGTTTGTTTTTCACTTTACTTCACTGACTATATGTTTTTTGGTTATTCAGGTTGTATACCTTGCTTAGTACATAAAATAAATAAATAAATAATTTTATTTTGTGTTAAAATAAAAATATATATATATAATTTTTTTAAATAATACAGCATCCTCAAACATTTAAGCTCAATGTATATATATATATATATATATATATATATATATATATATATATATATATATATATATATATTTATTTTTTAAATAACTGCATACCAGCACCACAAGATAACACAGAAAGCCAATGTGTGCTAATGGAATGACATTTATATCAATTAAGTACAATGTTAAATGTAACAAACTTTTAAATTGATCATGATTAATGTATGTTAAATAAAATCAAGTCTACAAAACCAAAATCCAAGACAAAAAAGTTTGAAGCTCTAGCTAGCTCCTGAGTTGAGCTAGTTCACTCTATTGCTAGGAGATCACAAGCTTGAACTCAACAATGCCACAGCCATCTGCAAAATTTGCATTGTGACAATTGGGCATAATTTCTCTTCCTGTCAGTAAGAACAATACTAGCCAGTCATGTGCATCTGTGAGCTCTTCAGCTTTCCTCTGAATGTTAGCATTAGCCTTTACACTCCCTGGAAAATACTTGCTGACAAATCCTACCTAGCTAATAGGTGGTGGTAGCCAAAGGTGGTGGCAAGATATTTAGTGGAAAAAGTCTTGACTTTTGGTGGAAGAAAACACATCCTGAATGGGCTACACTGTAAAAAAAAAAAAAAAAAAAGTTGAGTTAACTTAAAATAATAAGGCAACATATCACAAGCATTTTTATGAGTTAACTGAACAAACAGGGTCTGGAGACAAAGCAACTCAAAGTATTTTGTTAAAATCCTTAGTTAACTAGTCCTAATATCTTAGTTCAGTTTACTTTTTATACTTTATTTAGATAACTTTTCAGAAGTTGGCTTTTTACAGTGTATCACCCCACAGAGCACCATGAAGAAATATCCACAAGTTGGGCTAATCTAGCATATCTAGTCCACCTACAGTAGGGGCATGTTTTTACAGGGTCAGTCAAATAATTAAAGTTGGATGGGTTAGTTCATATAAAGTGTGTTACTGTACAATATTGAGTATTAATAAGGATTTACCTGAATTTTTAGGCAATAGACAAAGGTGTTTTTGCTTACTCACTCACTCACTCACTCGCACCACTTTATCCTGTATACAGGGTCACAGAGACTTGGATCCCATCCCTGGAGACTTATACCTTGGATGGGGCGGCAATCTATCGCAGGTCACCAATCAGCTTAATGTGCATGTCTTTGGACTGTGGGAGGAAACCGGATTACCCAGAAAAAAAACCACCAAGCACAGGGAGAACATGAATACTCCAAGCACATAAAGGCAGGATTCGAACCATACCCTGTAAGTGCAAGGCGAAAGTGCGTCATGTGTTTTTCTTAAAGTACCAATATTTCTCTGTCTCCTTTGTTCAAAAACACTCTTTCTAATGCTTTGATTGATGTGTGTTAAAGTCAGTCGCCAGATTGTGGTAGAGCATAGATAGAAATAGAGAAATAAAGAGAGAGCGATACAGATGTAGCATACTATAATATCTGTATGTAATATAATGTGTGTGCATAAGAGAGCTCTTAACGTTAATCTCTTGGCTAAATATTTTAAGTAATTTGAGTGACACACCCAGACTCTAGACAATCAAAATGCTGTAATGTGTAACGATGAACATTTCAGTTTTGTTTAAGTTCCATTTTTTTGCAGATAAATATAAAATAATGTCCAAACCATGACAATGACAAAGTGTACATAACAGTAAAATCTCGTTGTGGTTTAAGCCAAGCGTTCCAGGTAATTTTCCTAAATTCTGTTATTTAAAAAAAAAAAAACACACATACACACACACACACATAGAGCTTTGTTATTAATGATAACATGTTTTTCTCCTAATAGTCAGATGCTGATGATTGTTTGTGTTTCATTAATGCGTCTCCATAAATTATCCTCAATCTAATATAAAAAAAATTAAATGCACAGCATGAAATTTCACTATAACTAAAATAAATAAATAGAGAATAACTAAGTAATAAAGAAGGCAACAAATGGTATTGGATTTCTTGAAATAGTCTTGGTCTATAGCCAATTATTGAATAACCAAGATTCCAGCAAATGTAACTTTTTAAAACTGGTATTGGGACCAAAGTCTGCGCCTTATACACTTTATTCCCCTTTGCTGACATAGTAATCTCAGCTTTTCTAGCCTTTCCACTAGAATTTATAGCTCATTTTTGCTCATTCAGCCAAAAGAGCAATAGTAATATATTTGGGTCAGGTGCGCAGTCAGCGTTCCAGTTTTGCAAAAGTTTTCAGTGGAATTAAGGTCAGGCTTAGTCCAGGCCATTCTAGTTCTTCCAAACCGTGTCAAACAATGTGGTCATGGATCTCACATACTGTCCTGCTGGAACAGGTTTAGGCCACTTACATTAGTCCCAGTGATGAGAAAACTTAAGGCTATAGCATATAAAGATATTATACTCAACTGTGTGCTTTCAACTTTGTGGGAATATGGTAGTGATGTTCAGGTGTCCACAAACTTTTGCGCACATACTGTATATGGACCATTATAAGTCTTATATTCCATTGTGTGCAATTGAATGTTTGAATGAGTCTAGGATGGTGGTTGACTTGTCCTGTTGGATTATAGTGCATTCCTAATCTCTAACTCTATTAGTTCCTTTTTATTAACTCACTGGTATCACTTGTGTGATAACGGCTACTTCCACTTCTGTGTTGCTTCTTTTCTTTCCCCCATCCAACTGATGCAAAACCACAACAGCTTTTACAAAAAAAACAAAAAAAAAACCTGAACATATTTCTCAGAGGAGTTCATCACTATCTACTATAGGATGACCTATTTGAGCCATTTACTATATATTGAACATCTAATGTATTTTGCCTAAGTTTTTTAATTTGCTAGTAAAATATTTATATTCCATCAACGAGAGCCCAGTGGAGAGAGTGGACTGCTTCAAGTACCTCGATGTTCACATCACGCAGGACCTATCATGGTCCTGTCACATCAACACCATGGTGAAGAAGGCCCGACAGCGTCTCTACCACCTCAGACGCCTGAGAGACTTTAGACTGCCCTCCAAGGTGCTCAGGAACTTTTACTCCTGCACCATAGAGAGCATCCTGACGGGAAACATCGCATCCTGGTTCGGGAACAGCACCATGCAGGACAGACGAGCCTTACAGAGGGTGGTGCGATCAGCTGAGCGCATCATCCGAACTGAGCTCCCTGACCTGCACTCTGTCTACAGCAAGCGGTGCTGGACCAAGGCCAGGAAGATCATGAAGGACCTCAGCCACCCCAGCAATGGACTGTTCTTTCTGTTGCGGTCTGGGAAGCGCTTCCGCTCCCTCAAGGCCAATACAGAGAGACTGAGAAGGAGCTTCTTCCCGCAGGCGATACGGTCTCTCAATCAAACCAATACACTGGACTAAACACCTTTGCATTTTCTTGCACACACAGAAACGGACAATTATGTCAATGCACATTGCACATATATGCACATATGCACATTTTGCACACTTCAAGGACTTCTTTTCACATTCCCCTCATCTCATTAAAATACTACCTCAAGTTTTTCACAGACTATAGTCGTAATATATTACATCACATCATACGTCAGATTTTATATATATATATATATGAATTTGAGATACAAATTCAAATTTTGAATTTGAATTTGTATCTAGCCATGTTTTTGTTATTTTTGTTATTTTACCAGTGTAAATACTTGAAAACAGACCATAATCACCAAGGAAAAATTTATTGGCTTTTCGGGATGCCTGGAGCCGGGGAACTCAAAGCACAATGAGAACACCCTGGATGGGGTGCCATATATCACAGTGCACAAGCACACATACTCACACATTATGGACAATTTGTAAATCCCAGAGAGACTACAACACATTTTAGATGGAAACCAGTTCTCCTAGCATAAGGAGAACATGCAAACTCTATTCACAGATGGGAGAAAAGATTCAAACCTCTCACCCTGGAGGTGCAAGGCGACAGTGTTAAACTCTAAGCTACCATGCTACCCCTTAAGAAACATACTGTACATAACATACAAGTGAAAAATTGTTTTCTCAAATCGTAATAATGAGACAAGTTATCTTCATTTTTTAAAAAGAATTTTGTCCTCAGTTATATAATTCCTGGGAAGTGTGTGTGTGTGTGTGTGTGTGTGTGTGTGGACCCCTCTCATTTACTCTGTCTGGATTCTTTCAAGGTAAAGTGCAGGTTATTTTTGTGTTGTGGAACAAATCACCAGAATTTCCATTATTTCTTATGGGGAAATTCATTTTGATAAATTAGTGTTTTGATATACAAGCACACTTCCGGAATCAATTACGCTCACAATCAAAGGTTTAACTGTAGAGAAATATAGGTAGTTTTTACTCTAATAACTGTGTCCTGAGCAATTAAAAGTTCAGGTTTGTCTTGAACAGGTTTTGTATATGTGCTGCACTGTCACTTTCTTATGGGCTGGAAAGGACTAAAAAGTGCAGAATTAGCAGAAAAGTAGCAAAATCATTTCTAACACATGGCATCCTCCAACATAATTGCTTCATAGTCAGATTTCTTTGTTGGTGGTTACCAAGTTTGTGGTTCAGGGAAAAATCAAGCAGCATATTCTACACAAGACGCTCAGCAGCCCTTTTATTTGACCAGGATTACAGCCAAATGAGCTGCAAAGGTCATGGAAAATGTAAATAAATGCTATTTATACTAAATTAAAGAGCAATGTCACTGCATGGATATTATACTGTAGCTAAATAGACAGACATAGAAAATCTACATAGAAACATTTTCCTGTAACTTTACTTTTGAAAAATGTCACAACCGCACCAAAATGCCATTTACTTGGAATTAAATGCTCAGAATATTGTCTTATTATAATGTGTGTTTCTAAAGCTCTTGTACGTTTCTATATCCGATGATCTAGCAGGATTTAGCAGCAATGCAGATATTCAATGTAGGTGCAGGTTTTCCCGAAACAGTCGCAAAAGCCCTTAATTTTAATGTTGTGCACATTTCTTTGAGCACATGATAACTGATCAGTGTCTTAAAAATGTTTGGCGAAAGAGATACGCAAGGGTTCCTATATGAGAATCTTACAAGAATATACTGTACACACAGTGTCGGTGGAATAAAAGGTGTCATTAGTGAACAGCGAGATCTTTTGATAGAAGTTTTGTATTAGAATATTTTTTACTTTTAACATAATTAATTAAACTTGTCTGTGCATGAATACTACTCTTTTTTTTTTTTTTTGCACAGTCAGACAGATGAAGTTGACACATTTGTGACTCATATTCCCTACGTACTTAAATCTGCGGGAATAAATAAGCTCTCGGACTTTGTGTTTCTGCTCAATAAAGATGTTTAATCTGTGGTTTTATAATGATTTATTTAAGCATTGTTGAGCTCATCCCTGTGAGTCAGACACGTTTCCTGTTAGATTCAATGTGTGACGCTAGCAATGTGAACTCATGGGGTTTGAGGGAAAATAGATGCTGAGGCTGGCAAATGTGGTAGCAGTGATTCATTACAAGAATTTATGAAGATGCAGATGGAAGCTGGTAGCATTGTACCCTGGACAAGTGTGATAGGTTTGTGTAAACCCAATGTTTTGGAGAAAGACATTTTTCTTTGGAGATAATCTGCCAATAGCCTGTGATTCAAAAAATGCCTATTGTGATATAGGCATCAAATATAGAAATAGAAGTGCTTCAAGACTGGGTGAAGGCCAGGGAATACAAAGAACCAGTTAGTTTGGAAGTGCTCCACAAACCAGCCTGGACTAATTTGTAACTCTGTAGGGATTGGCTATGGCACCAAAGACACATGTTAACAGATGTGGTAAAAGATGTGTGTTGTGTGCAAATGCATCATAAGAAGTTATGGTCTACAGAAGGTTTCCAGTCAACCATAAGAGACTGTGCATGGGAGATATTTGATTACCCATAATCCCGTAGCGCGCAAGAGAAGAACCATTAGCTCAGTTGTTATCAAGTGACGCTCAGCAGACAAAGCGCATGTCTATTACTCGTATATTAAACCCTCGCTTGTTATTAACTTAAAATTTACTTATAAATTTAGCTCATCTGGCAAAACACCCTCAGACCAAGTTACTCTCAATCCAAGGTTCCACTGTATTTGTACAGAATGCCTGAGAATATAGCTTATTCTTACTCACTCACTCATTTTCTTTTGCGCGTATCCTGTACAGGGTCGCAGGAGACCTGGAGCCTATCCCAGGGGACTCGGGGTGCGAGGCAGGGTACACCCTGGAAATGTTGCCAATCTATCACAGGGTACACATGCGTACATACGTTCACACACTATGGGGAATTCAGAAATGTCAGTTAGATTAATCTGTATGTCTTCAGACTGTGGAAGAAAACTGACGTACCTGGATGAAACCCACGAAACACAGGAAGAAGCACCGCATACAAACTCAATGCATGCTGACCAGAGGTGGGAATCAAACCTTTGACCCTAAAGGTGCAGATTTACAGTGCAAACCACTATACCTTGCACTGTCACCTTAACCATCCAGGTCCTGGGTTCGATTCCCGCCTTGCAGTCTGTGTGCATGCAGTTTGCATGTTCTCCCCGTGATTGGTGGGTTTTCTCCAGGTACTCTGGTTTCCTCCCATAGTCCAAAGACATGCACATTAGGCTACTTGGCATTCTCAAATTTCGCGTAGTGTGTGAATGTGCGTGTGAATGTTGCCCCAAGGTTCTATCACAGTTGTACAAAATGGGAATAAATACAATGGTCACCACTGGCCTCCAAAGTCCCTGGTTGGTCTACAGAGGTTCCTAGATTGATGGATGGATCCTCTACACCAATAGAGCTAATTATATTTCTCATTTTAGCATTTGATAACTGAATAATGAGATATTACTAAATGTCTGGCAACTGTAAATCTGGCAAAAGCCTTTAGACTGATAATCAGCACCAGTGGCTCACTGTAAGGGTCTGATCAGTTTGTTCCTGGAGAGTTTAGATTTATATCTTTGTCACGCATATAGTGTTAAATTGGTGGCGAGACAAAACTGGACTATCAGTGTGGTAGAATGACAACATTCAGTCACTTGACCACAAACACTCTATCAGTCTTCAATGTACCAACATTAACATGAATGAATTGCCTTGTCTAAATTGCCTGAGTGCCTAAATGCATTTTGCAAGAATGCATGCATTACATTATGTGGTATAGGATATAAGTTAATAAAAGTTATATATCCTAAAATAGGCGTTCAGAATTTGCTCATTTAGTCCCCCTGCATATTAAAAACTAATACTAACGCACCAAAAACATGGCTTTTTAATGAGTCAAGTCCAGTGTCGTTAAGTAAGATAAAAGGAGGGAAACCTGCATGAAGCCTAAAGGAACAGTTTTGGAAAACTGACGAGAAGAAGAAGCTTCTGTTTATTCTCGGTGAAAGCAGTAGATTTTTTGAGGGTTGAACAGGTGGATTGAACCCAGCTATGGTTTGACTGTGGTTTTTCTGCATGTCTGAACATACAGAGAGGATTAAATAATAGCACAAATCGCATATGGAACCCATTTGCCAATGATGGTTGGGTAGTTTAGTTTGTTTAAGTATGGGCTTTCTTGTCGATTTCCATGGTGAAGGCTGGAGCTGGGCTTCGTGGAAATGACAGCTCTGAAGACCAAATCAAACAAGCAATGCGAAGGCAGCTACTTTAGCTGAAGCCACAGTGGACTGAGCTTCTTCAGTTGGCAACAGACAACCATTCCACATTTCTGCAAGTCCTAACACGTGGACACAAGCCCCAGTAAATCTTTCTCGGAGTGCTCTGGCTCCGTAATCTTCCTGCCTTTTCTCTGCCAGATGAAAACATTGGCTCAGGTTTCCTGGAACCTATTCACGAAAGTTTCCATCAAAAAGAAATGGAGCGTTTGCACAAATCAGCACAGAACCAACTTTATGTTCTGAGACTCTGTGTGTGACTGGGTTGCTACGCGGATGTTCTGGGTTTCAGTAAATGCAACAAGAAAACGTTTTAACTTTCTTTCTCCAGCTTGCCAGGCAGCTTGTGGGGGGGTGAAACATGAGAGCGTAACATTTTGCAGCTGTCTGTGTCTAAACTGCTCGTAGTCATAGGAAGTGCATCACTGCAGCTCAGCAGATTGGTGATGACTCACTGTGCTCTTTAACATATAAACCTCAGGAGGAATCGCTCAGTTCTTGGGGCTGCACGTTCTCACAGGCTCTGTGTTCGGCTCAAGAAACTTTGGAGTATTGTCCAACTTTGGAGTACTGACAAAATGAAGAACTTGCATTTATCAGTGTTGCTTTTTACTGTGTTCTATACAGTTTCCTCTTCTGTCCTGCAGAGACGGATGGAATTTGACGAGGCAATGGTAAGGACATAATTAAAGAGATGTTTAGAAAATTATATTTTGGATATATTATTGCTTTATATGATTTTTCAGAGGGTTTGCATGGAATGAGTTCTGATTAGAATGGCATGAATAAGAATCTCTCTTGTGTGTGTGTTTGCAATTTAGGCTTACCTGAGGCAGTTTGGCTACCTCGACACTCCACTGGACGACACGTCACAGGTAGACATGAGCAAGGAGGCTATAATAGAAGCTCTAAGGTAACACACCAAACATACTGTATATGAATTTCCCAGTCACGTTAATAATAGTAATAATAATAGTAATTATTATTAAAGAGAAAAAATGCACAAATAATGAATAAATAAAATACCATTATAGCATTTAAGCAAATGATTTTGTTAAGAAATTACATAATAGACAAAGAATTAATTAATGAACCCTTCATTTTGTAAAATAAGCCATCAAAAATGAACCATTGTTGTATTAGATGCCAGTAAATATCTCAACCATTTTGTATTCATGTCAGTCTTTTTCAGCGAGTGTCAAGTTTGCCAGTGACCGGAAGGGTCGATAGGGAAACAGTGACGAAAATGAGGGAGCCCCGCTGTGGGGTTGAGGATCCTTTCAATCCAAAGTCCAACAAATATAGGCGATTTGGTGGTAAGCATCAGTTTATGTGGCTTGTTATTTCTCTTTCTAAGTCACACTAGACATTTCTTCTCCTGGTGGTTTCTCGCACATCCTGAATGTTCTGTAATATTTCTCAGCAAGGATGTCTATTAAAATGCGGTGGCTTAGTGGTTAGCACTGTTGCCTTGCACCTCCAGGTTCCGGGTTTGATTCCCACCTCTGGTTTGTGTGCTGGGATTTTGCATGTTCTCTCTGTGCTTTGTGGGTTTCCTCCAGGTACTCTGGTTATCTCTCACAGCCCAAAGTAACTGCAGATTAAACTAACTGGCATTCCCAGACTTCCTATAGTGTGTGTTTGTGTGCCATGGCTTAATTTGCCATTTATTTGTTTCCTGTAGAAATAAGACAACATAGAAATGTTAACAGACTACTTTTTTTTTTAAACAGCAAATATCCATGTTAACTCCAATTTACACCTTTAAAAAAGCAACATTATTATTATATATTTATTATTATTTATTATACATTTTATTTATTATTATACAAGCCTTTCAAACACAAACTGTACACTGTATTATTATTATTATTATTATATTATTATTATTATTATTATTTATATTTTAAACAGCAACATTATTGCCACTTAAAAGACAGCCTTTTATAGTAGTACATGTAGACATATATGGTGGAACAAACAAGTGTTTATGAAATATTATGAGAATATAGAATGTAAAATGTTGGTGAATTCTACCTGAATTCCTCAGCTAGTAAAATCTTGCTCTATAAAACAGCTGTTAAGGGAAGCACTCTGTGCTAGATTCCAAGAAAATGACTCATGCCTCATAGTCAATGATATTTTCAGCATGGCCAATTTTCAAGTGGTCTCGAAACTGACCACTGCACAACCACGGTTACAAACTTAAAAAAAAAAAAAAAACAGAACACAGTGTTTCAAGGGATTTCCCAATGTTGGTTTGTAATGCAGTTTGAATTTTTTTTTTCATCAGGAATCTGGAGAAAAAGGAGTCTGACCTATCGTCTCTATAACTACACACCTGATTTGGGAAAGGCTGCAACCCAAAGGGCCATAAGGATGGCTTTTAAGTACTGGAGTAACGTCACCCCATTAAGTTTTAAGGAGGTTGAATATGGGCGTGCAGACATTAGGATCTCATTCCATGCCCGGGATGGTTGCCCATCACCTTTTGATGGACCAGGTATGTCTCAGATAATAACCAGCTCAATTCAATAGTAAAGGACCTATTTGGCCAAAACATAATAGCGGCCACTGGAGCCATGAGCCATGAGTACACAGAAAGTAATGAAAAGTAATGAATGCAATTCTATGCAAAGGTCAATCTTACCATCAAATTATACTGACAGACTAAAAATGCCACATATACATAAATTGACTAAACTTTACTTTTAAATTAGATAGCAAAGTTCAAAGCTGAGCATCAAAAAGCTGAGCACACAAAGGGATACAACTGATAGAAACGACAAAGAAAAACAAAAGGAAAGGGCAAGAAACCATATTAGCAATAATTGTAAATAATAATTTCCTGCTTAGTTTTTTTTCCACATAATTGCTATTTCAGAGGTTTTATGTCAAAATTTACTATTTAAGCATGTTCTTTATATACATAGTTATAAGGTATAGAGGGCTGATTCAGACATGTCACAGCCATAACATTAGTTTTATCATCAATTTAATTTATAATGTATAAAATGTACATTATTTTTGCATTACAAGTATTTGTTTAGTTGTCTTTAAAATTCACAGACTATGCAGTAATTTTTTGTATGTTTAACGTCACATTCACAACATTGAGAAAATACTGTATATTTCCAGGATGTAAATAATTAAATGAATGAAGAGAATTAAGGCGTTATATTGAAGGTTCTGCAAGTTAATTCACTGATACTAAGTTCGTCCATGCTCTGAGGCTTTTGACCAATTTGAGTCCAAATATCACATTTATAATGTTTGAACTGCCCTATAAGTTAACTTAAGCCTTCATTTATCACATATACATTACTGCACAGTGCAATATTGTGTACGATTAATTTCTCTTTTGGACTCATATGTCTTGGAGGATTATATATAACTCTTTTTTTTTTAGAGATTGCATAAAAATGTGACACTAGAAGGGAAATAAAACATAATTTAATGGTAGAGGGTGTTGTTTTACAGGTCTCTAAAATGAGTTTATTTTACTAAACCATTTGACCAAGGATTTAGAGAAGTACCACGATATTATTTTAGAGTCGGTCAGATGTCTTGGTTGGAAAATGCCAAAGCACCGAAGTTAACTGCTTTCCACAAAACCAATGTTTCTTAAACAATGAGCTCAGACAGTAAGCTAGTGCCAGTGGCTTACCTCTGAGAATCTTTATTAAAGGACCAGGGATAACAGAGCAAACCTATTCATTCAAGAGTATAATAAACTTACCATATAAGGCCTTTAATTAAAACCATCTCGACAGGTCTAATAATCAAATTCATCTCATTAACTATGTGGGAATTGTGAATCCCAATGCTACAATCCTAGTAATGTAACTGCTACTGTACATTTCAAAAATTCCTAATAATGTATTATCTCATATTTGTTCTTGTGCTGTTAGACTGGTATTGGCGTGAGCATCGTTCAAAGGCATTAATAAACATTATTACTCTATGCACCATATAGCTACATCATCAATGCAACTGCTCAGTCAGACATCACTGTTTTGACCTTTTTACCCAAGGTTGATCAGTTTAATTTCATTCTGTCTGTAGGTCATGTGCTTGCACATGCTGAAGCCCCGCCATCAGGGATCATACATTTCGATGAGGATGAATTCTGGACTGAAGGGAAATTCTACGGCTCTAACCTGCGAATCGTTGCGGCTCATGAAATCGGCCACGCGCTCGGTTTGGGTCACTCTCAATACAGTGACGCGCTCATGTCTTCGCACTACGCTGGCTATCAGGTCAACTTTAGACTGCACACAGATGACATCACAGGCATCCAGGCATTATATGGTAGGTGATTTGTTGTACATTTTGTCATATAAATGCAAATTTAATGAATTCAAGCCTTCAGATCGATAATGTCAGGTATTAGGTCTAAAACTTTCATTCAGACAGGGATTAAAATTGTGATCTCATTTTTACTCCATATTAATAGATAATCCTAGCAGTACAAAATCATTATCATTGAGTAAGTTTGCATTTCTCTCAATAAATATTCAAAAGGTAAAAGAATCTTCAGTACCACCACGAATGAGGACATTTTTCCTTTGGGCCCCACGACCGTACCTTCCTTCCCACAAGCTCAGATTCCAAATCCATGTGATGCCAAACTTGATGCCATAATGCTAGGTAAGAAACTGAACCCAGTACACAAGTTTCAAGTGAATTATGATCCAACAATCGTTTAACATCTTATCGGTTTTTGTCAGGTCCTTGGAAGAAAACATTCGCTTTTAGTGGGGATTACACGTGGACAATCACAGATATGGGATATAATCCTCCCATAAAGATCAAGCAGCTGTGGAAAGACTTGCCAGGGAACCTGAATGCTGCGGTGCACTCACAAAGAACCAACAAGACTTACTTCTTCAAAGGTAGTAGATACTCACTGCTGTGGGTTTTTTTTTTTACTGAGTGAAATTATAATATGGCATTATTTAATGAGCAAATAAAAACAGGCAGACAAACAAATGGTATTGCAGGGCCAAAGGTTTGTGGACACCTCACCATCATACCTGTATGTGCGAAGTCAAAGTCATGTTCTAGATTTATTCCCCATTTGGTGTTTTAATAACCAAGAGCATGGATCGCCCAATTAGCCAAAAGAGAAAGAGCCAGGTTTAACAGTTCATCCCAAAGGTATTCATTGTGGTTGTTGATGACAGGACTCTGTGCATGTTCTTCCATTGCAACATTACCAGGATATAAAATCTTACTGGAGGGATGAAGATTGTTAGTCAGTTGGTAATTTGGATGATTGCGCTGTTTATCGCACCATTCCAAACTTTTCCACAGACGTTCATTTGGGTGTTGACTCCGAAGGCCATTTTTATACTCATCAAACCATTCAGTGAGCCCTGTTCCCTGTAAACTTTAGTGTTTATGCTAATAAATGGGTCTGTGTTGGAAGGGGGAAAACGATAGACAGCTACATTCTTGTTTGTGTATCCTTGTTGGATATGTCTGTCCATATGGTACATGAATAACACTTTGGTTTTGTGGTATTCAAATGTTCATAGTTTTACCAAGAAAGAAATATTTGTTATTTTGTTTAAAACATATTGCCAAAAATATACAACAATGTACAGGAAATGATGTCCAGTCAGCCAGCATTAAACAGGATGTTGTGAATAATTCTTGTACCATGGGAAGAGTGACCATGTCACGTTCCCCAAACCTTGCGCCTCGGGATGTTTATATGGTGCCTAATATTTAGCAGCTAATAGATGACTAATGACTAATAGATGTGAGTCACCATGTTTCTGGATGCTCTGTTCTAAACTCTGTAATGACTCAAAAACGTGTCCGTACAGAAAACGTGAATCGCATCATTGACTAAATAACCACAGATCGACAAGTGATGTGCGCTGGGTCTCACTTATTACAGATGTCCATCCCTGATTACTATTCATATCATATCTTTAAATCTATGCCTGATATTGTGGTGGAGAATTGGTATGTTTCTACCAAAATCAGGGACCACGTTACACTCACCCTATAAATGAATGAACATGAAAACTCAGACAGTGTTAAATCCTAATGTAAGTTCCAGATGTTTCTTACAGCTGTATAACAAATTTCCAACATATTTACCTCAGTCAGACAACACATGTTTCGAATAACTCGTAAAAGTGGAACAGAGATAATAAGACAGTCTAAAAGATAAATGAACAAATAAATAGAGAGAAACACACAAATAGGTAGATTTTTAAAAATGAACAACATTTAGGTATATAAACCCGCAGAAATGCAGACATACGGATCAAGACATAGCAAGCGTTAAAAAGATGTATTGAAAGAATCGGCAGATGCAATGAGGCTGTTCCTGCAGCTTGTCGTGGGCCAAAACCTCAATAAAGGTATGGATAAACAGACAGAAAGAAAGGTGACCATGATGATTACAGTCAGATACACACAATATATATATATATATATATATATTATATATATATATATATTATATATATATAGAGAGAGAGAGAGAGAGAGAGAGAGAGAGAGAGAGAGAGGTGGACAGGTAGACAGACAAGTAGATATTATGTTTAAACAGGAATGAATGAATTTTTGGGAGTTTGTGCCATTTGATTTACACAACACACTTATTACTTTGGAGGTGCAAAATGTGTTTAATTGTGTCACAAACAATAATTAAGACAAACAGAAATCTGGGTAGAAGCTTCCTCCAGGTACCCCGGTGTCCTCCCACTGTCCAAAATCATGAAGATTAGGTTAATTGCCATTCTTAAATTGTGTGTGTATGTGTAGCTGTGTGTGCCCTGCGATGGATTGGAAAAAATCCCAAAGATAACACGAAAGGAGCTGAAAACATCCATAGCAGAGATCAGAGTATTCGTCCATACAAACACTTTACATCATTCACGTCCTGGAGCAGGGCTTTATGGAAAAGTGGCCAGGAAAAAAAAGCCATTGCATAAAGATAAAAATAAGAACACATGGTTGGAGGCCACACGGCATGTGGTAGACTCCCCACGCACATGACCCTAAACAAAGCTACACTGGAAGGGTTTCAAGAGATGCATTTAAATGTTTTGGGATCTGTGGCATGAATTGAAAATTTAGATGGAGCAGCAGCTGGAGCAGTTGCCACAATGCAAAAAAAAATATATATTTTTTTTAATTCCAGGTTGAAAGGCAGCAAAACAGGATAAACAAGGGGGTGAATATGTTTCGCAAAGGGACAGATATAAGACAGAAACAGAAAGATATGAATGAAACAAATTTGCGTTTAACTCGGATCATTCTGTTCTCTTCTCTTCTGCAGGTGATAAAGTTTGGCGCTACACAAATTTCCTGCTCGACATCGGCTACCCCAAACAGTTGACCAGGATCCCACCTAACATTGATGCCGCTCTGTACCTTGAGAAGAACAGAAAGATTTTCTTCTTCAAGGTAATGTGAAGCGACGTGCGAATGTACCACAAGGGGGCAGTCACGTTCCACTAAGCGTGATTATTTACAGAGTGTATTTACATACACTTATTATTTACATACATAAGTATTTCCTCTTTTTTTGGATTATGCTCGGAAATGTTTTTAGTAACTCGCTATTTTAGACATTCAAATAAGATGCTAATACAAGGCTTCCAAGTGGCACAGTGGTAAATCATCCGGAGATCGCTAGTTCGATTCCCGAGTGATGCTGTAACCTCTCGCAGGCGGAGGCTTAGAGAGAGAGCTGATTGGCCGAGCTTTCTCAGAGGGGAGGGATGAGAGGTACTCCCCATATTAATCACGGCTCTACAGCCAATCAGAAGCCTCTGTGAGCTCACGCACGCGGAAAAAAGCGTATAGCGCTGTCCGCCGAGTGTGTCAACGGTGCGTGAGCGATCAGTTCGAAAAGATGCGGTCGGGTGGCGTCACGTGGTTCGGAGGAAACACGTGATAGACTTCGGGCCTCCCGACTGAGTGCTAGTAGTAGCCTTAAAGTGGGAGCGCCCCTAGTGACGTGGAGGAATTGGTCGCGACTAAATTAGGGAGAAAATCCAGGGGGTGCGCTAATAAAAGCATCTGTTACCTTCTGGTTTCCATCGTTTTTTTGCGTAATATTTGCACAAGTTGTCATTCATTTTTGTTCACTAGACTAAGCACTAACTTCTTAATGAATGTTTATTACCGCACACCTTCTTTCCTCCAGGGCTCCGGTTTCTGGCAGTGGGATGAAGTGAAGTATAACGACCTGAGCATTTACCCCAAACCCATTTCCCGGCTCTTCACCGGCATTCCATCCAACCTGGACGCCACATTTACGTGGACCAACGGCAAGACGTACTTCTTCAAAGGTGATAAATACTGGCGCATAAACGAGCAGCTGAGGGTGGAACCAGGTTACCCGCTCAGCAAACGAGAGCGGTGGATGAGATGCAAGAAGTGAGTGTGGAGAGTTTAATGAAGGGCAAAAGGGGACTCTTGACACTTAAAGGCCCTAAATTGCAGCCAGGGATATAAGCACTGTTGAGACACATGCTGTGTGATGTGTAACCATGCTTTTGTGAATTCTTTTCAATAAGTTCACAGAGGGAAAGTGTGTCCACTTTTTTTTGTGTAAGCTCTTTCTTTCACTCTCTTGCAGTCTGTCGAGTAGATTGGTGAGTAAATAAGCACATGTAATACACACTATTATAGTTCTAACATAATATTGAGTTATAATAGTTTGCCCAATTTCTTTTAAGTAATTTTCATGGACAACGTGGCCAAATACAAAGAAAATAACCCTGCTGCTGATGACCTAAATTAATATTTGTGTCATTATTACAGTTTTTTGGCCCACATGTAGTAGAGTTGTGGTAAATGCTGCAGCAGTTCACCAGGATGGACAGTAGTCTTTGCGTAAACAATATTTATAATGAACTTGTATTTAAATGAGCACCCCCCCCCCTCCCCTTATAACTTTATAACTATCAATTTTACATGAGAAATTGTCATAGTGTTTGGTCTGGTGCTAGGATGAAGGGGGACCATTTCTTTATGTTCTTGCTTAGTTTTTTTTTGTTGTTTATTTAATTAATTTTGTTGTTGTTGAAAATACTTATTAATGAACATTTCAGTTGCAGGGGATTATTTGCTCAGACTCACTTTTGCTAACTGCAGGGACTGTACTGTACTGTCAATGCACTGAGACAGAGACAAACAGCTACACATGTATGCTTTACATTTACAAGCCGTGAGGTCACGTAGCAACACACATCTGAAATGGACAAATGAATATATTTTAAAGACTTTGATCAGCAGCAGAGTGGGTCACCGAGGCCACCACACCTGCTGCGCATACTTCTCAGGAGTAAGATGTCATATATAGCCTATTTTTTCTTTTAAAGTCTTTCCATCAGAGTCTCTAAGTATCTGTGACCTGTAATTGCTTAGACAAACATGGGCAATTTTGATTTTGCAACAAATATACTGATTGTGTACACCTAATATCTTGTACCTGGTGATGTATAGCATTCTTTGTATTCATTGTCTATAATGCTTTATTTGATTGACTTTTTTTAAATATAATTTTTAATAAACATTGGTAATATTTTTCTTATATTGTATTTGGGGGGGGGGGGGGGACATGCTTTTTCCTAGGTAATTTTGCATTTTTTAATCGGTTCTCAGAATTTTGTTTATATAACTAATACATGTGAACGCATGAGCACAAATTATTATACAAATAATACTTTTTAAAAATATTGGTTCATTTTACATCTTGCTTAGTTAGGCAGACAAATTGTGAGTGTATATTTGTGAGGATTTGTAACCTCCGAATTCTGCCTGGGATATTTTTACATCCATCATATTACACATGCTTTTATTTAAAGAAACTTAAACAAAATTGGATAGAAACTATATTGGCACCTTAGTGTAGTTTAAAAAATCTTAAACTTAGATTGCCTGGGTTAAACAATAAAAACAAAGAAAGAATGAAAGAAATCTCATTAAGAGTCTCCAACGTTCAAGATTTTTTCTTTTCATACTAGCAGGTGGCAAAGCAACAATAATCTCTGTTTTAGTTGACTAGTTCATCATTTCTACTATTTTGTCAGAATAAAATTTCAAAAAATTACATAAATACAATTTTCAGCATTCAAAAAAAAAAGTTTGCTTTTTAAAAAGGTCAACTTCTGTTGAAAACACATTCACATGAAAAACATACATTCTAAGCTAGCTAGCTCACTTAATGTTTGAGGATTGTTGATGAGCTTGTTGAGAATTAAATAATACAAATACGTATGTCTAGTATAATTTGTTGTTGCCAGTTTTTCCTCTTAGTACAGTAAACAACTGATTATCTTATGTACAGATTATTTTTAATAGATGAAAATGACATGTTCAGAGATACTGGACAGGTCCCACCTACGAAAGGCAATGCTGGAGTGACATCATCAAATGGTCACTTTCTAAAGGGGGTCACAGAAACATCTTACATACAAGATGACCAAAATAAACAAAGCGCATAGAATGGTCATTCAGCTTCATTCGACCTAAAGGCACTAAGACACAGTTTGAGTTTAAGTGCAGAAACACACACCACCCACTAACAGTCTCAGTCCCACTAAAGGCCCATCACATTTTTTTTTTTTTAAAGAAACTAGTATGACAAAGGTTCTAGCATAATTTTACTGCAGATTTTCTTTGCATTTCTCTTGCACACATGTCCAGACATTCCCATTAACACACAAATGCATTAAAATAACAAAACTGCTGATCTGTCAGCGTTTTTCACAGAACCACTACTGTGGAAAATTACACACATGCATCACAGACACAAATAAATCAGTAATACGCTATTGTACAAACCCATAGTTTTTTTAAGAGCTCAAATATGGACGCAGAATGGTTTTTGAGCCATTTCACAATGTTTAAAGTGACTAAAAACCAGGATGTCTCAGCTGTCTTTTCTCATGTTCACATCACTTTGTGCTACATTAAAATACATTTTAAAGGTAATACTATATTTTTCAGAATATAAGATGCCTCTCTAAACCATCTGCTGTTCTTGTTGTTTTGTTTTATCAACAAGTTGAAGTACCTTACAGTTGTAAGTTGCTTAACTTTTTGGAAAAAAAAACTATTTTGGAAAAAAAAGCACAATGTAAAAGACAACCTACACTATTTACAAGGCAAGTGATGTCATATTTTTATAATGTTTGCTGAAATGTCATGTATGCACTAACATTCCATCATCCATAGAAAGAAATTGAGTTTTTCATTTGGCCAAATATCTGTGAAGACTGTGACTTCACATAAAATAAAAAAATATATTTATTTTTTAATCAGGGCATGAGCTACAGGGATCAAAGAAGCATCTTATAGCCAGGGAAATATAGCCAAATAAGATGTCATGTTTTTGCTGGTTAAAAGTGAACATTTTGAGGCTTTTAGAAAAGATAGGGCAGGCAATTATAAGAATAAATACTGTTTAATTAGTTTGCAGGTTACTATTTGGCAACGGAAGGGCCAAATAATGTTAAAGGACTACCAAGTCTATTCACACCCATATACAGTAATCTACAGTACTGAAGTCCTAAAGATTTGAACTAGACTTTTCTGACGATCCAGAGCTCTAATCCAAGCTATAGAAAACTGTCAGAGACTTACACAGAGAGTCCTATTTATTCAGATACTTAATCATTTGAGGTTTTAGAGCCCTCTTTTGTCTGTTTGGTAAACTGCAACTGTTTATTTCGCCACAAGGAACACCATGCACTCAGCTGCAATCACAGAAACACATGCCACAGACAAAGGGTAGCGCTCTGGCTGAGGGTAGAGCCAGGAAAATCCTGGAAAAATGAATAAATGGCAATCACAGTGTTTTTCTGAAGTTTTTAAGGGCTTTTACATTTTTACATCATGTTGCAACTTTAAAACTGGGACAGATCCAGTGTGTAGCTGTTTGAAAAATCCAGCTGTGTAAAATTTAAACCTACATAAAATGTTCTGTTCACACACTCTTTATATTGATATATATATTTTCTCCTTCAATGCTCATCAATCCTACTGCTAAAAAGACTTTCATTGTCTAGTATTAGTGAATGATAGTGTCTTCATTTGAAACAAACAGAGCTGTATTAAGGTTATAAAAATGATCAAATAACAGTTCTTTGCAGTGGACTTCAGCCCTGACCAAAGTCTCATACTCAGTCTTGCCTTTACTATAAAGTACCACACAATCTTGTTTTCCCCTTATCAGGACAGTCAGTTCTTTAGCCACTGGTGAACGTAGTAGCTCATATTCAGGTACGTGCTGCCGCTGCTGTGGTGTGTGTAAGTGGGACTGTAGATCCAGTATCATAATCCATATCCACCATAGTATGGTTGGCGGTACTCAGGCTGCTCAAGGATGTGCCTGTGCCCATCTGGCGCTCCCGGAGACTCTGCAGGTAACTCTAAAGGGGTGAACCAGACAAAGAAGAGTTAAAATTGGGGCAACACACACAAACCTTTCTGTGTATGTGTTGTGTGTCACATTAACAGATCTGCATGTGTGGCTTCTAAGATTCTGGGGCACACTTATAACACAAACCAAAACTAAAAAGTTAGGAGATTTAACCAAAGGACAGATGTGTAAATAGCACGATTGTGCAGAATAACAGAACACAATCATGAGAGGAAAACCTCAATTTCAAGGTAGAAAGTGAAAACAGAAGCCATGAAACGAGCCATGAACAGACTCGCATCATTGTCACAGCTGGAACATTGGCCTCCCAGGAACTCCTTTAATGGCAAAGAAAAGGCAATTTGTTTTTGCAGGACAATGCATAACCTCATACTGCCCACTGCACGACTTAAAAATACAGGAACTCGACTGGGAATCACTACCACATCCCCAGACAGTCCTGACCTTGGTCTGAAAGTAATTTCAACATGTCTGGGCCACTGAAGGAGATGTTCTTCTGCTTACCACAATTGTACAGAGTGGTTATCCAGCAAAACTTGACTTGATATCTGATAGCACCAAAACAAAACCAAATAAGTAGCTATAACCCCCTCTTTGATGTCTGATCACCCATATATTGGCTAAAAAGTTATATTCTGTATTTCCTTTCTGGCTAAAACAACTGCAGGATCTACTGATTGGCTACTTGTGGCCCTTTACTAATCTGATCCCCTGAATAATGCCAGTGTACAAATCTCTTCCCTTACCAACAAATCTCTGATTAACCTACAAGGACACATTGTTTTGTTAGAAGATTTTGCATTGCTCAAACACAAGTGCAAACACTTTCTTTTGCCCTACAACAGGCTTGTGCCACATGAAAATGAATGTTATTGGAGTAGCAACAACTGGACAAACAGAAGTGGATGCCAGTGTTTCAGTGCTAAATGCTACTATGATGGTTGAGAGAAACTCAACCGCAGAAACATTCACAATACCCAGTTTGGTCATCTACAGTCCAACATCTGGGAACTATTCACACATTAACATTTTGAAGAGAATAAATAAATCAGTTTGGTTCTATTGAAACTAACTGGAGCTAGAAGATCTCCAGCGTAGCGTTTTACAGGAGTTGGTTTACGGCGATACGTCCCCTCCTGACCTGGAGACAGCTGCAGCTTTTTCACATCTTTCTGTCTTATTCTCATCAGCTGCAATCGCTTCTGCCTTCTGCTGATGATCACTGAGAAGGAGAAACAAATTGAAATAAAAAATAAATAAGTATGTGGTAATGACGAGCTGAAGAGAAAAGATCTTTGGTATTTCCATAAAATACATTTTGGTATAAACAGCACTTTGATGTACATGAATTATTCAGGAATAATATAAAGTAACTGTTCAGGAATATTACCCAACAATATATCATTATAATACCTTCAGTGTGTGAAAAACCTTCGGCTGTGAGCTTCCACTGCACTAATGCTCCCATGATGCTGAGGAAAGGCCAGATGGCCAGGATGACCCAGCTGTACCAGCAGAGTGGTGCGGGACCAGGGACGAGGCGCAGACAGTCATAAATGTATGTGACCAGCACCAGCAACTCCACAAAGTAATCAGCACACACAGTCATGATGGCAGCCCCAAATACAGCTGTGGAGATGATGGTGAAAAACTTCTGCCACTGAAGGGTTAAGACAGCACACAACATGCCAGTGCCAAGGAGGACACCTACAGGCACCTGCCACACACAAACAGAAACACTCCATGTTAAATTCACATAGAAACAACGGGTGTGGGATGTCATGTTCAACTCTATAACCATGATGCATTGTTATGAAAGTTCAAGAGGGATCTTCCTCATCCATTAACGCATTTTTAGCACATATGGTCTAATTCGGGTTCACAATGTGCAAAAACATTAATTATGAGCCATGCAGAAACAGATGGATGTTGAAGCATGTACAAAAGTGCGATGATAGAAAATGTAAACAAAGTCTATTGCATGTGCATATAGAAACGTTTCTATGAATTAACTAAAATTAACATATGTCTGGAATCAATAGGCCTAATTTATCAACCTGGTTGTGAATTGATTTATTCAGAAATTGTTCGTATAATCATTTACAGTTCACATGATGCGTTCAGAAATTATGGAATTTTCTGTGAAGGCAAATGTTTGCATCCTACTCATGCTCTCCAGTGTGTGTAAACGTGTGCATAAAAATGTGTAAATAATGTAAAGCTTGCTGGATCGGCTTCATATCGTGTAAATGGCTGCATTTTCATAGATACATTACCGTCAAGTTTAAATAGCTTAGGTATATTAATTACACACACAAAATTACATAAATATTTTTAAAGCCATTACCTAAATATGAAGTATATGAAAACCTAAGAAAGCAAACTCAAGTCTACAGAATATGACCTGTCAGTACATTTAATTAATTTATAATTCATGATTATTATAATTTATTATAAATAATTGCATTCTGGAGGACATTTGCAAGACACTTCCAAATGTTTTCAAGTCTTTGCTACACTTTATATACTCACTTTACCATAACAGTAAAGTTAAGCTAAATGGAAACAAATTAAACCTGAATTCTGAATAATTTAATATAAACTAGATACACTTACTGACAGGGAGAGTTGCCACCTCACAGCTCTAAGGGCTTATACTGAGCTCAGGTTACTGTCTGTGTGGTTTTGCATATATTCTCCTTGTATCTGTGAAGGTTTCCTTCCACCATTTAAATCACGCTGGTACGTGGTTTCGCTGTACTAAATTGCCTACAAGTGTGACTGAGTGTGTGAGTGTGTGTGATCCCATCCAGGGTGTAATTTCAGCTAAAAATATGATCTGCAGTAACATTTAGAGCAAGTTCACATACAGTATTTCAGGAAGTATATTGTCTGTTCCCACAGGCTGATGGGTGTGTTGAGCTGCTGAGATTTATTTAAGGTGGATTGATAACTGTATATATATTTATTATGTAAAAATCAGCAGCTCTAAACACCCATCAACCTGTGGGTCCATGCACTGTACACGTCCTGAAATATGTTAAGGCTTTAGTTTTACTATTTTACTTCTAAATGTAATGTACTACATTATATAAAACATATAACAGAGCAACACTGTGTTCCAACCCTCACACATTTCAGGACGTGTACAGTTCTTTTAACCACAGGTGATGGGTGTGTAGAGCTACGGATGTGTACACAATACATATATTTTTTTTTAAACTGAAAGCTATTCATTCAACAACTTCATAAAAATAAAAAAGTTTCTATTCATGTATTTTAAGAAGTATATTGTGTATGTATACCCACAAAGTGCTGGGTGTGGAGTGCTGAGTGTCATTGAAGATGCAAAATATAGTAAGGAAGCTATAGCTTGATGCTTGGCATGAATTAAATCACCAAAGCCTACTGTATTTCAGGAAGCAAAGTGTGCCCATTCCCACAGAGTGCTGGGTGTACAACCCTGCTGAGTTTTCTTTAAGGTGTGTTCTCAGCTGAAAGTACTGTATGGAGCGTGTTGGCATATTTCAGGTTGTGTATCGTGTGCTTACCCACAGGGTGCTGGGTGTGTAAAGCTGGTGTGTGAGCAAAAGGCCGGCGATGGCCAGGAGCAGGCCGAGCAGGATGCCAGTCATAAAAAGGCCGACGCTGCGCACTAGCATGGTGACAAGGCCACATAGAAGGCCGATGCCCAGGCCGATGCCAGCACTTGCCTCTATGCTCAGCTGTGTGTCCAACACTCGCTCCTTATAGCATAGCAGAAAGATAATCACCGAGCCAAACAACAGACCCGACAAGAACATGATGGCTTTGAAGCAGCGATAACCTGCAACAGAGATTTAATATTAATGTCTGGAACTAATATTGTAAGCTCAACTGACATACAAGCACATGCTGTGGTGTGTTTTAAATGCTGGCTCTCTTTCCAAATCCAGTTCCTGTGTATTATGAACTTATTTCATATTCATTTGAGCGCTTCCAATATAACAGCATGAATAATTTCTTTACGCCGGAGAAAACTGTGCATCCTAAAAACTGAAATGACCAACATGAACAAAGCACTGCATCATAACAGGAAAACAACATCTAATTTTTATCCAAGTCTTAACTTAAATTAAGTTGAGTTTTGGTTTGATGTTCTCCAGTTGTATGAGACTTTAACAACACACTCATTTAGGCAAAGTGTATGGGAGTGGTTGAGGTCAAACAAAAGTGACTGCCCAGAAATAACTGCAGCAGCTCTCATAAAGCACAAAAACTGTAAAAGCCACACACATGCATGCACACGCACACACACGCACGCACACACACAGTTGAGAGACATCAAACTCGATACTCGACTCATGGCATTATAGAGAGAGAGAGAGAGAGACAAGAGATTTATTTTTTTTGTACGTATTTATTTATTTATTTCCATGTAATTTTATTCAAGAAATTAAATTTCAGATAACCCAAATGCACAGTAAGATGTCTAAAGTATAAACAGCCTTTTCTTCTTTTTTGGTCATTGCTGTGTTTCCGACATGAATCCCTGCTGCTTGATATTTTCAGATATTAAAATTAGGCAAAAGGCACATCCCTAAAATTTTTATTCAGGAAATGACTCTCATACATCAAATTTCAACTTTAGGTATGACAAAAGTCCAACTTTCCTAAGCTGACAGTCAAACAAAGGAGAGTGAGTAAACAAATTGTCAGGTGATCAGTGCAAACTTAGAGTCTCACATATTACTAGAAATCGATGGCTTTATGCCCTTCGTTGAGACACTTTTTTGTGCATCAGCACATAAAATCAAAAATATAAACAAATAAGCAAATGTTGGAAATTGGAACGTTTGTTTATTTAATAATTGTAGTCATTATTTACAGGATGGTTACTAATTACTGATAATTTCTTACTGGAAACAAAACAGCGCTGACCCCACCGCTCACCAGGCAGTTTCTGTGATTGACACTGGTGCGCTGAAGCTCGAAATATTGTCATCTTTGAGGAACGAAATCGCGGATATTTTTAAGGCGGAACTGCGTGCTGCATTGGGGGACGACTTGTCCACAATCAAATCGGAGTTACAGGCTGTAAAAACACAACTGGCTAATGATAAGGCCGCCATTGATGCCGGACTGGCTGCGCTAAAGGGTACTGTAGGTGAGATGGAGCGCTCGCTCTCTGATTGTACCGATGACATCACTGCAATGCATAGTAAGATACAACGTCTTACTGCAGACCTACTTAAGTTGGATAATAAATGCGAAGATTTAGACGCCAGATCGCGGCGTAATAATGTTCGCATAATCGGTGTTCCTGAGGGTCCTAACAGCTGCACTACTTCTAGCATCGCTGCGTTGCTTAAAGAGGCGCTCAGCCTGGAGAAGGAGCCGACCCTGGACAGATCTCACCGCACTCTGCAGCCTGTACCAAAGCCTGGTGAACGACCCCGAGCCGTTGTGGCCAGATTTCACTACCACGGTGAATGCCTTGATGTTTTACGTCGGGCCAGAGAGTTAAAGCAGATTAAATTCAAGGAATTGAGTATTTCTGTTTTTCCCGACCACACAGCAAAAATTGCAAAAGCTCGTGCTTCTTTTAATGAGGTTCGGCGACAACTCCGTGGCATTGAGGGCGCGCGCTACGGCCTGTTTTATCCAGCGCGGCTGCGGATCACCTACAATGGTGTGGGAAAAGATTTTCTTTCGGCTGATGAAGCAAAAGACTACATTAAAACTATGCAAACGGCGTGAACTGCACTCGTAGTGTTTTAAATAGTTTTTCATATATTTAATTTAAATTCATTTTTTAATGTTGAATAGGGGTTTTCCCTCTTCTTTCTCCCTTTTTTTTAAAGCGAAATGTGTAATCTGTTTACAAGTTCTGATGCTACCTCTGTCTATGCAAGCTTCTAATTTAGCTAAGTTAGTGTTTTGTCTAGATATATTGCACTCCGGCTCTTAGGTCGTCCTGAGAACCAAATATTTTACGTATGCCAAGGATGAATCATTGTGCATATTTGGTCAATGTGTGAGGGATGATCCTAGGCGTATTCACCTCAAGGGTTTTTGCTTGTTGTTTTGTTCTCTTCTCTTTTTTTTTCTTGTTCTTCCTTCAAGATGGTAATAATTTATCTATACTTTCTTGTAAGCTGGGGATGAGAATTAAGTCACTTCCACTTGCGCATAATATTTGATCTATTCGATCTACGGGAGCCTTTTTTTTTTTTTTTCCTTCTTCATTGGGCTCACTCTCCGAGTCGTGACCACAGTTACTGTGAGAGCGACTTTTGTTTCAGTTAGTTTAATTTGCTGTCTCCTAGTGTTTGTTAGGATGGAGACTCTAGGTTTGTGTTTTGTGTCTGCTAGTGTGTGTGTGCGTGCATGTGGGGGGAGGGGGTGTCATCTTTCTGGCTCTTTGCGAATCTTTATAATTTTTCACATTTTTAAAAAAAAATTGATAAATGGCTAGTTCCTGTGTAGTCCCAAGCTTAGCTGGGAGTAGTACGTCTATCCGTTTTCTTAGCTGGAACATCAGAGGTATGGGTAACCCAATTAAAAGATCCAGAGTATTTAATCACCTGAAACGTCTACATGCTGATATAGTGTTTTTACAAGAAACGCATCTTCAAGTTAAGGATCATCATAGGCTTCTCCGTCCCTGGGTAGGTCAAATTTTTCATTCTAATTTTAATTCTAAGTCACGGGGTGTGGCCATATTAGTAAACAAAAAGATACAGTTTGAACCTAACCATATAATTGCTGACAGAAATGGCAGGTATCTTATTGTTGCAGGCACACTAATTCAGACCAAGGTTTTGTTGGTAAACGTCTATGCTCCAAACTTCGATGATCCAGATTTTGCGAATAATTTACTTAGTAGCCTTCCCTGCTTAAATACCCACTTGATAATTTTTGGGGGAGATTTAAACTGTGTTTCTGATCCAGTTTTGGACCGCTCTAGTTCTCGCATTGTGTCCCAGTCTGCCATGTCTAAAATATTTTTTGATTTCATGTCACAGAATGGCCTTGTAGACCCATGGAGATTCCGTAATCCTGTAGATAAAAAATTTTCATTTTTTTCTCAGGTGCATCATTCATATTCTAGAATTGATTATTTTTTCATTGACAGTCATCTTAATTCTTCTGTCGTTTCTTCAGATTATTTAAGTATTGTAATTTCTGACCATGCTCCCTTATCACTGGATATACAATTATCAACGCATAAACAGATCCCATCGTCTTGGCGGTTTGACTCGCTTCTTTTAGCGGACAAAGAGTTTTGTGCATTCATTTCTAACACTATTGATGAATTCTTATTGTTTAACCATCTTGAGTCCACTTCTTATTCGTTATTATGGGAAACTCTCAAGGCTTATCTTAGAGGGCAAATCATCTCATACTCTGCTTTTCTAAATCGAAGTCGCAAGACAAGGCTCAACGAACTCACATCTGCTATTAGCAAACTTGACCATATTTATGCATCTAATCCTTCTTCGGAGTTGTACAAGCAACGCATTGATTTACAAACAGAATTTGATCTTCTTTCAACAAAAGAAACGGAACGTATGTTGTTACAGACTCGTGGAACGTATTATGAATATGGTGACAAATCAAGTAGATTGTTAGCACATCAGCTAAAACGGCAAACTGCCTCACGCCTAATACCACAAATTAAAAATGACTTAAATATGATCACTTCTGATCCCACAGAGATCAATGCAGTTTTTAAAACATATTACTCCTCCCTTTATAAATCTGAATGCCTTAAAGAAGAACTAAAATTGAATGATTTCCTTCGAAGTATTGATATTCCTGTTATTGATACAATATCTGTAAGGGACTTGGACTCTCCATTGTCCCTTGAAGAAGTCATGGTCTCAATTAAGGCAATGCAGTCCAATAAAGCTCCAGGCCCAGATGGTTTTCCAATTGAGTTTTATAAAAAGTTTATAGATAAATTGGCACCATTGCTACTTGGCATGTTCAATGAATCCTTAGACCAGGGCTCCTTACCATCTACTTTAAACCAAGCCTCAATTGCTCTTCTCCTTAAGAAGGGAAAGGATCCCCTTCAGTGTGGATCATATAGGCCATTATCATTGCTAAATGCTGATGTGAAAGTGCTGGCTAAATTAATTGCATCCCGTTTAGAGGATGTATTACCACATGTTATATCTGAGGAGCAGACCGGTTTCATAAAAGGACGGCATTTGTTTTTTAATACTCGTACACTTTTTAATATAATTTACTCCAAACAAACATCTGTATCTCCTGAGGTTGTAATCTCTCTGGATGCTGAGAAAGCTTTTGATAGGGTTGAGTGGGAATACTTGTTTGCAGTATTAAAGAAATTTGGGTTTGGTGATAAATTTATTTCCTGGATTCGCCTCCTTTACAAATCCCCGCAAGCTAGTGTTCACACAAATAATATAACCTCTGATTATTTTACTCTTGGACGTGGTACCCGGCAGGGGTGTCCCCTGTCACCATTGCTTTTTGCCCTTGCTATTGAACCATTGTCTATTAAGCTTAGATCTTCTCTTGCTTTTAAAGGTATTATTCGTAATGGGTTGGAGCAAAAATTATCCTTATATGCCGATGACTTGTTGTTATACGTGACTGATCCTGCAACCTCTATTCCTGTTATTTTAACTATTTTGGATAACTTCGGTTCTTTCTCGGGGTATAAGCTAAATTTGCACAAGAGTGAATACTACCCAGTCAATAGTAGTGCTTTACAACTTCAGCATCTAAACCTGCCCTTTAAACTCAATTGTTCAGGCTTTAAATACCTTGGTATTACAGTGACTCGTTCTCTATCTGACCTTTCTCATGCCAACTTCTCCTCTCTTATTTCCGATGTGAAATCTGATTTTCAAAGGTGGAGCAATTTGCCTCTTTCTTTAACCGGGAAAATCAATGCAGTTAAAATGACCATTCTTCCTAAATTTCTCTACTTTTTTCAATCACTTCCTTTATTTCTTCCTAAGTATTTTTTTGATTCCTTGGATAAAATCATAATCTCTTTTCTTTGGGCTGGGAAACCTCCTAGAATCCGTAAGACCTTACTACAGAGATGTAGACTTAGTGGTGGACTAGCTCTGCCTAACTT